>JAJHJA010000789.1:0-428058 GCA_021202915.1 Heliconius himera | reverse complement strand
GCGTGGTTCGCTAGTATTTTTAAATATCAATTCTGTATTTAATTACTATTAAAATTACCATTTTAAAAGTTTTAATACTATTTTAAGCACTGAAAGAGAGCCCACGGCTCACATACTTAATTTGTAACATAAATTAAAGTAAGCATAAAAATATATATATTTCAGACATTAGACGTCACATCAGCTCAACGTTTCTTCGTAGCAAGCATATAAAACACTTGTGCTAAATCTGTTTTTCAAAAATCTGAACGTGAAATATTGTAAGAAAATCAAAGATTTCAATGTGATATTTGATTGAAATAACAAAAGATCAATAGTTTAATACTTTAAAATAGTAGTTACTAGGTACTAGACCTAGTAATTAATCAACCATCCAATAATTTTAATTTGTATAATGTTTTGTCTGCACCCTCGGCATTTTCGGTAATGAACATTTGAAGACGGCTACATTGTTATTCTACACTGTATTCTGATAAAAATACAACGTTCCTTACAATGCTTCCTAAGTGGTATTGAAACTTATTTGGTGGTGCAGTGATATCATATGAATGTAAGCAGTAAGGTTTTGGATTCGATAAATGTTTATATTTAAAATATTTTTATATTCTAGCCTTAGGAGACAAAATCTGGTGTTGGATTTCACCACTCAATACGCAATGTCTCTTGATTTAGGTGGTAAAACAGTGTCTTAACACTATGCGGCTGTTGCGTTTTGTTCTTAAAAGCGTAGTTGTTTTTTTTTTTCAACTTTACTAAACCAAAACTTAAACGAATTTATATCCAATAGTAACAGATAACTATTTAGTCTTCTTCATAAGTAATAATGAAAATTCTAAGGTTGTCTTGTGAAGGGGCCTTTAGTAGAGCAATATTTTAAGAATAGACCTTTTCGATCTTTATCTACTTGAGTTAAAGCGAATGCTCAATTACTTCAATAAAGCCTTTCGCAGGAATTATATTAGCAAATAACTACGTTAAAAATATTTTCAATTGAGAATTCGTGTACTTTTTTAAAGATATATTCTTAACATTATATGATGATCTATTAAGCTTCCAAGCACGTGTAGCTATTTGTCGATAATTGTCGAATATATTCCTTTCTGATTTATATACTTAAGGAATGAAAAATGCTCTCATATGTGGCACTGGGGCCATGTAGGGTTAATTATATTCATAAAATACATCATAAACATGAAAATTCTTTAGAACTTACTAGTAAATAAAAATTCTATTATTTTAATTCCCAATTTTGGCTAATTCAAAGAATGAGCGATTGATAAAACCAACACTGTGACCTGTTTTACCAAAGCCAAGTGGCCTTACAATGTGGGCTTACAATGTGGTCTCAAATAGGATTCTCGATCCTTACACTCCATATATTTTTTCACAATTTGTAGGTTGAGAAGAATAGATGTTGTAACATAGGCAAAGTGCTAATAACAAAAGTTCTAACAGCCGTATAGAAATCCCGCCGCCTTAGAATATGAACGTGTGAGCCTTAATTGGCTACAGTGTTAGATATTATATAATATATAGGAAACGGTTAAAACAAATGTTGTCTGACTCGAGAATACTTTAAATAGGATATCAGTCGAAAAGATAAAGAAAAATAAATCGGGCTTTTCCGATACACTTAACAAATTAGTTCTATGCAGTTTATTTCTCAAAGAAGGGTAGGCAGAGCGAACTTAGTGTTAAGTCACTTCGTTCTTTTCTTTTCACCTGAATTCGAGAGATTGTATAATAATTAAATTTAATTGATGTCGCAAAAATATTCAGTACAAATAGCAAAAGTGTGACTTATATTCTAACACGGCAACAAATTGCTTAAATGGAATAGAGACAGACACCTGAACTAGGTCACCAGAAAATTCTATGTGTACCTGTACATACAATTTAACGAAACTCTACAATAATAATATGTTTAATTGTTACAGAGAATGGGGTCACAACATAAGAATCAACGGCAAGCGTAAATGATCTCGATTGCAGACATCGAACTAATAGAAAATATATTAAAATGGAATTCCACAGCAGAAATAGATACAGAAGTGTTAACAGACGATGTAAAAGGAAACATAAATCTTACTGGACATGTGTACCATATAATAAATGGTCTAAACGAAAACACTGTTTACAATGAAACAAGGGATAAGACAAATAATTTTACAAATTCCAGTGAAAATACTGTTCCTGTGAATGAATATGATATATTTGAAGCAAGTGTTGTTACTATATTGTTTCTTTTGATAGTGGTTACAGTTATAGGCAATACATTGATAATATCAGCTGTGGTGACTACAAAAAGATTGAGGACAGTTACAAATTGTTTTGTTACAAGTCTAGCAGCTGCTGATCTGTTGGTTGGTATATTTGTTATGCCACCAGCCATAGCCGTCCATATAAGTGGTAAGTAAAATTATTAAATCAAAATCAGCTTCACGCTGTATCCCGCACACAGCAGGGTAGACAGAGGGAACCTAGTGCTAAGGCACTCCGTTCCCCACTTTCTGCCGAATTCTGGAGATATTGCGTGTTCAGTGGCAGAACTCAACGCCGCGCTTAACCTCGACACCAGAGCGAAGAAATGGAAATATAAATTTAAGTAAATATTTCATCTCCTCGAGTGGGGATCGAACCCACAACCAGTCGGTTTTACAGTCACGCCTCGTGCCGCTGCGCCACGACTGGCCTTAAGTAAAATTATGTTACTTTATATACATTTTAAACATTTAACTTTTGAACATAGTATTGATTAATAAAATTATATGATTTTATTACATTTAAATATAAAAAAAATGTAACACACATTTCTTTTAAATAAAAAAAATTATAATTCCCATGTAGATTTCCGATTTATAAATTTGTAATGATCCTCCCATCTTTCTCCATTTTTTTCTGAATATACAATTTTCTAAATACATTTAAAAAAAAGTGCCGTGGTGTAACACAGCGGAACAGTGAGTCTATCGTGATTCCCTTACGGGTATCGATGTTTTTTTAATTTCCTTGCTTTGGCAACGGGACAAACTCAATATGAATTGTTTCGAAATATGAAATGATAAATATAGTCTCGGTGTGGGCAGAACGGAGTGTCTTGACAATAGATTCCCTCTGCCTAATTTCTTATATGCACGAAAAAGCTTGAAGTTAAAAAAAATATATGAGTTCTGCTGACCATTTTGCAACTCGTTTTTAAATACACTTTCCTATCATTTATAACTCAATTAAACTTTAGATTGTATTTTGTTATGTTTTTCCGTAATTTTTTTTAAGACGGGCTTAATCTATCTATATATATAAAAGGACTTGTGCTGACTGACTGAGGTAAGACGCACGCAGAGCCGTAACCGCTGATGGTAGAAACGTGAAATTTGGGCAGATGTTTATTTTCATATTCTGGACATCCACTAAGAAGGGAATTTGAAAAAATTTAACCCTAAAGGGATGAAATAGGGGTTGAAAGTTTGTATGGAAAAAAAAATTAATCTGTACAGATTTTTATAAAATTTGAAATTCAGACTCTTAAAAATATTTCATTGAACACGTGTTTCATGGTTTTTAAGAATTCACCCCCTAAGGGTTCAAATAAGGGGTTGAAGGTTTGTATGGAAAAATCTTTAAATTGCCACCGATTTTTATAAATAAAAATTTAAATTCAGTTTCTGTCTGTTAAAAATATTTTATTGAACACGTGTTTCGTGGTTTTTTTGGATTCCCTCCTAATAAGCGGGCGAAGCCGCGCGCGGCCTCTAGTATAGATATATTTTAAGCAACTAAGCTTTTGAAAGAAACCTCTTATTAAAGTTTTCCAAACCGCTGAATATAAAGCTTTTCAATTTGCGTTCAATACGCGTCTTCAATAGTATCGACCTAGGAATAAATTACTTTTTGTATAATATATTTTTTAGTGTCACGCTGTACCCTGCGCATATCAGGGTAGGCAGAGGGTACCTAGTGTCAATCCACTCCGTTCCCCATTTTCTAACGAATTCTGAAAGCATTGCATCTTAAGTGGCGGAATTGAGCTCCGCGCTTTGCCTCGACACCAGAGCGAAGAAAATGAAAATATTAAATATGAAATTTACTACAGTGAGAATCGAACCCACAACTTGTCGCGTTTACAGTTACAGTTTGTGGCCCTGTGCTACGACTGGCCTCGCCTTATAATTATTACATTTTGTTAATGAATCGTTTCAGAAGTGCTGACTTTTAGTTTACAAGTAGCACTGCAAAAACCTCGTTAAAACACTTAAAATCTTTTAGCAACTTGGCAAAGAGAAGTTGAATATACGTATAACGTCATCGTCATGCTTATTCTAAAAGACCTTCGTGGCCCAGGGGCACAAGGATGTGACTGAAACGCAACGGTTGTGGGTTCGATCTCCACTCGAGGGGCAATTTTTATTTCTTAATATTTTCATTTCTTCGCTCTGGACTAAGGCAAAAGCCCGGCGTTGAGTTCCGTCACTCAACACGCAATGCCTTTAAAAATTCGGCGAAAAGTGGGGAACGAAGTGTCTTATCACTATGTTTCCTCTGCCTATCCTGCTGTGTGCGTGAAACTGATTTTTTTATTTATTTTATGAGGGCGTGCTGGCGCAGCGGCAGTGTCTAACTAAGCCCGACGGAAGTAGGGATCGAGCCCTCAACCAGTTGCGTTTACTTTGTGCCCCTGCTATATATAAAATATCAACTTCACGTTGTATCCCACCCACAGCAGGGTAGGCAGAGTGAACTTAGTGTTAAGACACTACGCTCCCCACTTTCTGCCGAATTCCGGAGGCATTGCGGGTTGATTGGCAGAACTCAACGCCGCTCTTTGCCTCGACACCAGAGCGAAAAAGTGGAAATATAAATTTAAGTAAATATTTCATCTCCTCGAGTGGGAATCGAATCCACAACCAGTCGGCTTTACAGTCACACTTTGTGCCCTTGCGCTACGACTGGCCTTATGTATAAAATATACCCACTCAAATTCTTAACTCCCTCATATTATACTTCTTATGACTTCTTTTTTTGCACATATAATTATTATTGCAAAAGCGTGGCCTGTGTTTCTGTCATTCTTTTGTTTGGATCAAGTTAATATTGTTGAGAAGATGATACGACCTCTCACATAACAAACGTCAAAAGAACTTACCAGTAATAAAGTAACTGGTTAAGATAATACGATATAATGACAAAAGAGGCTTTATGTTGTTATATCAAGTATATGAGACTATAGTGGCTGCAAATGCCACGGTTGTGGGTTATATTCTTAGTAGCGTAATTCAATTTGATTCGATTGCCATAAAGAATGTTAATAAAGGAACTTTATTCACTTTCCGCCGCATTCTTCGGCATTGCGTGCTAAGAGGCGGAACTCAACGCAGCGCTTGCCCTCTTACAAGATCGACAAATTGAAAGTATTAAATATTTTATGCCCTCGACTGGAAATCGAAACCACAACGGCCTCAACGTATCACATAAAAAATAACAGACTATTTTTATAGTCATACTTTATTCTGCCTACAGCAGGATAAGCAAAGGAAATCTAGTTTCGAACAATTTTCGAGACATTGCGTATTGGGTGGCAAAACTCAACGCCGCAATTTATCTTGCTCCCAGATAATTAATTCGCCCGAGTGGGAATCGAAATAAAAACGACGCCTTTACAGCAAGACGTTTCTCACTAAAAAAATTATAATCAAAATTAATAAAAATTGAACACACGACCAACGATATACCTATAACATAAACTAATAAATAATATCACACAAATAACAACTGAGCTATAGCGTTTACCGATAGCTATAAAATCTCTTAAAGTAGTAAATCCCAAGCATCTAAAATTTATTCGTATTTGCACTTGAGTATGAATGAAGAGTATTGGCAGCTCTGTTTACGGTGCCTTGCGTTGGGTGAATTGCTTTCATAATCATTCATCTTCTTTTGACAATTCTTTTTAAACATTTTATATTAAGTTCTTAAAATATGTTTGTTTTTCATCTACGTATTTTTAACGAGTTTGAGACGTAGCGCAGGGGCACAAGTGAGCGACTGTAAACGCAACGGGTTGTGAGTTCGATTCTCACTCGAGGAAATGAATTCATTTTCCTCACTCTAGTAGAGAGGCAAAACGCCTCTTGCCTCGGCTCACCTCGCCTCTATATTCAGAAGTACCTTAATGAGAAACGTAGTGTCTTAACACTAGGATTCCAGGTTCCTTCTGTTGACCCAGCAATGTGCGGGCTAAGTGTGAAGCAGTGCAAGTAAATATAAATTTATGATAGGTCCCTCTGTTCACTATTTTACGTGAAGTGTTGGGCAGAGAGGAAGGCTTTGGCATTCGCAAAGATTAAAAAAAAAGAATACAGTGTCAATATACTCTGTTTTGCTTACATATGCGTACATGTAAAAATATCTCTGATAAGTAGTGCATAAGATTAATGTAAAAAAAAGTCATTTAGCCTTAGTTAGCCTGAGTTTAGATTAAATATTTAAACTTCTAAAAATGTACAAAAATATAGTAATAACAATAACTATAATATGGAAATAAATAGTACAGGTCAAATTAGTGTCTGCAGAGTTCGAATTAATAAAAAACAATAACAAAGAATAGAGGCACATTTTCTTATTATATATAACCGAGAGTTTCGAGGAGTCGTACTTTAGTGGTTCTATACAGGAAGCCCTAAGGAACATACGTACCAAAGGGTCCAGCCGTATAACAACGGGAAAGCTGCACTGGCTTCTAATGCATTGTTTTTAAGTATTTCTTTCTATCCGAAATAGCGTCACAACATTCTTTTTTGCTTCTAACCTTAAGGAGTAGCAACCCTTAACATTTAAATTTATTTTCTAGATATCTGTTGAAAATAGTTTTATGAAATTTGAACTAAACGTGATTCATAAGCTTGTTGTTATACTTTTTTTTTCATAAGTTTTGCGATATTATGAATTGTGAAAATTGAAATTAATACCTTTGTTTTTTCACCTCTCCATGAATGCATAAAATTATATTATTATGTAAATTGTCTAGCCACCTGTGCTATAAGTTACACAAAAAAGAAACAAAGTGGTGGAACATATCTCAAAATAATAAATAAACTACGTGCAGGCGTATAACAAACTTCTACTTCACTCTAAAAAAAATATTTCTCGAAATGCATACCGAAACGGAAAAAACGGAATCTTACGTTTTTAATTTCACGCAAATGAAATTGTATGCAATCTCGGTATTGCTGTAGCATTGCCAAGTATTACACGTATTCTTTACGTGTTTCCCATATTTCTCCGGAGTGTATTGAATTTAATGATAAATCACTCTTTTTCAATTGGTTTTAAAAAATATTGTGTATTAGGTAGAACGCAATGCTAAATAATTGGCAGTTATTAATTGCATTTGCTTAAAAATAACCAAAATCTAAATTCGTGTACTACATTAACATGAAAAATTTTAATGTAGTATATAATATCGATTTTTGATAGCTGCAAAAAGTTATTTTTGATTTTATTAATAGGTGATAGATATTGGGTTCAAATATCTATGTAGATAGTACATTATATACAATAGAGAGGACCTCAAGAAAAGGTACAAAAAAACTAAGCAAAAAACTAGTATTTAAGTATTTTTTTTTTCAACAAGTAGGTACATATGTATAGTCGTATGTAATTAATTCGCAAAGTTAACGACAGATGCGTCGCTTGTTGTGTTATGTTTTATATTTAAAATACAGAATATTCCCAAGTTCTTTTTACAGGGACGATAATTCTGGGTTCAATTAGCACTCAGGACAATTATTATAATGAAAAATATATTAATTTTGTTTTTTTAGTCCAAATGAGGCCTATTGTGGCGCTGGGGCACAAAGTGTGACTATAAAATCGACTGGTTGTGGGTTTGATCCCCATTCGAGAAAATGAAATATTTATTTTCATTTATATTTTCATTTATTCGCTCTAGTGTCGAGGCAAAAGCGCAGCGTTGAGTTCCGCCACTCAATACGCAATGCCCCCAAAACTCGGCTTAAAGTGGGGAACGGAGTGTGTTAACACTAGGTTCCCTCTGCCTACCCTGTAGTGTGCAGGTTACAGCACGATTTAGTCCTAAACGTGGTGTAAAGTTCTGCCATTCAATAGCCAATGTTTGAATATCAGGCGGAATGTGGAAAATGAGATAAATAGACATCAGATTATTCCTATTTTGTTATATAAGAGAGTTGTGAGTCGCTATAAATACCAAAAAATATCATATTGCCACTTGAGTAAAGTAAATATAATTTTATACTTGTCTCCTGAGAGTTTCATATTGGTAAAAATGTAACTTATATATTATTCATATTCAATCATATATAAATTGAATGAAAAATAAACAACTATGGGTAGTTTGTTGTCAGTAAATAAACTTTGTTTGCCAGGACTTTATTACGTGAAATGTAAAATTCCATTTTTCCTCGGTCCGGTAGGAATTTCAAGAAAAAAACATCTATAAGTGCAAGTATAAACCAGGTGGAATATTTTCATTTTCTTCGCTCTGATGTCGAAGCAAAGCGCGGCGTTGAGATCCGCTACTTAATAGGTAATGCCTTCAGAATTAGGCGGAAAATGGGGAACGAAGTATCTTGAAGACTAGGTTTTTTCTATCTACCCGCTGTGTGCGGGATACAGTTTTTAAATATTATTTAAAATTAAAGTCCATATTATTTAGCTCTTCTAACTTGGGTATTTGCTATGTTGTAGGTTTTTCCCAAGTGAACACAAGATTTCATACCGACACGGTGGTATAAAGTATATATGAAAAATTATGTTTTAAAAATTAAGATTTCGAAGTAATAAAATTTTCTTTTGTATTTCTTATATTCTTATTTCGAATGGTATAAAAATGTACGACTGTATAATGACAAAAAAACGTATTCAGCAGATTTCCAGTCGAAGAGATATGATGATTTTGGGTTCGATCCCCTATTGGGGCAAAGATTATACTAAATTATTTTTATTTCTCTGCTTTGAGAACCAAGCATGCCATTGAATGCTGTTACTCAGCTCACAATACCTTCAATTCGAATAGAAAAATTCGGAGAACAAAGTATATCGACTCTAGGTTTTGCCTTTGTTAGGTAACGAAAATGAACACCAAATACTGTCTACACTTACCGAGGAAACTATTCTATCTATTATATTCACTAACAAAAATATTAAATACTAGAGGTCCACTCGCGGATTCGCCCGCTTGAACTACATAATTATTTTACTAACTAAATTACTTTCGTGGTCTAGGAACGTTGTTATTTTAAAGACAATATCCTTAAATGTCTATGGGATATTGTCTTTAAATCAAAGTTTATGTAAATTTAATAAAACAATTATTTTGTAGCAATTTCGTCGATTTTTTTGTTTTTTTTAAACCGATTTAAATGAAACAAACACTAAGTGCTAAACAAAGTTTGAATAAAAAAATACAATAGAAAAATGCCTTTAAATTAGTTAAGTTGTTTCCGAGTTCAGCATACATAAACGCATAGACAAACAGACAAGAATTTTAAAAATTATTGTTTTAGATACTATTACACGGATAGATGCTCCCAATAATAGATTTTATCATATATTCTTTATGTATAGACAGCAATCAGCTACAATTTTGTTATATGTATAATTTTTTTGTGTCAGGGTTCCTTCGACTAAATCGATTTCATAAACACTGTGAACACAATCTGTACATGTTTTATGTACTTTTATATTCAATATCAACATAAATTAAGTGTCCACGTGGCTCACCTTGAAAGCCTTTCAGATCTATGATTAACGATCGAAGTTAAAGTGTTCTAAAGTTACATTAATTATAATTATTAAGTTTGTAAAATATAATACAAAATGCAATGGAAATATGAATTTAAATACGATTATTTCAATACGAAATTAATCAGATATACTCAAAAATGCCAAATAACTTTTAATTTGGTATAAATATGTAAATATTTACGTGGATTTAATTAAAATTAAGCACTAATAAGCATTTCAGAGTGCAGGACTAAGTATATATCACTTAGTATTCCTTTATTGAATAATTAGCCTGTATATTTGCTACTTAGCAAAAATGTGCCTAATGGCAATTCTGTCATATAGTGATCAGTTCATTCTCATAGATTTTTTTTTCAGCTTCACACTGTATCCCGCATATAGCAAGGTGCAGGGGACTCTAGTGTTAAAACACTCCGTTCTCCACTTTCCGCCAAATTTACAAGGTATTGCATGTTGAGTGACGGAACTCAACGCCGTACTTTGTTTCGACACCAAAGCAAATAAATGAAAATAATAAATACTTTATTTCCTCGAGAGTGACTTGAACTTACAGCAGTCATACGCTTGTGTATTTATACAAAAAAAACAACAAAACGCCTAAGTTATTTAAGTGAATTTGATATCTAAATAAAATATCTTCCATTCATAAACAATGCTCCTTTTGAAAATGTTTAATTCTCTTATATTATTTTAGAACCTGACATTTAAAATTTTGTAGAATGTTGGCCTCGTTCGGAAATAAACCTCCTATTTACGGTTTGTGTATATTTCTGTTCCTTGTTTGCTTAAATGGTACCATTTGGATAAAAAATAGTAAAAATAAATTTGACCGAATAAACAATACTACTGAGGCAGTCGTGGCGCAGAGGCACAAGCGTGTGTCTAACGCGGCTGTTGGGGGTTCGATTCCCACTTGGGAGAATGAATGATTATTTATTAATATAGAATTTCTTCGCTCTGGTACCAAGGCAAAAATGCGGTATTGAATTCCGTCAGTCAACACGTAATAACTTGACAGATATGCGGAAAGTGGGGAACGGATTGTCTAGGTTCCCTCTGAACGAAGTATCTTAATATTAGGTTTCCTATAAGTGGGATACAATGTAAAGCTAAAAAAACCAATACTTTTTAAGTGACCGTTCGAGTGTCATCAAAATTAGTCAACTAGTTTCTGATATGTGAGTATCCACAAGTTTCTAAAAATACAGCCATGTTACTATCACCTTCGTGCTATGGTACAGATAAATATATATATATATATATTTTGAAACAAGAAACACGGTGAAATAAAGTATTTTTTTACGACTAGAGTAAATATAATGTATTTAACAGTCGCATTTCGGTCGTTGTTTCGGTGGTTCGATTCTCACTTAAAATTAAATATTTAATTATATTATATTATATTAAATTGATTATATAACGTGCGAGAATTTGTATCTAAATATTTTAAAAGAAAATATATATTAGAATTTTATTCACACATTGACGGCATGTATGAAGAGGTTGATGACAGTGGACGAGGCGAAAGAGGTATGTAGAGACCGTAGCGTTTGGCGCTCCGTTCTCTACCACGCTAACGATAACGCGTGAAGTTAAGTTAAGTTAAGTTAATTTATTCATAATTGCCCAAAAGTTTGGAGACCACCATTGATCTGATCCGATATAACCCTATCGTAAAATCTTGTATTGTAAATTTTGTGCCAAATTTCATAAATGTAGGTCCATAGGACGCACTCTATAGGTTTTGATTACGCGATGAATTTAATACGAAATACCGCATAAACGATGCATAAATGCTCGTACATTTTAATATCGTTGAGTTAGAGAAAATAATTTTCCCGATGTTCGTCGCTAGGCAATTTCGCACACAAACGGTCGCTACTGGATAAAAAATACCATATATTTCATAGTTTCCTATATCGAAAACCTTGATATATATATTTTTATTATGTTCTCTTTGCTTGCATATATCATAATAAAACATAATATTTTTAATAAAAAGATTCAAAAAGACAACTTTTTCTTCATATTGTTTAAAGTTTGGCAATTATTATTAATATTTTTTCTTTAAAAACATGCAAAATGAGATTAGATAATATAATAAGACACTATATGTGGACAAAAGAGATCACAAAAAGAAAAAAAAGATTTATATGTATATGTTTTTATCACTTCTGTAGTGTTTTATACCCGGCGTTAGCGAACTCGGTAGCGACGAACACCGGAATGTTTTTTTTTTTTGCACAAAAGCTACAATTTATTTACTTGGTAGAATGTTAAGTATCCTAAAATGAATTTCATATAAAATACTATTTGTATCCATAATTTTCTAAACATTTTTTAAAACATTTTTTTACATATATTGTTTATACAAAAAGATTCTAATCCTTGATGAAGGGCAATTTATATTATGAGATTAGAAACATAAATATTTTCCTGTTCTGATTCAAAGTCCGGAAAGCCATTTAGGAGCTGTCACTTGACAAATAATACCTTGAAAAGGAAAAAGAATGATATCAAGCGACTCGGAAGGCGAAGTAGGTACGTGTAAAAAATATCAATTTATCTATAAACAAATCTTCACGAACAGTATTATATCTTTTTTAGTTTTATATCTAAAAAGAAGAAAATGGTACCCTCATAGCATATTTTTGGCTTTTCGCCTTCATCTTAGTAAGCAAGAATGCAGTAAAAAAAATAACTCTCAAATAGTAATGAAAATATTTTTAACACAAAACATGACCTGAATCGAAGAGCATCAATTCTTTGACCTTTACATTGAGACAAATATTTAATTAAAGCCATAGTGACACAGGGACACTAACTAGGGTTGTGGGTTCGATTGATTCGAACCAAAACATGAAATATTTCATTTTCTCGTTGTACTAACAAACTGAATTCCACTACTCAACACTTCAAGAATTCGGCGGACGGAGTGTCTTAATCTTCAACGGAGTGCCTTAACACTAGGTTCCTGACGCTAAAAAACTTGCAACTATCTCGTTTACATTCAGACTCTACCACACTCTACCATTAAAACTCTTGCAAAAAATCCTAACATATTCTAATTAACTGTTGCATACAGATGTCGTTTTCACGCAGTTCTGTTGGAACGGCTTTAGCGTGTATTGCAGTAGCAATTATCAAAACGACAATGACACTAGAGCAATAGAATACCTGTACATGTAACGTATATTATGAAACGTAACGTACGAATTTGTATGACTAAATCTATGTGTACTAATACTATAAAGCTGAAAAGTGTGTTTTATTTAAACATGCAACATCAACATCTCAGGAACTACCGGTTCGAATTGAAAAAATCCCATATTGTATAGTTCTTTTTTAGAGAATCGCGAACAAAATGACATAGAAATATGTTTTACGAGACGGCTAACTCTTAATCATTTTTATTTGACACGCAAGAGAGGGCAGAAAAGCAAGAGAAACTAATAAGACATCTTATATAATATGAAAATCAATATTATATAAGATGTCTTAGTTCTCATATTTGCTATACCTTACATTTTATAGCATTGAAAGAAATAAATCAATTGGCTCTTTATGTGCTTAAGATCTAAAATCACTACAAGAATTTATAGTGAAGCAACCAATAAAAAAAATATAAACAACCATCCAATTTCCGATAGCAAATTTTAAGTTGCAATTTGTCATAGATTAACCTTAATTACAATTCTAGAGGCCAAATGCTCCAGAAACTAAATTATTAGAGGAACTCCCTCAGTATAACGTTTATGTCCTCCATATAAATGGTATTCAGATTAAGCTTCCGCCACACAACAATATAACTTACAATTGCACAATTTCGCAACGTGTGTTAATTGTTTAAAAAGAACAGAAATATCTTACCTCATAAAGCAGGGTAGGCAGAGAGAGCCTAGTGTTTAGACACTCCGTTCCCTTTTTACCAACTATTGATTGTTGAGGGATGGAAAACAAAGTTACAATTTGTCTTGTGACTTGTGCGTGGAAATTAATTTAACTCATTCCTCCTAGTAAGAATAGAACCCACAACCGCCACGTTAACAGTCGTTCGCATTGACATCGACAAAAAAAAATAATTAAATAAAATAATAATAATCTCTATAGCTACTAGAAGGAAAAAATTTCGACACTTTATAACGAACATTTTTAACGGAATAAAACAAACATGATATACTTAAACATTTTTACTGCATAGGAATGCAGAAGTCCATAGTTTTTTAAAAGTATGCATTAGGAATGTTTTAACGTAATAAAATAAACGATACACATACTGTCATGTGTTTGACAACAATTTTTTTTTTCAGGGTTTGTATTTATATATTTTTTGGCTTCACGCTGCATCCCGCATGTAGAAGGGTAGACAGATTGAACTAGTACTAGGGACTAAGGAATAATATTAGGACACTCTATTCTCTCTAGACCGGTCATATTTCGAAACATTGCATATTGAATGTCGGAAATCAGTCAAACCCCTAAAGAAATCTAATCTCAATCCACGCCACGCCACGACGACCTCATATACAGTGATTTGTAGTTATAATAATTATATAATATTGAAAACGTCAGTAATTCATTAAAAAATAATAATAATTCATGTAAAGTTGTATTCACATTTTTACTTTTTACAATAGTTTAAGGAGTGAACGCAGAATAAAATTATATTTACATAAGTTTTAGGCCTACAACTTATATTCAAGACGTTTTATATTTAGTCTTTTTATTATTAAAACAATGTTTTCACGTCTGTTTAGAAATAAGTATTACATTAAAAAAAAATGTAAGATTTCCTCCATCAGAAATTGAACCCACAACCTGTCGCGTTTACAGTCACCCTTGTGTCTCTGCGTCACATCAGGCCGCAATTATAAACAAACAAGACAAGTATATTTCTAAAGTACATATTCTTAAGACAAATAAAATTGAAATTCAAACCAACATCTACCAAATGAACAGCAATTTCGCTAATAGTGTTTACAAATTGCAATGTGTAGACAAGAGTGCTACGTTATTGCATTGTTGCTGCCGTGGTCCGTACCTACTGGGAAATAGAATTTGGTACTATCTGCTTGTAGCTTATAGAAGCTGAGAACGCTAAAATAAGTAGCTTTTACAGCGTTCCACGATATATTTTTCAAATTATAGAACCTTTTTATTATTTTTGTTTCGTAATAAATAAAAAGATTTACTTATTATTTATCTAGAAAACAAACAAATGTTTAAAATTAAAAGCTTTACACTGCATCCCGCACACGAGAAAGTAGACAAAGGGAACCTGGGAGTTTAGGGCGGCCTCTGCGGTCCCTGTGCCTTAAATAATCTTCTTCTTCTTCCTCCTGGCATTAATCTCGGCTGTTGTCAGGGCCTTCCTACTCAACCTACTCTACTTTGCATAGTCTTTAGCGTCCTCGGTGTTTAGACCTGTGCCTTAAATGGTACCCGAATACAACCACGGCATCAAATTTTTGTGTTATATCAATATCGTAATCAATAACAATTAGAAAGGCATCACTCAATAATTCAAAAATTATAGAACAACACAAAAATCACAATTATTTGATGGATATCAATTGTTATTAATTTAACGCAACACAATAAAAACCCGATTGTTTAACACATATATTGATAACATTTTTTTTATTCTTCTTTTTATACTTGGTCCAGGTCTGGGTATATTGCAAGACAATGTTATATATAATACTAGAGGGCGCGCGCGGCTTCGCCCGCTTATTAGGAGTGAATTCTAAAAAAAACCACGAAACATGTGTTCAATAAAATATTTTTAACAGTCTGAATTTAATTTTTTATAAAAATCGGTGCCAATTTAAAGATTTTTATTTCCATACATATAAACTTTCAACCCGTTATTTGAACTCTTAGTAGGTGAATTCTTAAAAACCATGAAATACGTGTTCAATGAAATATTTTTAAGAGTCTGAATTTCAAATTTTATAAAAATCGGTACAGATTATTTTTTTTTTCCATACAAACTTTCAACCCCTATTTCATCCCTTTAGAGTTAAAATTTTTCAAATTCCCTTCTTAGTGGATGTCCAGAATATGAAAATAAACATCTGCCCAAATTTCTCTGCGTGCGTCTTACCTCAGTCAGCCAGCACAAGTCCTTTTATATATATCGCACTTAGCACGGTAGGCATAAGGGTCCTGGGAGCCTAGTGTTGAGACAGACACGCCATTCCCATTAAAACACTTCCGTTCCCCACTTTTCGCTCTTAGAATTTTAGAGGTATCACGTGTTGAGAGGTGGAAGTCAACATCGCACTTTGCCTCGTAACCAGAATGAGGAAATTAAAATATTAAATATTTCATTCCTACGAGTGGAAATCGATCTCACAACCTGTCGCGCTTACAGTCGCACGCTTTTACCCCTGCGTCATGACTGGTCTCAAAATGTGATAAATTTTAAATATCTAACTTCATACTTTATTCAAAATGTCATTCTTCATTAAATCATTTAATTGAAAATCATATTCCAATAAGTTATTTAACGGTTTGAAAAAAATTACAACTCCTGAGTGACGTTATTTTTAATGTCGGTTTTAATTTTCCTTGAGCTTTACGCTGTATCTCACGCATAGCAGGGTAGTCAGAAGGAGTCTGGGAACCTAGTATTAAGACACTTTGTCCCCATCAAGAAGCTTCCTTCCCCCACTTTCCGCCGAATGCTGGAGACATTGCGTGCTGAGTTACGGAACTCAACGCTACCAATTACTTCCTTCCCAGAGCGTGGAAATGAAAATATTAAATATACATAATATATGCATAACTTAAAAAAAACTTGATGAACTTAACTTTATTGTTATTTTTATAGGTAGATGGGAGCTAGGCTGGATACTCTGCGACATTTGGATAAGCTTGGACATCCTTCTGTGCACAGCTTCAATACTTTCCTTATGTGCTA
The DNA here is from genome assembly GCA_021202915.1 of Heliconius himera. Taxonomy (NCBI): domain Eukaryota; kingdom Metazoa; phylum Arthropoda; class Insecta; order Lepidoptera; family Nymphalidae; genus Heliconius; species Heliconius himera. Next base: position 411,350 of record JAJHJA010000789.1, on the reverse strand, counting down.
TTAGCATCGATCGATACTTGGCTGTGACGAGACCGCTGACTTACTCTAGAAGAAGAAGATCGAAGAAGTTAGCGCTGACGATGATTTTCTTTGTCTGGATAGCAGCTAGCGCGATTACGTGCCCTCCCATGTTTGGATGGTAAGAAATTGATTTTTTATAGGTTTTTGGTGGGTTGGTTTATTATAATGTTATAATATGTGAAAAACTAAATTTGACTTAACTTAGTAATTATAAGTAATATGTTAAATGACAGTACAATAATATAGAATTATCTAACTGGGTTGATGATGGAGCCAGGCCCTGAATAAAGGAATTCTTCAGAGGATACTAGACAACCACTCGAACTTAGGCTCATATAATTCATAGCTTAAAGAAAATTCTATAGTACGTAATAAAAAAGCGTATTTTGTAGTTAGTTTATTTTAAAAATAAATTATTTAAGTAGACAGATCGAAATACCCACTTTTAATTTTCCTTTTTATTTAAATAACCTTTAGAAATAAGACGAATAAGATTTATAAGTTGCAGTTTCAATTTGCAAACGAAGAAAATATTTATTTCACTTAGTAAGTAACATCATGTTAAGGGGGAAATTATACAAATCGTTTGGCAGGTTTACCCCCTTATATAAAACTAGTTCGTCTGGATGCGACGGTAGTAGGTTCAAATGTAACTCGAAGAATTGAAATATTTCTCAAGAAATAAAGATAATCGATTTAGTTAAGCTTTTTGGTTAAACAAATCCTTTTCATGCTTACATTGATGCTCAGCATACAACGTCTTCTATTGGATTAAAACAAACAATGGGCTTTTGGACCTTTAATCCTCTATCTAAAAAAAACAAGCAATATACAATTACTAAAGCTACTTCATAAATTATTATAAAATTAATTAATCTACTAAATTAATAGTCTCTAACGTAGGATTAAAATGTAATATAAACTGAGTCGTATTGCTGTTTATGGTTTTCCAATATTTTAATGTTGTAGTAGTATTAATATGTAAATTGCTTTAATATTTAAATGTTAAGTGGTTTTGATTATATACAACGTTTTGGATTCGAATTCCTAAGATAGAGTGTTCTCAGGAATAAGTATAATATTATTTAAATTGAGCCTAGTGGGTTAGTATCTGATTATAAATATCGATATCTGGATATAATGCAGTTAAATATTTCATATCCTCGAGTGGTAATCGAACCCACAACCTGTCGCGTTTACATTACACTTAGTACCTCTGCGCCACGGCTGGTCTTAAAAGATACACAATTTTTAAAGAAGACGGAAAGCTGTGGGCCCAAATGTAAAAAATTAAGATATAGTCTAAAAATGAGTATTCTTTTTTAAAATTTTAGAATACCAAAAACTAGTTCAATTGGCAATCTGGAAGCTGAGAAAAATAAAAAAATATCGTTGTATGTCCTTAACCGATATAAATAATCCATTACATTAATACGAAAATAAAATAATTGTTCATTTTAATTAAATTTAAGTGTAACTCGCACTTATTTGTGCATATAATTACAGTATAAATAAAGAAAATGTCAATAAATTATAAACAAAAAACAAAAAGAAATCCATTTTGAATTGATTAAATCATTCATAGTTTAAATGCTAGATATGACAGCTGATTGACGGTGACACCTTCTCTGATGATTTTTGCATTATTCGCTTCCCTCGTTATGTTCGTTTCGGTGCGTTTTTAGTGGTTTCCCGTTGGCTTCCTATTTTTTACGGACCTTGATTCCCCAGTGGACACAGATTTTTTTAATCTAACGACTGCCATGCTATAGATATGGATCCCTGTGTGAATTGTGCGATAGGCTCACTTTTACCAAATATCTACTAGCTCAGCTCTCAGATTACCAAAAGTAACAGATTTTTGAGGGAGGGAATGGTGTACCTGTATCTATTAAATCATATCATTTTCATCTCTTTACAATTTGGGCCCAACACAATGTATGCAATCGGTTTAGTCTGCTTTACTTACAACTTGCTTAATCATTCTTAGGTATGAACCAGATCACAACCAAGGCGGGGTGTGTCGGTACAATCAAAATCCTGGTTACGTGGTATTCTCAGCCATGGGATCCTTCTTCTTGCCCATGATTGTCATGGTGTACGTTTACGCGAGGATATCTTGTGTGGTCGCACGTCGTCATCATCAACTCGCCAGTACCACTTCGAAGTGTAATAAGGTATTTATATTGAATCAAAATTAAATTAAATCAGCTTCACGCTATATCCCGCACAGCAGGGTAGGCAGAGGGAACCTAGTGTAACATTCCGTTCCCCACTTTCTGCCGAATTCTGGAGGCATTGCGTGTTGAGTGGCAGAACTCAACGCCGCGCTTAACCTCGACACCAGAGCGAAGAAATGGAAATATTAATTTAATTAAATATTTTATCTCCTCGAATGGGGATCGAACCCACAACCAGTCGGTTTTACAGTCACACCTCGTGCCGCTGCGCCACGACCGGCCTCTATTTATATTGTATAAAAGTATTTTAAAAAACCGTCCTGAGAACTTTTACTATTTGCTTTGTATCGTATGAACGTAACTTTGGATGAGGAAATAAATGAAATTTATGTTTTCAAAAGCCATTGAGTCCGTTGCAAACAGTGGGAGCGTCTGACTGGATTCGATACCCACTTGCGGCGAATAATGATATTTGAAATTATTTTCATTTCCTTGCTCTGATATTCTACCACTATGTCTTAATTCTAAAAATACTTCTTTAATTTTCAAGAAATTGCGTGTTGAGTGATGGACGTCACGTCAACGTCACGTTTTGTTCTGTTACCAAAACGAGGATATGTCAATGAGTTATTCCACCGAGTAGGAATCGAACTCAGAACCGTCGTGATTACAATCAATTACTGTATGACGATTGCCTCATATTATAAATTTCAAAAAATAAAAACGTTATAAGTTTAGTTATAGTAAAATAACCTTTACCCATACTCGCTCATATAAAATCTACTATGCGAAATGTTAAAGTTAGATAAACGTTTATACGACGAAGGTTCTTTAGATATTTTATAGATACTATTTGAAATGCTGCTTAAATAAAATAATGTAGTCCTTGTACTAGCTTTTCGAGAGAATATTTAAGTTTACTTCTGGAAATTTTACGTTAGTGGACACATAAATATTATATTTTCTTGAATATCAATTTCTTGTCTTACACATAAGTTGCGCTTTTACAATGAGACACTGTTCTCCTGCGTCATGATAGCCATTGCTATGAGCTTTAACATTATTATTTATATCTATTGTTTTTTTTTAGTTTCACACTGACATATAATATATTTTTAACTCGCACATTGCTGTGTAGGCAAAGGGAACCTGGGAACCTAATATTAAGGCACGCCGCTTCCATTAAGATTTCCGCCGAACTTTCCAGGCATTGCGTGTTGAGTGGCGGAACTCAACGCCACACTTTGTATGGTACCAGAGTAAGGGAATCGTGGCACAGGGACACAAGCGTGTGACTGTAGCGCGACAGTTGTAGGTTTGATTCCGATTCGGGAGAATGAATAATTACTTATGAATATTTTCATTTTTTCGCTCGAGTAAAAGAAAGAAAGGAAAAGCTCTAGAAAATTCCACCAAAAGTGGGGAACTGAATGTCTTAAGACTAGATCCTCTCTGCCTACCCTGCTGTATACGGAATACAACGTTTAGCTGAAGACCAAGATATTAGATCAATATATATATATATATATATATATATATATATATATATATATATATATATATATATATATATATAAATCTCCGCCTTTACTGAATGACTGACAGACTACTCACAGCCTAAACTAAGCGGCGTATAACACTGCAATTTAATAAATAGGTTCCTTGGGAAGTGCAGGTGTAGCTTGATGTGGGGATTTATCTAGATTCATATAACAACAAAATAATATTAGATTTTATATCTTTTCACTCAAACAAAGTTGCGGGTTACATTTTGTATGGCATAACATTTTTATCTATTTGTTTCAGAAGAACAACTTGTCCTGCATAAGGACAGAATCCGATTCAGGATCGGACAAGCTTTCACTTCGACAAAGTGCCTCGAAGCAACCGTCAAAAACATCCACTCAACACAGCGAAGTCTCAATACAGAGCGACCAAAAATGCCCGTGCTGTTTCAGAACAGAAAAACGACGCCAGTCCCGTTATAAATCTAACGAAAAAGAATCAAAATTTTATAACGAAGTACCTTTTAAGAGTAATTTTAAGTATAAAGGCACTAGTCGTCATAGGAATTACTCAGTGAAAGAACACATGGAAAATAGAGTTTCTTCACTACGCAGAGAGACTAAAACTGCTCAAACTTTAAGTTTGGTAGTTGGTGGCTTTATCGCTTGTTGGTTGCCTTTCTTTTTATATTATCTTCTCACTCCTTTTATACCGAGTAGCTACGTTAACTCAGTCCTAATGTATATATTAACTTGGCTAGGATGGTTCAATTCTGCAATAAACCCTTTCATTTATGCATTTTATTCACCAGATTTTAGAATGGCCTTTTGGAGGCTCACCATTAAAAAATGCAGGCGAGGCAAGCGTTAGTTTATAGCAAATCTTAAAACGATATAATTGAATAATATATAAAATATATTGGTCAATAAGATAGTGAAGTATGTAAGTATTATTGAAACTAGTCGATGGTTGTACATATTTAAATCAATATTAGAGAATAGGTATTCGAAATAGAACTAAATATAGAAAAAGAATTATTTATTTTATAGTTACTTATCTAGGATATGACCAGTTGTACATAGCATTATTCTATATAACTTCTATTCTTATAGTAAAGTATTGACATTTATCGATCGATTATAATGGAATAATTGTTATTATTTTTTTGTTAAAAACTCTCGTTATTATATATAGTATTTTCCAAAATTTTACTAAAACTAGATTCAAACGACACGGTAATTTTTCTATAAAAGGCTTAACAAAATTGATTTCATTTTTCTGAAAAGCAGAGATACAAAATTTTAACAAAAAATATCGACATTATACCCTTAAAATCATTTAATACCTATTTATCTATAGGTAATATATATTTCATTACCACCTGCAATGTGCTGAGAGTAGGTTCGATGCTTGGAACACTACAAATCAAATACAAAAAGTTATATAAAATTAAATAAAATAATTGAAAAAAAAAAATTGTTTTTTCTAACTTTGGCCGTACCCTGCATATAGTATTATTATTAGGACATTCTGTTCCCCATTATCTGCCCAATTCTGGAAATATTGTCTGTTGGAAGTCAAACCCACAGCCATGTGTCGCTGCGCCACAGCGGCTTCAAAAAAACTAAAAATTAGCTTCACGCTGTATCCCGCACACAGCAGGGTAGGCAGAGGGAACCTAGTGTTAAGACACTCCGTTCCCCACTTTCTGCCGGATTCTGGAGGCATTGCGTGTTGAGTGGCAGAACTCAACGCCGCGCTTAACCTCAATACCAGAGTGTCAAAAAAACTAGCAATGATATATATATTTGGAATACATTATGTATATCAATTTTTCAATTTATTTTGGGTCATACTATAAGCCCTTGAAATTAAAAAAATAAAAATAAGAAATATCGCATAGAGTTATATATTTTAAATTCTATTTTTACTTATATAAGGACTCCGCCGAAATGCATTATTCATTAGCTAAACGCCAAAAATTTCGTGACCTCTATAGTTATTTTTTTTATAATTTTATCGATGAAATATTTTAAGCTCAGTGTGTCAGGACACACTGAGCTTAAAATAACATCTGATGCAAAAATAGGATCGTTATAAGTTGGACATATCTGTTTGTCTGTCTGTGGCATCGTAGCTAATGAACAAAATTGAGTGCGAGTTTTTTTAATAAAGCCTTGCGGTGGTTCTTAGCTTTGTTTCATAAAAACCGGATTAGTAATTTAAGAGCTACAAGCACTTTGCCAAGATAAGGTAGTGATATTTTTGGTCGAAGGTTTTTTTAAAATTCAAATTTTCCTAGTGTTATACAAGTAAGTACGAACAAAAAGAATATGCTTTTTAACACCAAGTTCTACAAATTCTATAGAATGTACTCGAGTGGTTTATTAGTAACTTCTGAAGAGATCTACTAATATAATAATTAGTATAACTGTACAAGTTTCGACCTAATAAAAGCTTGTTAAAAACTAGATTATCTTTGCCCATTCTTGTTATGTGCGGGATAAAACGTGAATAAGGAGAAAAGAGAAATCCAAAATTTACTCAATTAAAATTATTCACCAATACTAAGTAGTTTGCCGGCGTTGAGTTCCGGCATTCCGTTTCGTTCCGCTGGGTTCAGCGGAAAGTGGGGGACGGAGATGTCATAATGATAACGGAGTGTCTCTAATCTCTAACTCTAGGTTCCCAGGTTCCCTCTGGCTACCCTGCTATATGCGGGACACAACGTGAAACGAAAAAAAAGCATACACACTTATTTACATACAAATTTATTTACGCTTAGTTTAGTTTACATTATTTTTAAAGTCATATTTCAAGTAAGAGAAAACCGGATGTGGTGGCCATAACGTTGAACTTATGTATAAAATGTTATTTAAGTTTGTAAAACGTCGTTTCAAGGAATTTATGTTTTTCTAGTCTAAGGTTATGTAAGTATGTTTATCTAGCGGTAAGTGTGGGTTTGATTTTTAAAAATTTTACAATTTTTTATCCCATACATAGCAGGTTAGGTAGTGGGAGTCTGGGAACATAATTATAAGACACTCCGTTCCCCTTAAGACACTCCCATTCCACAGTTTCCGACATTTTCGCCGAATTTTTGTGACATTGTTTGTTACGGGGCAGAACTCAAAGCCTCGGTACCAGAGCGAGGACATAAATATATTAAATATTTCACTCCCTCGAATGGGAATCGAGCCACCAGCTGTTGCGTTTACAGTTGCACACTTATCTTCCTGCACTAAGACGGCCTCACTATACTTTTTTATATTAACACATTACATTACATTACATTTTACGTGTTAGGTTCTGTTCATACTCGGGACAACCATTTTCATTTCTTCACTCTAATAAAGAAGTAGAAAGTAAAGAACGAAGTGTTTCTCATATTTTGCACATAAATAAAATAAATAAATTAATCGGCTTCACGCTGTATTCTGTACACAGCAGAGTAAGCAGAGGGAACCTAGTTTTAAGACACTGTTCTCCACTTTCTGCCGAGTCCTGGATGCAATTCGTATTGAGTGGCGGAATTTAACGCCACGCTTTGCCTCGACACCAGAGCGAAGAAATTAAAATATACATTTTAAAAAATATTTCATTTCCTCGAGTGGGGATCGAACCCACAATCAGTCGATTTTACAGTCACACTTTTTGCCTCTGCGCCACGACTGGCCTCGACATACATAAATAAATGATTTCATAACTTGAAAACGTGAGAGCCACTTATTATTTTCTCACTGGTACTTAAGGTCATTCGTTATATAAAGAAAGATATGAAGTTAACATTATTTATGGATGCGGAGATATGTTAAAAATTTTACAATATTTTTTATAAAATTGTTTTTTTTCTTAGCTTCATGATGTATCCCACATATAGGAGGTAGAGGGTACCTAGTGTTAAGCGCATTTTGCACCCATTGTACGTGATATTGCGCGTTGAGTAGCTGGAACTCAACGCCGCTCTTTGTCTTTTTACCTAGAAATTAATATAATTAATTCGCTCGAGTGCGATTTGAACCCATCACCATCGTCGATCAAATGAAATGGAAACTCCAGTCTTTGATTTTCACTTAACTTCAAAACATTCCATATTGGATGGTGAAACTCAACGGTCTAATGCGGTCCTGACCTGACGGTACTAATTGCTTTTTCATATTATCAATTAATGAATATAATATATATTTCGATATAAAATAACAGATTTAATCTTCTATTAGAATTAATTTCCAACCCAACCGAATAAATATTAATAATTAATTGTAATTAAAACCGATAAACACTAAACTGGCAGTAAGGCTTAGTATATAGATTTGAATACTGATTATTTTAGGTAATCCCATAAACACAGAAAATAGGTTTAGACACGCTAAAGCTTAAAATCCAGTTTTATTACAAATTTAAATTAAATTTTCTTCTTATAAATAACTTTATTTATTATTTTATTAGTTTTATTGTTTTACTAATAATATAACTATGGTATATATCGCTCAATTTGGTGCAACAATGACATATTTGCACTATTAGGCTGTGGGTCCGCTATCTGCTCGAGGAGATCATTATATACGAGTATACCAAGCGCGGTGTTGAGTACTGTGGGTTACTAATCGTGCTATTTCTTGAAAATTGAGTTTATAGTAGGAAGCGAATTGTCTTAACACTATGTCCTGCCTACGACGGTATCCAGTTAAAAACGTTAAGCTGTATAATGTTAGACTCATATTATGTAAAACGAATAACAATGTTTTACATTAATTTAGTTTTACATTTGTAACAGGTGGGAGATCTCGGTTGACCTTCGAAAACACAGTACCAAAGATACTGGAGGAAGGTCACGTAAAAAGCATGAGAACCCTCGAAGGGCATGCATGAAGAGGTTGATGACAGTGGACGAGGCGAAAGAGATACGCAAAGACCGTAGCGTTTGGCGCTTCGGTCTTTCTGACTACCCCGCTAGGGATACAGCGTGAAGCTGGTTTAGTTTTTAATTTACATAATGTGAGGTGTACGTGAGGCTGTCGTGGCGCAGGAGCACTAGCGTGCGACTGTAAACTGATGGAATGAAATATTTAATGTTTTCATTTCCTCACTCGGGTAACGAGGCAAAGTACATTTATTCTACATACGCCGTTGACGTCCGCCACTCAACACAATGCCTCGAAAATTGGGCAGTAGTAAGGAACAAAAATGTCTTAACGCTAGGTTATCAGATTATCTCTGCCTATACTTTATGGTATTATTTTCCTTTTCTACACTTTATTTGAACAGCCTGGAGATAGTTTATTATCTACAGAAAATCTTCGATACATTGTAATTATTCGATAATATTCATTTGCCTGAATTAAAATTGACATTTAGACCAAAAAAAAATATGGTGTATATGTAAGTTAATACCGTTTAGTTGATGCAACAATGACGAAATTGGCCTTTTATTGAAATCAAATTTAATTTATATATATGTATATCGTCTAGAACTATTATATCAATATGTACTGGATATGGTAGTTCTAGACAGGTCGATTGATCGCTACCTCTTTGCCCACTTCAACAATATAGAAATTACCACTAAACCTATTCCGGTTCCGTTCTTTGGTAAATTTGAAATGTTTGTTTGCTTTAAAATCATGGTTAACCAAAATCAATTCATAATCGGCCGTAATAAAATCAGTGAACATACATACAAAAAAAAACCATTCAGATTGATAACCACTTTTTTTTAAATTGGTTGAAAATTATGATTTTATGGATATTTTTTTGTTTGGTTTCCGAAGAAACTTTAAGTTTAAGCAATCGCGATGCAGGGGTACAAAGTATGACTGTACACGTGACTGGTTGTAGATTTGAGGATCAAAATCGAGAAAATGAAATATTAATTTTAATTTATATTTCTATTTCCTCGTTCTGGTGTCAAGGCAAAGCGCGGCGTTGAGTTCCACCACTCAACTGTTAATTGATTGATTTCGCTATTGTACGACTTGGGTCCTCCCTCTGCTGTATGCGGGATACAGCGTAAAGCTGATTTACTGTGATTTTTATATTCATATTGATTTTTAATAAAATTTTAATATTTTAAATTTTTCATTTTTTTTATATTATATTCAAGCTCTCTTATATTAATTACTTCTTAATCCAAAATAATTGTTAATGCAAATTAATAAATTCGTATTTGTTACCACCGAAATAATATTAGTGTCTAATCTACATTTATTCTGCATACTTGTATATTTTGTCCATGTATAATATAAATATCAAAATGTATACTTTTATTATAGTTCTAGTCAATTAGAACTGCAAGTTTGTGATAAATTGCAAGAATATATAGATTTTACAAGCAAATCTCTTTTTTATTTTTAAATACCATTTACTGTTAAGTTTAATTTATTAACATACCACGGTACATTTTTCTATTAAATTAAAAAGTTAACTAAGCTTCGCCACTCAAGTTGACAATTGGATAACGACTACTTACTTAACCTAGTAAGTATTCACTTCGTGGGACCCTTTAGAGTAGCAGTAGAGAACCATGTATCAGTATTCTGCTATGCGAGAAAAGCATAAAGGTAAAGAAGAAGTACCCACTATATAATAATGAGAAGAAATTATGTTGGTGATCCAATTGTAAGCTTTACAGGCCCTTTACTGTTCGAGTTCCTCTATTTACCTTAGCAAATTCAAATTTATTCTACTAGTGCTGCCTTCGACGTATGTTCTAGAATCGAATTGGCGTTAGTTCTAGACAGGTCGATTAATTGATTTCGCTTTTGTACGTCTTCGCTCCCTCTTCAACAGTATACAAATTAGGGCTAAATCTATTACTATTCTGTTCCTTGGTAAGTTTAAAAATCATTGTTCACCAAAATTCATTCATGATCGGCCGAAAAATCAGTGAAAATGCATACATACAAAAAAAACATATTTAGATGGATAACCTCCTTTTTTAAAATCGATTGAAAATGATGGTGCCGATGAAACTGTAAGTTTAACCAATATTACACACTTATCATTTATTAACTAGCGACCAGCTCGCAGCTATGCCTCATATGCAGAACTGTTCTCATCTATCAGGTGCAGTATCAGCTGGACTATTTGATCGCATACAACTTAGAGCCGTTCGAATCGTTGGGGACCCAATGATCTATGCAGCGCTTGACACTTTGTACTCTACCGCATTTATCATGGGGAGTGTTCTAGACAGCTGTTTGACCTGTTACCTGCCGCTGATTTTCTAACCGCACAGTACGTCACAAACTCAAGTATCATCTACACTCCCAGATACGTGGCACTCCTTTACTGTGCGGTTTCGGAGGAACTTCCTTCAAGGCGCCACTCAACTGTGGAATGGCCTACCTGCGGCAGTGTTTCCAGGTCGATTTGACTAACTGGGTACCTTCAAAAACCGCATCTATCTCCACCTTAAAGGCCGGCAACGCACCTGTAGCTCCTCTGGTGTTACACGGGGTCGTCGAAACGGGCGGTCAGCGGTGATCACTTACCATCAGGTGACCCGTACGCTCGTTTGCCTTGTCTTTTTCCATAAAAAAAACACTATATTAAAGGAAAGCTTGTCAAATACATAAATGAAAACTGTAATTAAATCAGTTAAGCCATCTCAGTCAGATTAGCCTGAACAAACACACAGATAAAAATTTTAAAAATCATTGTCTTGGGTTGTGTTGGATTAGCAAATGCCACCAAACCATATTTTATATACCTTCCAAATGCAGACACCGATAGGTTACGATTTTATTATAAGTATAAATATAGAAATGAAAATAATATATTATTTTTCGAAGCATTCGGAAATATATGAGAAATGAAGTCAACACATTATTCGGGCGTTTTATCGAAATGAATAATCGTTGGGTCGTGATAAATATTTCAGTGATTCGTTATATTATGTTTGGGAGTACTTTAAGGTGGCTACGGAACATTTTTTTGTTGATCGTTATTATATTTGTGTTCGTATGTAGAAAAATATAAAATATGTATGCCTGTATACATATGACTGTACAGTAAATGGCAACCTAGACATCAGCCCAAACCACTGAATCTTGAAATTTTATAGACAGTCCTTCTAAATAGAGCGTAAGTCAGCAACAACAAAGAAATTTTAGAAAAATTTAACTCTAAATTAATAAATTTTGAGACAATGCGTGTTGAGTAGCGGAACTCAACACCGTGTCTTGTCAAGTATAGCTGAAAAATTAAAATAATTTAAATGTGGTTATTCTTTTCTGAGTCGAAAGTTGAAACCATAACCGTCGCGTTGAGAGTCACACGATAGGCTACGACCGGTACTCCGTAAGGCCACCCCAAAAAAAATATTGGGATAATTTACATCATATCTCAATATCTTTTTATGGTTGTATTATTCCATATAAATAGGAAAATCCGAAATAAAAATTAATTCAAATTCTTCAATCTCCAATAATGCCAAAATGTTTTTCCATTCGTTTCCCATTGTTTTGCAAGACTAAACAATGGATATAAATAAAACATAATTTCAAAAAACATTTACACGTCCCGGTGTCATGTTTGGGGGCACCGGGACCCACAAATTAAAAACGGGACGGTCCCGTTCAAAATCGCGACGCCACGATGGTATATGATATTAACAAATCAATCATGTGAAGTTTACCAACAAAATATATTATACACCGCCACCTGTCAAAATAATATCAAATTAATATTTCATAGGGTATATGTAACACAAATTCGTAATAAGCCTAACACGTGTATGGAAGTAAATAGAATGCGAACCTATTAAAGAACATGTCATAACTTGTCACCCCCTGTCAACCCTCATTTCCATGCATTGTCTCAATTGATTGCGGTTGTGACAAGGGCTTGTTTCTTGTTTAACGATTTTATTAAAGGAATTTGACCTGAGAAGTGATATTATCCGTAGAAAACATCTGAATTTTTTAAAGAGTATGCGTCGGACGTAATTTTTATTCCTTTTTAGATGATAAATGGAAAAATTTTTCCCGTTCCTTGAGAATTTTGTGAAATACAAAAAAAAATCCATGTATTTATAAACATCCTCACAATGTCCTATTTCGATTGATACTGAATATGTGTTATGCTCCATTACCATGCTCCTTCTACCTACCGTATGCGGAAAACGTGAAGCTGCTGAAACTAGAAGAAAAAATTATAAAAAAATATAATATTGACTAACCAAATAACAACAAACAGATCAATTGGCACATATCTCTAACAATTTATGTAATTTTATAAATAACTGATATCAGTTAGGCCTTAAATAAAAAAGATAAACTATGATATGATAAGCGTGAATATTTTATATACTGTATATATATGTGAAATCTTCTACAAAATAATAGTGGAATTTGAATTCTTTCCATCTAGTGTAAAATCTATACGAAAAATATGTAAGTACAGAGTATTTTTTGGTGATAATATTAGAGATTACTGGTTCGAATTGAAAAATATTTTTGTTTTGAATATTCAATTCATGGAAGAATGCTAATATGGACTAGGCTTATTTACATCATGATATTTGTTACGACGTAACCCAATGTACTTTTTGTCAGAGCTACCTCAAAATATAAAAAAAAAATATAGTAAATATTGAACATAAATCTTAAACAGAAAAGGCACACTTATTTTCTTGGACGATTTTGACCAACTTTAAATAAAAATGATTAAGAGTTGGAGTTAGAATGTTTGTATGTGATGCAGTTGGAATAGGCTAATACGATCTATTCCGGTTTAGTTTGACACGTGACCTGAACGTGTATATTTGTATATTTGTCCACGCTTTATTTGTTATTATACATCAGGCCAAAATCATTATTATATTTAATAAAAAGGCTGTGAAACATGACCAGGTTCAAAAGACGACGTCATCATTATTAAGGTATAATTAATATGTATTTAGGCCAGTCGTGGCGCTGGGGCACAAAGTGTGACCGACTGGTAAAACCGACTGGTTGTGGGTTCGATTCCCACTCGAGGAGATGAAATATTTACTTAAATTTATATTTCCATTTGTTCGCTCTGGTGTCGAGGCAAAGCGCGACGTTGAGTTCTGCTACTCAACACGCAATGCTTCCAGAATTCGGCAGAAATTGGGGAACGGAGTGTCTTAACACTAGGTTCCCTCTGCCTACCCTGCTGTGTGCGGGATACAGCGTGAAGCTGATTCTTTTTTTTCTATTTCATATATATTTAAAATATTTCGTAATCAATACACATAAATAAATCATAAATTCTTTGCGAAATAGAAAGCTGAACAGCGTATGACCATTTAAATTTTACAGGATTTCTAACAAGTTTTTATTGCTTGAAAAGTTATGACTCTACAACGCTACATAGGAACAAAGGAGACTGAAACGATTTCATACAGTTTTGGGCCCAGAATTTAAAATGGACTTAATTAAAATGAACAAATATTTTATTTTTGTAGTACAGTAATGGATTATTTACATCGATGAAGGATTCAAAACTACTTTTGTGATTTTTTTCTGCTTCTAGATCGTCAATTAAGTTCATTTTTGATATTCTAAAATTGAAAAAAAAAGGCCAATTTTTTAGACCATATCTCAACTCTTTACATGTGGGCCCAAAAGTTTCCGTCTCTTCTTTACACATGAAGATTATTAGCATATTACTCTCTTTTACGTCGGGAAGTCGAGTAAGTATATAAAGATTGAACACATTTTTTACTAAATAATTCTTTTGACATGACATATTTTATTTGAATAAAAAAAACTGAACATTCACCGCCTTGGCGCAACGGAAAAACGCTAGAGAAATGTAAAATCTTCGATAATAGAATGGCGTTAAGGACCACCACTCGACACCCAATGTCTCGAAAAGTGGGTAGATAGTGGGGAAAAGAGTGTCTTAACACTAGGTTCTCATTACGTACTGATCAACGTAAAACTGTTTATTTATTTTATTTAACAATAATCAAGAATAAATATTTTGTCGTGTTCCTATCTCAAAAGGCCTTTATTACACTGCATTATACTATAGACTAAATGCTAGTTACTGCGGTATTTGCGCCCGAACTAAACGTAAATACTTTAGACTTACCTTTACTTAATGATCACTATGACCTAAATACCTTTTGTAATGATAGCATAAATGTTAAATATACGTAGGAGAGATAAAGGAAATTTAGCAAACTGGTATGTTTTATGTATGACAAACTAATATTTGTTTTCGGATTCTGCCGCGTGGTCAAATTAAAATAACTAAGAGTTGTATATGACACTTGATACATTATAAATGCCCCTGTTACAGAGGGTTAAGGATTGATATAATGTACTTGGGATATATAGGGGTATAATGTACTTTTATTAGACTATTCAGAATTAGTCTTATAATATTTGGATATCTGTATAATATTTGGAATCTTCATTAATGTAGTAGAATACAAAACAATAATTTTAAATTTTTTTGACTGTTTGTCTGTGCGTTTATTATCGCTAAAAAAACCTAAAAAATAATAGTCTCAAAATTTGATGGGGTCAAAATTTGATATTAAAACCGCTAGCTCAAGTGAGGTATCATATTTTAGATTACATTTTAGAAAAATCTCGAGACCATCAATTTTTGTACGAAACCCTTGGTATTCGAGTCCAATTATTCCAAGTCCAATATTCGGTTTTTTTCAATTCTAATTCACTAAAATGTCTATATTGAAATTAATATAAACATGTCATTGAGTGCTTACTCGCAAAAACGATAAATTCTGAAAATTATTTCGCAGTTATTTTATATTTTAACTGGCTACCAACGGCGTTATCCTCGCCTGGCCTCGCCACGACTTTTAATTTAAATTAAAAAAAAAACGGATTATTATTAGTATGTTGTATAAGCAAATTAATTGTATTATTAGTTTTTTGATACCTTGTAAATATAAGTATAGAAACATACATAGCGCAAGTCACACATAAATTATGTCAATAAAGTAAAAAAGGTATATTTTTTGATTCGATTTTAAATAATAAAAATAAAATAGCTTTATGTATTAATCTTACGTTTCATTCAGAAATAAAAAATCTCAGTTACTGCTACCGTTTATTAAAGTGACAGCCTACGCATCAATGGCCTAAATAAGAAAAATATTCAAGGAACATAATTGATCGTCTGTAGCCATCATTAATTTTGTATAGCTTTTTTTGTATTCAACGTTTTATTTTACGTTTCGTGGAAAGAAAAATGTAATGATTTATTAAAAGTCATTTTGGATGTATTAAGTATGAAAAACTTTTTGTATTTAGATGCTAAGTAGGTACTTTTTAATTGTAAATGTTTTGGTAAGAAAATATAAATATTTTTTTCTGTTCTGCACTTTCCGTCCAGATTCGCGATTATGCATGTTGAGTGGCGGAACTTAGCGCTTCGTGTTGTTTTGATAGTGAAAATAGAGCCGACAACATTATATCGTAATTTTGGTACTTGGTGGTGATCTCTTAAGGTGAATTATAAATCTTGACTATTGAGAAAACAGTATACAAAATCCGATTAGAGGTATTTATTTTATATTATTAAGACTATCAACAAAACAAATACCTACTAGTTTAATTTTACTTTTAGTTACACGGTTACGAACACAGTTAAGAAGATTTTTCTTATAATTTTACGTTGGCAACACTTTTTTTAATCTATATTTTAAATGGAATGTCGTGTACCTTTAAAAAATAATAATTTATTTATTAATTAATGTAAACTAAGTTTTTTTTTTCAAGGGAACAAGACATTCCATTCAAAATATAAATTAAAAAGTGTTTTTTTTTAATATACATTACTCTATTCAACTTAGATATTTATAACTTTTACTAACAAGTAAGAGAGATTCAATACATCAATATTTAATCAGGTAATCAGTTAATCACACTTATTTACATGGTATATACGTTATTGCGTCGAATTGGGGCAGGAAAGAAAGTGAAGTGTCTTGGCACCAAGTTTTTTTTTTTTCTACACAATTTCTATTCTACACTTTTTTTATTTTACCACGAAATATTTGTACCTATTGATATTACGAAAAAAGAACAAATCACTTAAAGATATCAAGCTTGTCACATATTTTTTTTACCTACACATCTTCGGGAATAACTTTAGTTAGCGCAGAAGTAAACTCGCAAGACGCTCTGATCTCAAGTTTTGCACATTGTATCCACGATTATTACAAACATGCAATAACTAACCTTAATTACCCGAAGACAAGCTTTTACCAAATACAAAGGGCTTTACCTAAACAAACTCGCCAAAAGTTAAATTAAACTTTTGAAATATTTCATTCGTTTACGTTTTCACCATCAAAGAGCCTGATATGGGTATAACATAACATATTAAGACCAATGTGGAACAGACTTTAATAGTAAATGTGATGATTGTAGATTCAATCCCAATTAGAAGGATTTTTTTAGCTTCATACTATATCCCGCACATAATAAAGAAAATAGAGGAAACTTTATTCCGACGAATTCTTGAGTATGCTGAGTGGTGGTAGGTTTCCGCGTATCCTCCTTATCCGACTAATATTATAAATGGAAAATTATTGGGGATGTTTGTTAGACTTCTACACATAAAAGCTACTGAACGGATTTAAATAAAACTTTAAAGTAATGTAGCTTATACTATTTGGCTTTGGCTAGTAATAAGTTTCAGCGGGTGAAGCCGCGCGTGGATCGCTAGTTTTTTATGCGTATGTGGGATATACGCGAATCTAAACAACAAGAAAACTCATTGTTTTGTTCTCTCAGTGGGCACGCCAATCGATTTCGCGATTTATTTGGGTCGGTCTAATTAATTCCCCAGGTGTTAAGAGATTTTGTGAATTACTGATGAACGGATTAAAAATATTTTGTTATTTATATATTGTATTGGATATGTTGTTATTTGTTTTACTATTCATGTTAATAATACTTAGTTGTCATGGCTCAGTCATAAATTAGATGATAGTTACCGATTCGATTTTTATTCGATGTATGTTTCGATTATTGAGCTGAGCGAAGCAGACTATTTTTTTTTTATTTTAATACACCAAATCAGCTTAATTGATAATCTGGAAGCGGAGAAAAATGAAAAAAATAATTTTAGATCCTTAATCGATATAAATAATCCATTATAGTACTGCGGAAATAAAATATTTATTAATTTTAATCAAGTTTGAGTATTTTAAAGCACTTATTTGTGCATATAATTATAGTATAAATAAAGAAAATGTGAAATAATTACTGAAAAAATAAATAGAAATCCATTTTGAATCGATTAAAATCATTAATATTCATATGACGGTTGTGACAGCTGATTGACATTGACAGCTTGTCTGATCTGATTATTTGGTTCACTGATCACTACTTTCGTTCGTTTCGATACGTTTTGATTGCTTTTCTACTTACATATAACATATAACAGATAATATAATTCATTATAAATTTCTAATGTTCTAATCATTATTTATTTTCAACACTGACTGTTATAAATAACAGTCAAAATATTCATTATCTGCTATAAAATGACGTGTGGCGCCTCGGTTCGGGAATGATCGGAAATATTTAGTAGTTGTTCGGCCTTCATCGAGTCCAGCCAAGGTCAAATAAAATAATGATGGCGAACTTCACATCGTATAACCTCGCACAAATATGAGCCTTAACTCAATGGCAGAAAGGCCAAATATTAGTTACATTAAAATAACTAATAACAAAAATATTAGTCTGAACTTCGTACATTTTGTCATTGTATTATATTTACGTTGAAAATAATATAATATATATTACAACAGTTTAAAATAACAGTTAAAAATATAATATAATGAATAATGCATTATAAAAATATAACAGTAACGCCCAACACTAGGTTCTAACGACGTGCTCGATCTAGCGTGGTGCGCTATGTATATGGATTTCTGTGTGAATTGTGCGATAGCCTCACTTTTACCAAATCTCTAATAAATCAGCTTTCAGATTGCTACAAGTTACAGAATTTTCAGAGAGGAAATTATGAACCTAAATTTATTAAATCATACCATTTTCGTCTCTTTACATTCTGGACTCAAAAATGTATGCAATCGTTTGTCTCCTTTTACAAATATTATTTGCGGTACTATTTTAAGCGTCGATTTTATATGCCTTAGGTGGCACCACCTCTAAAAGAGCCACTTTCAAGTTAGTAAGTAAACATACCGTCTTAACTACATATTAGACTAATAAAATCCTCAAAATTTCAGCTTTGCCAAATTGACACAGGTTTGGGAGCCCTGGGATCCAGTATTCTTGTTTATATAACATACTGTGCCTACGATCAGATTTAACACTCCACCTCCTCCCCTCATCTTGAATGCGTTTTGTATCATATCACGGTAGTTATTTCGCTAGTAGTAAGAAACCACCGGTATAGGCTACTTGTGAATAAAATATAAAGTAAACAGTATCTTAGCGCTATATTCAATGAGTGCTTGTATCGTACTACAATCTGATACTTAAATCTGAAAAAGATTTATCTAAGCCTTTGAGAATAGACACTGTTCACGATACACCCAGGGCCCTAAACACTTATTGTATACCTGTGTATATAGCTCCTTTGTATAAAGAAAGCGTGTTTTCAAAATTTTACAGTTAAAAGACTTTAGAGGTCAGTCGTGGCGCAGGGACACAGGGTGTTACTGTAAAACCGACTGGTTGTGGATTCGATCTCCACTCGAGGAGGTGAAATATTTACTTAAATTTATATTTCCATTTCTTCGCTCTGGTGTCGAGGCTTGTCCTCGATGCGACTTGGCGCGGCGTTGAGTTCTGCCGCTCAACACCCAATGCCTCCAGAATTCGGCAGAAAGTGGGGAACGGAGTGTCTCAACACTAGGTTCCCTCTGTCTACCCTGCAGTGTGCGGGATACTGCGTGAAGCTGATTTATTTATTTATTTTTAAAAGACTTTTATTTTAGTATCCAGAAAAATATCAATTTTATGTTTATAGAAAAAAAACCGGTCAAGTGCAAGTCAGACAAAACAATAAAAATTCTTGTGGAAACTTCAATTGTGTAAGCGAGGTGTTGAAACTCTCGCTGCAAAGGTTTATTAGAACATGAAAACAATTCAGAATTATATGATTGTGAAGTTCAAGCTAGAGAAGCCGCGGGTGCATTACTAGAGATAAATAAAAATGGCATATTCTCCGTATATATCCAATATATCTTTTATCTTGGGCAATATAAAGACACCCACGGGATAAACTACAAAACTTTTTATAGATATTTAATGAAAAAGTAGTCCATAATACCAAATAATCTAGGATATATTAATACATAATCTTTTAATGGAATTATACTTTTAGTCTCTTATTCGTTTTTGCTATATAAATCTTTCAAATTCATTAAATTAAAACTTTTCACGTGGCATAGCTGAAGGTCTTTCTCTATTTTTTTTTGCGTTATGCTTATTACGTTTTTGCAACGTATGTGCAGCGATTATAGTGTTAGGACACAAGAGTGAGGAAATTTAAAAAAATACTTTTCCGAATGGGATTAAAACTCTCAACCGTCGATTGATGATTAATCTATAACATAAATGTATGCCTCAATTCTAGATTTTTTGAGATAAATTTAGATTTATTCAAAGTAAAAGAGCATTGATACATTTATAATTCACCAAGTTTTTTTTTTTTAGATTAAAATGTTTTATAATTAATTATTACATGAAATGTTATTTACAATTAAATTGACATTCAAGGCAGAACAAAAAAATATGTTTAAAAATATAATTTAAACTGGTTTAATTTAAATTGTTACATTTATCATTGTTGTGTTTAAAATAGAAATAATAATTCAAATTATCATAACAAGCCTTATTATAAGTGGCAGTAATCCCTTCTGTAACACGGTACTCTCATAGCGCAATCTCTTACGCAATTTCAATCTCTCGTATAACACGGGCATTTCCCCATTTTCCCACATTATATTTCTATACTGTAAAATTTTTAAAAATTTATAGAGTTGATAATTAGTTTCGCACGTGTGTCTATTGTGTTGTTATAAAAATAAATTAAATTATTGAATTTTTTAACCGACTTCAATAAAAAATGGATAAGAGGAGGAAGGTAATCAATTCAATTGTATTTTTTTATGTTTGTTGTACCTCAGAAATTTTAACAGGGTAAACTGACTTCGATGATTATTTTTTTATTTGAAGGCTAGTGCTTCCCGTAAGAGAAAATAATATAAAATTTGCATTAAGTATGTGCGCGACAAATCTACGAATAATTCAATATTAAAACAGATTTCGATGATTATGTTTTTATTGAAAAGTATATACTTCTATTATAGTTTGATGAAAGTTTGTTTAGGTTATCATTATATGATCCGGTTTAAATTTAAAAAGTCGATTTTTTTGTTGAAAATTTTATTTTAAATGTTTTTGGTACAGTTTGACTTTAATAAAACGTACATATTTCGTTCATAATATAGTTTTTTGGTAATATTCGATTTAAACAACCTTTAGCGAGAAAAATAAACGTGAATAAATTATATAAAACGTGTTATACAGGAATACTCCTTACTACCGCGTTTTCCTTTAACGCGAAACCAATCTACCATATTATTGGGATGACTGTATTGTATATATTTCATGTTAGAATAAAAAGTGATTGCGAAACAAAACCTTTCTCATTGCCGTTCATCAGATGTCAGTTGGACGAGTTATTATATAAGAATAGTCGCGTACAACATTTGTATGTATAGGATATACAGGCGTAAAATATAAAGTTAAAGTTTTAGAGTAAATAAATCAGCTTTACGCTGTATCCCGCACACAGCAGAGTAGGCAGAGGGCACTTAGTGTTAAGACATTCCGTTCCCCACTTTCTGCCATATTCTGGAGGCATTGCGTGTTGAGTGGCAGAACTCAACGCCGCGCTTAACCTCGACACCAGAGCGAAGAAATGGAAATATAAATTTAAGTAAATATTTCATCTCCTCGAGTGGGGATCGAACCCACAACCAGTCGGTTTTACAGTCACACCTTGTGCCCCTGCGCCACAATCGGCCTCATGATTTAGAGTAATTTTAAAAAATATTTTTTTAGTGCTTCCTCATCACTTCTCAACCAACCTACATACCAAGTTACAACTTTCAGAGTCCACCATTCTTATCTGTGTGTTGTCTTTCAATCACTTACGTCCATATTAATAACCTATCTCCAACGTCAATCTTCGATTGTTCCATATATCTATCCAATCTCTAGATTGGACAGATATATGGAACAATCGAAGATTGACGTTGGAGATAGATTATTAATATTGGGCGTTAGTAACGCAGGAGTTTTGTATAATTATATGTAAATATACAGATAATCATTCCGTCTGTAACACTGAGCGCTATATAACAAACAAGTAAACACCATCTTGTTTACCTACGACGTGCTAATCTTAGAGCCGGATGAATTATCACGTGGCATTCTGTACAGTAACTTTAATGAAGCCTAAACATTCAAGTTTATGTAACTTTAGAAATAACATTTAAAGGACAGATTCACGCTGTATTCCGCACATAGGGTAGGCAAAGGGAATCTGGGAACCAAAAAGTGTTAGATACCTATTCCTATTCAGACACTTCCGGACTCCATTTTCCGCCTGTATTTTAGAGATAATGTGTGTTGTTGAGTGGTGGATGTTAAAGGAATTGCTAAATGGAGGATATAAGGTGTATAATGTGTATTAACAAATCATTCTGCTTTCTACTTATTATACAAATATTGTAGTGTGATAAGCGGAAGGAGGCGGAAGCCTCGGTGCACGAGTCCGGCTCACACTTAACCGATTTTTTTTATTGCAATTTAAGTTAAAATAAGTGTAAAAAAATAAACTCTGTTACTGTAAACCATTGAGTACCTTACTGGTTTACACATATTACAAAATAAATTTAAATATTTCGAGACAATGTTATTGAGAGCTCTAGACGAGATATCCATATACATGTGCGATATACTTTTATAGATATTTTACGAACAAATCAAATTGGACTGATAATCATAAAATTTCATGATACGCTCTCAGATTTGTTGTTGTTAAATTTTAATTAAACTTATGCTTATTTAAAAAAAATATTTAATAATATCAAAAGTTTGAATATTAGGGTAAAACAGAAGTTTTTGAGTGAAGAAGGGGATAATGGGTACATGACTCTCTTTACTCTTACATCCTTATAAAAATGCTTAAAATAAGTGGTCACTGCTTTTAGACTAGTAGACCAGCAGTAGGTGACTTATGACGGATGGCAGTGATAGAAGAATGATGAAAGATGACCTGAATGATTTTTATTATGTTTTAAAAGATTTTTACATTTTAGAATAATTTCCTACTTTTTTTTTAATTTATAAAGCAATTTGAAGTCAGTAAGACGTGTAAAGTTACCTCGTTGATTTTTTCTAACTTCAAAATAAAAAATCTTATATAATTATTTTCATACATGAATCGTTATGTATATAATATTCAACTGAAAATAAGCAAGCAAGCTTTGCAAGTTTAATCTAAATAAAATATACATAATATATTACACCACTTAGAAAATTAAGCCGCTACAGACCATTCACATTTAATATTCCTACTAAACCATTTATAATTTAAAATAATATTCATTATTTTAAACTTAAAAGCTTTCCAGCTTTTCTATATAAAGCTTAAAAATATCCTCATTCATTCTAATACCAGAACGAGCTTGCTAGTTTAGATTCATTGATTCACGCTTCTGACTTAAATAGAAAATTTACGTTTAGAACATTTTAGATGCTACTTCTAAAATTTTAAATTGGAGTAAAGTTTATTTATTACTTATAAATAATATAATTATCATTGAAATGATAAAAGAGACAACTCCCTGCAACTCTCGTAGCAAGAGAGAGTACATAGTGCAAGCACTCCAAAGTCAAAATATTGCGGTTATCAAAATAGACCTTACACTACCAGAGCGTAGAATCAAATATAAATTAAATATTACTATATTCCCTCGATTAGGGATCAAACCTACGACCATCCTGCTTACAGCCATTTCTACTCCTCACTGTCTGACCATCTGTTTATCTACACTCATAAAAATTCTAAGCCAACTAAAACTTTTAAATAGAAAATATTTTCTAGTCGTTCTATAAAACTGAGAACCGATTGACCGTGACTACTATATAACGCCTATCTATTTGCGCCAATATTGTATTCCAACCGTTCGATCAATAGCTGACTATTTGACTGTTAAATATAATGGCAAAATAGATTTTCTGTTACAATTGTATTTCTACTCTCTATCTATATCTATTTATCTTCTATTTATGTAATATTAGCGTTTTAACGGACTTCTTTTGTGTGGACTACAAAACGTTAAATCTAAATTATTCCATATCCTTAAACAAATCTGGAAATCACCTTTTATTTTTTATGCTTCCCGCTGTATCCTGCATATGACATGGTAGCCTGAAAGAATATGGGAACCTAGTGATAAGAGATTCCCTTTTCATTAAGATATTTCCGTTACCCATTTTTCGCCAAATTCTAGAAGCATTACGTACTGAATGGTGAAACTCATCGCCGCGCTATCTGCGCTTCTGTACGAGAACGAGGAAAATGAGAATAATAAATATTTTAGAAAATCATCTCTTAAGGCACCGACAATTAGAACCTCAATTTATATTCGGAACTCAAATACCAAATAGCTTCTACCCCAGTGATTTCTGCTCGAGGCGTGAGGAATGAAGGAGATAAACGGGTATCTTAACAGAGCGCAAAATGATATTATTACAATTTATTAATTCATTCCCCCGAACGAGCATCGAAGCCACGACCAAATTACAGATAGTCCACCGAAGGTCTTGACCTTCAAAGTTCACTGACACTAACTGTGAAATTCCACCACATTCTTCCCTCATCCCCTCACGTTAATATTCTTAGTTAGAACAAATTATTATAATATTTTTCGTACAAATAATATTAGCAAGTAATGACTTTACCTTTTCTAGAGCTTAATTGGATTAACGTCGTTATACAAGTAAGTAATTTTGTTTAAATACAGAAATTATATAATATTTTGATGCGGTTACAAAGTCTAATCGTAGACGCGGCAGTTATAGGTTCGATTTAGCCTTGGATGAATCTTTATATATTTTTTTATTATTTCAATATACTATAACTACATACACTTGGTCTATATACTTATATCTTAATGCTAGGTTCCCTCTGCCTACCCGGCTGTGTGCAGGATACAGCGTGAAACTGATTTTTTATCTTTACTATTATTATAATGTTTATATTGAAAGTTTTAATTTTCTCCGCCCAACAATACCAATTGTGGACTTGAATACCGCATTTTGCGAAATAGGGAAGAGATAAATTTACCAGGATTCTCAAACAAAACTTTTAATAAATAATCTTTGAATAGCGGAAACTTCTAAAAATATCCCTAGAGATATGTTAACAATAAAAGTAAATTATAACGAGTGTATAAGAATTTCGTCGTAGACAGATAAGAACGTATGTACTCGTACATATATTGTAAAACTTAATTGGCGTCGAGCGCTTTGTACGTATAAAATTTTACTTTTTTTAAATATGTTTTAAAAAAGAAGTATCACTACATGTAAATAAAATTCAAGTGTATGTCTGTGATTTCAAAGTAACTGTTACAGCTCTTTTTCGATATATGCATTGTATTTACACAATACACAAACAAAAGATTTTAATTTTTATGTTCGGGCTAATATCGGCAACAACTCAATTCATTTTTATGAAACTTTCATTGTAAGACATAGGAGATTGTAGAACAACTTAAAGGCTATTCTTTCCGATATTTTCACGAGCCTACCTACCGCTCAAATACAATAAACACAAAAGATAGCTCAAATAACCAATTATTTTTGTAAATTTCTTCTTATTTGTAATGTATTTTTTTTTATTTTTTCTGTTATGTGAATTTCATACAAAATGCAACAAAAACGATGCTACAATATCCGTTTTTTTTGTTTTGATCCTTTTGATTGTTGATTTAAAAGCTTACCGTAACGTTTGCCGAACCGGCCTCTCTGACTACCCCGCTAGGGTTAAAGCGTGAAGCTATTTTCTTATGCCCCAAGGGTCTATATACCTGGATATCTGACATTAATTTCAGCTTGATACATCCACGAGGTCTTGATATCAATTGTCTTGACAGATGGGCAAACAGACATACAGACAACAAAGTGATCCTATAAAGACTCCGTTTTTTACTTTTGGCAAACAAATTTATTTTCTTATTTTTAAAATAACACGCTTAAATTTTCAAAGTAGTGCAGTATAGCAGGTCATCAGTTTTTACGGTGATCCTGTAAAAAATCCTTTCAGCTTTCATGCATCCAAATATCGGGTGGCAGTTCCGTTCGAAATTCCATTACAATGCCTGAACTTCAATGAGCAGCGTGCTTTTTTTCTCTTTAACTTATCGCGGATAAAATTGCCAATTTTGTTTGAAAAATACTTTTTTTAAGAACATAAAGACAGGTAGGTAGGTGATTTCATTTTGAATACTTTTACGGTGAATTTTTAATATTTTACAGAGACTTTGTTTCATTTGATTTTTGTATAGTAGACATTTCTTTTTATTATCAGTACAGTACTACGACTAATAAGTTCTTTGATTTTCACGATTATTACACATTTTAAATGAAACTATTTTAACCGGATTAATCGCGTATATTTTGTACTTTTATACATTTTTGGAAACCCGACGTTTCGAACACTTTGCAGTAGTCCGTGGTCACGGGTAGACTGAGGTGGCATTCGTCTGTCAGTTGACATAATTATTATATCAAACTACCGCCAACGATTTCTTAATTGCCTCGCGTACTGCCCTGGATTCCTGCAGAATGAGCTGATAGTATCTTGCCCTCTGGTATGGTGGGTTTGAGACTTCAATGATTTTATGAGTGGGTCCCAGGTGGTAGAAAGCTTCCAGCCATCCTCTCTATTGAAATTAGGATATTTTTGTATTTCAATAGCCTCGCGGATCATTCTAGGAATGTATCTGTTTTCCTTAGCGAGGATTTGGGGTTTATCAAACCTAATGTAGTGGCTGGGTTTATCCACAGTATGCTCACACACAGCTGACTTCGATACATGCCCATTCTTGATATCAGAGATGTGTTCTTTCACCCTAACACCGATGCTTCTCTTTGTTTGACCGATGTATGATAAGCCACAGTCACAGTGTAGTTTGTATACACCTGCACTCTGTAAAGGAATATTACTTTTTACTGGTCTCAAGAATTGGCTCACTTTCTTGTTAGGCTTGAATATGGTTTTTATGGAAGCTCTTCTTAAGATGTTGCCAATCCTGTCTGTCACCCCCTTCACATATGGTAGAAATGCCGGCTGTCTCTCTCCGGCTACACCCACAGTAGAGAGCTATCAGCTCATTCTGCAGGAATCCAGGGCAGTACGCGAGGCAATTAAGAAATCGTTGGCGGTAGTTTGATATAATAATTATGTCAACTGACAGACGAATGCCACCTCAGTCTACCCGTGACCACGGACTACTGCAAAGTGTTCGAAACGTCGGGTTTCCAAAAATGTATAAAAGTACAAAATATACGCGATTAATCCGGTTAAAATAGTTTCATTTAAAAAGTACTACGACTGTTCTTATTTTCCATATTCTTTTATAATGTAGTTAGGAAAATTAAACTCAATTTTTTTTATATAATGTGTTTTTTTTATAAGCTTTTTATATTTCTTATATTATTCGTTATAACTATATTCATCCAAGCATACTTAAGATTTGCGTCCAAGTATACTTAAATGTACGCCTTGCTGCTAAGGCCAATGATGGTAAGGCCAGCGATGGTAAGGCCAGTGAGGCGTAGGATATATTAAAATGTGGTAATATCTTCAAAAAAACTATTAGAAGAACCATAATATATTTTTTTAAAATAACAATGCTATCTTATACATGATATTCTTGGTTTCAGATTGTTAGATAAATTTAAAAAGAATTGGAATCGAATCGACACTTACGACTAGTGGACTAGCTACTTACTATACCCATAGCTAAGTCAGCTAAAAGTATACCCAATTTAACAGATATACTTAAATATATTTTATTTTCACATAGGCAAATGTACGTATTACAAAAGCTAAGAGGTCTAAGGTAAACTAACAATTTCCGACATTAAATTTGATTTATGTGACCATCTCAGCTGATACTACGGCAAGTAACGCTATTTAAAATAACAATAGATGACTAATGTTCATCATGATGCATGATAAATGGATGGATGAGTAGCTTTTACGTTTCACATCCGAGGTAATATTCGGATCAACAACTTGCTTTACCCTTTTTACGTGAAATTCCTTTTTAAAAATCCACGTATTTATTGTAATTGTATGCGAGGAAGATTTTTTCTCTTCCTATATGTCGCTTATTGTGCAAAATTGCATTTCTTACACTTTGACTTGACTTTTTACTACAAACATCGTAGAAAGGACGTTGTGTCAAGACACTCTATTATCCATTTTAGGTTCAACTTTCTAGAGGAGTAGTAGTTTAGTAGTGGACATTTCTAGAGGAGGAGTAAATGAATAGTTGACTTTCCCGAGTGGAAATCGAACGCACATCTGCCGTTTACAATCGTACTTAAGCCACTGTGCTAATTTGCAATATGAAGTGACTTAATGTTAGGATCCCTTTGCCTGCCCTGGTATACAGGAAAAGGTATAAAAATATAATAACGGTAACAATACTTAGATATTTTTACTTTCAGTATTTACTACTAGGTGTACTAATATGGCAGATAGAAGCAAGTTGTGGCACCGTGATAAGCCGTTTTACTTGACTGATGTCTCGGCATGACTATGACATGTTTGCGCTGTTCGTATATTTTGGGAATAAGGTTAGTTATTAGATAAAACCGTGGCGGCGTAGTGACATAAGTGTGCCACTGTGACTGTAAACGCGACGGTTGTGGGTTCGATTTCCACTCGTGGATGTGAAACCTCTGCCTAGACTGCTGATACAGCGTGAAACTAAAAATAAATAGATAAAGCCATCGTAGTGCAGCGGCACAACGTCTGAATGAAAACGCGACGGTTGTGAGTCTAGTGAAACTAGATTCAATCCAAGGAGAATGAATTATTTTCACTTCTTCAGTCTGGTAACAAGATCCACCACTCAACGCTCAAAAACATTGTGGAGAGTGGGGAGTTGCTTGTATAGAAAGATGTTATTATATTATTTCCTCTCAATTTTCTTGAAAAGATACAACAATTTATTTTCGGATTATTTTCGTCGAAATACACAAAAAAAAAGATAACTCACCCAATCATATTTTTCGTAATGGAATTGATTTCTTCATAAAATATAGGAAATATCAATAGGCGTTATATATGCTCTAGTCTTGAATCTAGATAAGTAATGATCTTATTTTCCTGCTCCACTGATGGTGAATATGGTCATAAATATTGTATTATTAGAGACTTGGTATTTTGGTTTTATACAACGTACACTAAGGTCCTCTTTGAAGAATATTCAAATATACGAGTTCTATTAATTAAACGACGATCATTATGACGACGATAGACGATTATGGGTTCCCATTTGGGGGTATGATTATATTTTTTTGTTCATTTCTCAGCTCTGATAGACAAAGTGCGGAAATGAACTCCGCCATTGAACACACAATGTCTCGAAACTTCGGCGGCATATGGGCAACGATTTATCTTACAAACATTATGTCTGTGTCCACTGTCAATGCTATACGCGTGTTACAGCGTGAAACTGAAAAAAAAGACCAGACAAAATTCGATTTTGAATGTTCTTCTTTCTTATTAAGTAGAGTTCTTTAAATAGATTAAAGTAAAGAAAAAACTAGTAGGACGCTAAAAGGAAATCTTATCTAATCCCATATTAAATTGCAGCTTACATAAAGTGGTGAATCTTAAATCCAATTAGAGAAATGTCTTTTGCTTTTGGAATAATGCCAATGCTCTGTACTTGAAATATAATGTGATAGAAAAAGTTTTAATTAATAGATTATTGAAAACTAAAAATACGTTTTTAATATTTAGGGTTCCGTTCCTCAAAGGAAAAAAAATAAATTCTTATAGGATCACTTTGTTATTCATCCGTCCGTCTATCAAGACCATTTGTCTCGAGATCTTATAATAATAATAATAATAAATAAATATATAGAACTAAAAGATGAAATAACCCGCATGTGGAACTTACGTAAGGTAACCATTATACCAATAATTTTATCCACAACAGGTATTATCCCAAACAACTTGCACAACTCACTAAAGGAATTAAATCTACCCAAATACACTTACATTACCCTTCAGAAAGCAGTCATTCTAAATACGTGCCGTATCACTAGAAAATTTCTGCAGTTAAACCCAACACACCAACACTCTCACACAAATACATTATAATGTCCACTTGGCTTTGGCCCGTGGATGTTGTAAGCTACCGGTTGGTCTTGGCCAACCGAGAAGGAATAATCCTACAAACATATATAAACATAAATAATAATAACTTTATTTCAACCACAACATTAGGAAAGTAAGTACAATAAATGAAGCCGTTTAAACATTAAGCTGAAATATTCGATATTCAGATCTACGGTCTAAAAATTCTCTTTTCTTTAAAGTTATCTAAGCTAAAGTAAACAAGCCTATCTGAATGGCTTTTAAGTGACCTTAATTTGACGAAAAAGCAAGATAAAGAAGAGTATAAGAAATATTTTTGTAGTCTTTCGATTCTAAGATGAGTGAGCAATGAGATAATTTATTTATAATTTTAACGAGAATTATTAATTAAATCTAATAAAATATTTACCTTTAAACGTTTAAATAATATGTTTTTAGATTAATGTAAATTATTATTTTAAATGATGGCAACATTAAAAAATATGAGGCTAGAGATATTTGTCGTTAAAAATATCCAATAATAATATATTTGTGGTTAAAAATATCCAATTATTAGTAAGGTTGTATCAAAAGTAATTGTGTTAAAAAAGGACTTAGATATTACATTCTAATATTGAAAAATGGTAAATTGATAAGTTCTTTGATTTTCACGATTATTACACATTTTAAATGAAACTATACACATACGGGTTACGTACACATACGGGTAAACTACCCGTGACCACGGACAACTGCAAAGTGTTCGAAACGTCTGATTTCCAAAAATGTATAATACAAAATATACGCGATAAATCCGGTAAAATAGTTTCATTTAAAATGGTAAATTGAGTCAAGTAACTAACACCTAGCTAACACAAGAGACACTGTGACGAAATAAATTTGTATATTTGTTGTATATTTGTAGGTTCGACCTCCACTCGAGGAAATGAAATATTTATTTAAATTTATATTTTCATTTCTTACTTCTTTCCTTTTGGTATTGAGGTAATGCGCGGCCTTGAGTTTCGCCACACAGCACGCAATACAAGTCCAAATCTTAACACTAGGTTCCCTCTGCCTACCCTCCTATGAGCGGGATACAGCGTAAATCTGATTTGATTTAATTTAATTTAATAGATGAGGTTTTTTTATTCTATTTAACTCCAACTTAATGTCAAAACACTCTGCTCAAACGAATAAAATAAAATAATACATTTCTTTGATTGGAAAACGAACCGGAAACGATTACAACAATATAATCGTGTTAACTATTGTACCACTGTACTACATATTTACTTAACACCAAAAACTAAAAAAAATATTACAAACAAGTCTAAACTGATCTAAAAGTTTTACTAATAGTATTCAGTCTAGACAATACTTAGCCGTAACACATACATATATCATTAACGTAACTCCTAAACAGTAAATTAGAAAAACAGATTTATCTAATGGAATCATCTTGAAAAAACCTTTCCTTGTGTTTCGGTACTCCGTTGGCCGATAACTTGGGGAACATAAATATGCTGAAATAGGGTCGCTAAAGAAACGATCTCGCTACTTAATTTATGTTTTACGAACGGGGACGATGGTTCCTTATAATTGGGTATTGTAGGTTTAGTGGGAAAATTTTCGTTTAAGATTTTTTTAAGAGTGCTTTATTTTATATGGATATAAATTTATGTATAAAATTTTTAAGATTTCAGCTGTGTTATGTAGTATGAAGCTTAAAAAATAAATATGGGTATCCATGTATTTTTTAAACTCACATGCTGTATCCTACATATAGCAGGGTAGATAGACAAAACTTAGGAACCTAATGTTCAGACAGTCCGTTTCCATTAAGACGCTTCTGACCCCGAATTTCCACAGAACTCTCGAATATTGCATTGTGTGTTAAATGGCAGAGCTCAATGCAGCGCTTTGCCTTTTGCGTTACCAGAGCGAGGAAATTAAATGTATTATTATAATAGAAGAAATAGACTATAGTGGTGCAGTGGGTGGCGCAATGCGTCTTACTTTAAACACGATGTGGATTTGATGCCTGCTCAGGGAAATGAATTATTTTACAAAATTGCAGTTTTATATAAAAGAAGTGTCTGCACTATATTACTTCTGCCTCTGCGGGGTCTACGCGGGAAAAGACATGAAGCTGTGTTTTTAAAATAACATTGAACAGAGACGGCCTTTATAAAGTTCACCATATGCATATTACGTTCAAAAAAACGAGGGTCGAATCCTATTTTTAGAAACACTCGTGTTTTAAATGAACCTTTTAAGCAATTTGGCAAACTTGCCGATTTAAGATAAATGTTACGAACTACGAACTGTGCTAGTGCCAAAATAGATTGCATAATCACTATTTCTGATATAAAGGTTATTTAAAATGTATAGGAAAGAGGATAGGCCATTGTGGCGCTTTGTGATTTCAAACGAGTTGATAGTGGGTTCGGTTCCTAATCATGAGGTAAATTATTTTCATTTTCTCGTTCTAGAACGACAAAGCTTGGTAAGTAAGGAATGGAGAACGGAGTGTCTTTAACGAAATAATGTTTGGAATTTATGAATGAATATTAGAAATAATTGAGCCCAATCAGGAACAGATTTATAATTTTTTTTTTATATTTTTAATAAAAATGTAAGCCGCGTGTAGTAAAGTAGGCAAAGGGGACCTTATACTAGGACTCTCCGTTCCATATTGTCACCTTTTCGAGACGAGTCAAGAAATGAAAATAGTTCATTACCCAGATGGGATGAACAGAATATCTAGGTGGATATTCTATGAAATTGTGAACCGCTTTATGTTTTTTGTGCAGGAATATGGGGGTGGCGCAAACGGTAACTATGTATAGGTGTATACAATTGACATTGGTGTGGATACCAGGTCTTAACATTGTAGTTCTAATAGCTCAGAGGTAACTTTGTAACTGAATCTTTAAAGGTTCTATTTTTTCGCATTTAGCTACGGAACTCAAACAACAACTAATTAAACTGAATATTTGGTATTCAGTTATTTAAAAACTCTGTTTTCTTGGGAATATCAAAAACACATTTAAAAGTTACAACAAAAAAAAAGTAAAATCTTTGAAACATTTACAATTACAACTGCACAAACTTTGATTACTCGTAAATAATGTGAATTCATTTTAAATATGCCTTTATTTTGAGTAGAATACTTTTTAAGTAATAATTTAGAGATCATAGCACCGTAGTGCGACCTAAGTCAAAACGCGATGTTTGTGGGTTCGATCTACACTTCAAGCAGTGATTAGGTATATTTAAAACTAGCGATCCGGTCGCGGCTTTTAAGGAAAAAGAAAAAATCAAGCTTCTAAGTTAACGCAATAAAAAGATACGAGCATTTATGTATCGTTTTTCCTGCATTTTGTATGAAATTCGCCGCGTAATCAAAATGTTTAGGGTAGGTACTTCCCATACATCTACATTTATTAAATTTACATTAAGAGCTACTCTATTATCAAAGAACGACGTCAGCTTGCCATTGTCCGTCATCTCCTGTTCGGACTATATGACGCCGGACGTCATATAATCCGAACAGGTGATTTTGTAGGCAATATCGGATGAGCAGCGGTCTACTAATCCATATGTTTCGTTAGGAAAAATATACTTATATTAATTTTGATATATAAATATTATTAGGAAAAACGTGTATAAGTGTAGATATATAGATATATTGAGTGATACATATCACTTATTTAATTAATTTAGAATCATATAGACGATACGTGTTTTTATATGATTTTTAAAAACGTTAACTGCTTCTGATTTCTAACAATACAGTACTTTTTATTCACTCATGGAGATAAATATATATATATATATATATATATATATATATATATATATATATATATATATATATATATATATATATATATATATATATATATATATATAATTTTTTTTTTTGTTGTAAAACTGGTTCTTAACATTATTTAGTTTTAAACTGTATGGCGCATAAAGCAGGGGAGGCAGAGTAAACCAAGTGTTAACACGTTCTGTTCCCCACCTTTCTGCCCAATTTACGAGTTATTGCATTTTCAGTAGTAAAACTCAAAGCTGTGTTTTTTTTAGGGTTTCGTACCCAAAAAGGTAAAAACGGAACCCTTAGGTGCACTTTGTTGTGCGTGAGTCCGTCTGCCAAGAGCATCCATTTCAAGATAGCATGGAGGTAACGCAATCAAAAGATACGAACATGTATGTATAAATTTTACTGCATTTTATACAAAGCTCCGTAGATCTACAGCTATGAAATTCGGCATGAAAAAAAAATTATAGGTATTTTATAAAAAAAAAACGGTTCCAAACCTTGAAGCTTGTAGTTCATTTCGTACAAAGAGACAAAATGAGTACAAACGTAACGTAAAGTTGTCAACTTTTATGAGTTGTACTTCTCGTTGGCCCACAATCTTAAAATTGGTACGGAAATCTGGTGGGCGATCTCGACTCGCACATAACCGATTTTTTAACATATTCTCCCGAATGGTTCAAATTCGCAATTGTCGATTGCCTGACATCGACAGACATAGTATCTACTTATCTATCTATATATATAAAAGGACTTGTGCTGACTGACTGAGGTAAGACGCACGCAGAGCCGTAACGGCTGATGGTAGAAACGTGAAATTTGGGCAGATGTTTATTTTCATATTCTGGACATCCACTAAGAAGGGAATTTGAAAAATTTTAACCTTAAAGGGATGAAATAGAGGTTGAAAGTTTGTATGGAAAAAAAAAATAATCTGTACCGATTTTTATAAAATTTGAAATAGTTTTTTTTACAATTCACTCCTAATAAGCGGGCGAAGCCGCGCGCGCCCTCTAGTAATATATATTTTTGTTATACAATAGTTGAAACATAGATTTACTATATCTTACGTTGTAATTTCACAATATTGTACAAAAATAAAATTACGCTCTGTTTGCGTTACAGATTTTAGTCAGACTTTTTTCCTCGAAATTCTACTTTAAGACTGTAAAAGGTAAAATGTTCAAAGCTTTCACTTTTCCAGTTACAAAGTAGCATAATAAAATGTTGCTGCAAAGAAATAAAAGGAGCGGTAAAAATATTAGAATAAAAGTACTTATTATATTTGAATTTTTTACTTTTGCTTAGTTTTATTTAAGGGGTATTTTTGTGGTTATATCTTTGTTGTTAGTATTATTTTTGTTTACTTACATGACGCATCTACCGATTATAGAGGAAAGAATGTAATATCAAGACACTCCGCTCTAAGTTCCCTATCTAATTTTAAAACATAGATTACTGAATTATTAGTATTGTGGTCATCGTAGCACAGTGACACAGGCGTTTGATTGCTATGATTGTCAATTTGATCTTTTAGTGGAAAGCTTTTAACACTAGGTTCATTCTGCCCACCCTGCTAGTGTAAAACTACAAAAATGTTATAATATATTTTATAATATATTTTTTATAAAATATTTCTCATAAATACAACCAAAACACAAAAACATTTGCATGACATCCCTTCCAAGGTATATCTTACCCAAATAAAACATGAACGGCCAAACTTTACAAATATTTCTTCTACATATGTCGCGTTAACAAGATGCATACAAACACCATGGACGTCGGTGTATATCAATTTAATGGCTTATATTTCAGGTTTATTGAGGCACAGATGTACTCTCATATTTATAGGTCACCCGAGGAAAAGGAAACGTCAGATTTGTCACGACGTATTGCTTGGATTGTATAGAATTGGTGGGAAAACTATTTTTGGATTATGTTAATGTTTGAAATACAAAAATATTGTGAAAGTAGTCATGGCGCAGGAACACAAGGGCGAGCCTGTAAGAGAGACAGGTTATGGGTTCGATTCTCACTCGAGGAAATTAAATATTAAATATTTTTATTTCTTCTTCTTCTGGTTTAGCAATGCCTCCAGAATTCGGCGGAAAACATCTTAATACTAGTTCTCTCTGTCTTCTGAAATACAGCGTGGAGCTGATAAAATCAAATTTGAACTTTTGAATTTTAAGAAACCATTGTGTTGCATAATCTTGGTAATATTAAAAAATATTATTATTTAATCACTCTGGTAGTATAAAACGCGGCGTTAAGTTCCACCACCATACAATTTCTCAAATTCTCGTGAATAGTGGAAAATTAAGTTTCTTTGTTTTTACACATTCTATCCCGCACATAGCAGGGTAGACAGAAGGAACCTAGTAATCTAGTAATAAGACGAATTTTCTGGATAATAATTATTTATAGTAATCAGCAAATTGTTGACTTGGAACCTTATATTATGATCTGCATATATAAAGCCTATCACAATCCATACCTAAAAATCTGTGAAAAGAAAGTAAATATTTATAACATGTTAGTATCGGAGTAAACTGTCAAAGAATGTCGTTCACAGGGCTAACATACTAGGAATATTTTTCTGATATTATGTTTGTCATATTTAGGATAAATATGAGGCGTCGATACAGAATCTGGTTCAAACGAACCGGTGTTATTTTCATTTCCTGGCTTTGGTACAAAAAAAGTAACAAAAACAAATATGTATTTGTATACAGTAAATTCTGTAGTAATTAATATTTGGCGGTAGTAAAAACCTAAACTAAGTGGCACAGTTTGTTATACACCTATGTTAATAGCTTCGATCTGTACTAGAATAATTGTTCATTTGGGAACTGAAAAAAAAAAATACTATATTTATTTTTCAGGCCGTCGTGTCGCAGCGGTTGTGGGTTCGATTATAAAATATTATTTAATAATTTGATTTCCTTGCTCTGGTGACTGGCACAAAGCGTGGCGTTGAGTTCCGCCACTCAACATGTAATGCCTCAAGAATTCAGCAGAAAGTGAAGCACTGAGTATGTCAAGTGTGTGCCAATGAGAACAGTTAAGTTCCCAGGTTCCCTATGCCTACCTTGCCTTGTGCGATATAGAGCGTGTACCTAAAAAAATATATACGAGTATATATCATATTTTATCTACATTGAGCATATATTAGGCTAGAAGTAGAGATTTTAGTACTATGATACATTCTCCATTCCCTGTCCAAATGACGTGTTTAGAACACGTCATTCGTCTCATTAGAACAGGGAAATGAAAATAACTTCAAAATTATTCCTCTAGATGGGAATCGAATCCGCAATCATTGCTTTTACGGCCACTTGGCCTCGTCTTATGGAATAATAAAAGGTTGTGTAGGCCTGAAAATGTTTTCATGTTATTTTTATCGTTTACCGCGATACGTGGCCTTAATACGTGTTACTTCCCTAACGGTTTTCGTATGGAAACACTAACGATATTTGTATCAACTTCTGCTGTTTACATTCCTAACAAAAAACTGATTCCTGATTTTTTTTTAATATGAAGAACGTTCAGGCCGGTAACGGGCGGCGTTGAGTCCCGCCACTCAATACGCAATGCCTTGGGAATTCGGTGGAAAATGGGGAGACACCGAACCCACAACCGTCGCGTTTATAGCACGCTTATGCCCCTGCACCACGACGGCCTCAAATGAATAAATATAAATTTAAAATAATAATTCTCTCGAATATGTTTCTAGACACAACCTTTATGATAACACCCTCAATTATATCTATATCTTTTATAATAATTATAGCCTACTGGTATATAAAAGAAATTTCCTTTCCGTTTTGAAAATATTCGAAACGTTCACAGCATTTGTAAGACGTTACAAAGCAGTTTGTGCTTGATAAAAGCTTGAAGAATTTTTAAATTTAAAACGAAGAATTTGGGGTTGCAAATATTTGAATACTAGAATTGTAAAAGTTTGAATCTATTTCTATTTTCTATATATTTTTGAAGTAAATATTAATATTTATTAGAGAATAAGGTGATTGTGGGTTCGATTAAAATTCAGCATCTATATTTAAGATTTATTATGTTCTTGTAACAAAAAGTGAGATGTTATAAAATCAAATAAATCAGCTTCACACTGTATCCCGCAAATAGTAGGGTAGGCAGAGGGAACCTAGTGTTAATACTCTCCGTTCCTCACTTTCCGCCAAGTAGAGGCAGAGGCAACCTGGAACTTAGTGTGTTCCGATTAATACAATTCCGTTCCCCATGAATTCTGCAGACATTGCGTGCTGAGTGGCGGAACTCAAGAGCGAGGAAATAAAAATATTAAATAATACTAGGGTATTTGAAATAACTTGTCCCCATTGAGACACTTTTGTTCCCCACTATTCTCCGATTTTTTAGGCTTAGATTGACTGTTGACTGAAACTCAATGCCGTGCTTTTGATTAAGCATTTTAATGAAAAAAATATCTCGAATGGGAGTAAAGCCGTCGCGTTTACCGACAGACGCCTTACCGCTGCGTCATAATAGCGTCAAAGCAATATTTCGAAGGATTGTAATTTGAATTAATATAAGAGATATAAGTTTGAGTGACATTCCAAGAAGCATCAGTTTGTTCATACAAAATTAGATTTAATGTAATATCTTTATTGATTTTTCCTTTTTAGTCTAGATATACCATATATGTTCAGATAACATAGAAATTAACTCACGCGCACACACCTAATGCAAATTTAAGACTTATGTGATTTTCTCACAGATGTCATTGTCAGAAACGGACCAAATTTAAATGTAAAGCACTAGCTTTCAAATAAAAAAGAGACATCAAAATCAGTTCACCTAGTCAAAAGTTCACGAGGTAATAAGCAAAAAAAAGAAAGAAAAATACAGTCGAATTGATAACCTCCTTTTCGTAATTCGGTTAAAAACATCAAATATATCGAATTGAAGTAGCTGATGAATGAACGTAGCTAAGTGGCTATTTCGGATTTCCTCTCATTGAGAACTATGACCCCTAATTAAGTAGACAAGTAAATGTGCTACAATTAGAATTAAGGTATAAGTATGTTAACCCTATATATTGAGTTGCTACTAATATATATTTATTGTAAAATATTGGCGACGAGTGCGGCGTTGGGAACCGCTACCCAGAACGCTACATCCGGAACGGCGGGAGGTTGAGGATGGAGCTACAAATAGCTACAATACAATATACTTTATTACATTTAAAACTTATTTGTTTAATACTTTATTACACCAACTTAATAATAAAAATATACAAGGAAAACAAAGGAAAAATATGGTGTAAAGGCACTTACACAAACTATTGAAATAAACAAAAAACAACATGTACAATAAGACGTTATAAAAAGTGGTGCACAGAAAAGAAGAACAGTGAAAAGGTGAATTTCAAGTAATAGATTTTTCTGGGAGCGCAAGGAAAGTGAGTGGACATCATGTAGAAACTTGAATTGTTTCTTCAGATAAGAAGGAGTAAAAGGATTAAACAAAGGTATCTAGAAGATGAAGAATATGAGAAGTCCTGCGAAGGCAGGACAGGCAGGCAGATACGGACCCACTTAAGCTTATCACGAAATTCAGAAATATGATCATATTTATGTATACCAAATATGAACTGCTAAGGTTTTTTTTGGCGTTTAACGCTGAAGCTTCTCTCTGATTATTCCACTAGAAATATAGAGTGAAGCTAAGTTAAGTTATTTTACAAAATTATATATTTATATTTTACAAAATATATTTTTGAAGAGTAAATTTTGAATTTCGTACCTGTCTCCTGAGCCGGTGGATTCTTCTTATATGACTGACACCTGACCTTTTTATTAATGTACTAGCGGCCTGCTCGCGGCTTTGCCCGCTTTAATTACATGATTATTCATTTAAGAAATATATATATTAAACAGCCTTAATTATTAATTAATTGATTTGGATAAGTACTCACGATATTATTTGTAAAATAACTTATATCTCCTTAGCTCCTGTACAGTTTTTAAATTAGTAACATTATTAGTTAAATATATAATTGGTATACAGAATAAATAGAAAGCACGTTTTTAGGCATTTTTATATAATCTATAAAATAATCAACATTTTCGGGCAAGTTCAAGTCGTACTCATGCCCCGAGAGTTTTCGTACCAGTTTCATGAAAGGAGATACACCAAAAGAATAACTAATTAAGTTGTCATTTTGTATCAATTTAAGCACAGATTAAAATTTGTACTTAATGGTTTTTTCTGTGACACAAATACAAATAAGTAGTCAATTTTTGAAGAATAATTTTGGAATTTTCCTTTATACGTGCCGTAAGTTTTAACTTCTTAACAAATTTCGAAATTGTATATCAACGGCAAGTACCCTATAGTTATGATAGAAAATGCGACAAAAAACAAAGCATACACTCTCATATTTCATCGTCATTTGATTGCGATGATTTAGAGGATAGATTTTCGTGCTCTAAGGGAATATAGACTTGAACATTGAGATATCTAACCTTTAACCGACCTTGTACAAAATAGTCTTGACAGACGGACAGACGGACAAACAACAAAGTTATCTTATAAGAATTTTGAGGTATTTTGAGGTATGTACCCTAAAATACCCTTGGCACATACATACATGCAACATACAGGTGCAATAGTGCAATGTCGGTACGTGTCGCTTGTAAGTTATGAAATAATACTGTGGGATATTTTTATAAACAGTGTCAGAGCATTTTTTCTTGAGACACAATTTTTTAGAGGTTGCTACCAAAAGTGATTTTTTTTATAGGTTTCTTAAAAAAATATTAATAACATAAACGAACGAACGGACTGAAGAACCTATTCAAAATATTTTTTTGCATATTAAGTCATTCTTTATCACTGTGTTAAATAATTAAGAATTAAGCTAGACTGTTACGAAGGTAATCTTCACCAACAATTCAATTTAGTTTACTTTGTAGTTAGTACTATGAACAATTGTACTTTAAAAACGTAACGTATCATGTGTAATCAATAGATATCATTGCGTATGTTTCGTTTTTTTTCAAATATAAATATCTTTAAAACTTTAAGTACATTATTTTTTGATAGAGTGTAGCGGTAACCTTTCCAAACTATATTTTCTTTTATGCACAGCGCCATCTATTTAAGATCCCATCGCAATTAGTGATAGCGTTATGTGTATGAAAGAGAGTATCAAGATTCGTTAGTACCTACTATTTTTCTCAATAGATAGCGTTACTTGTATCGATTTTTGAATATCTCAAATATTAACTTCTTGAAAACTTAAATACTTATATCTTTTGATAGAGTGAAGCG
Organism: Heliconius himera; assembly: GCA_021202915.1. Lineage (NCBI taxonomy): Eukaryota > Metazoa > Arthropoda > Insecta > Lepidoptera > Nymphalidae > Heliconius > Heliconius himera. Next base: position 370,106 of record JAJHJA010000789.1, on the reverse strand, counting down.
ATTAGCGATTACAATGAAATAAACACTAAAAGCTAAAATTAAAAAAAATAAATTAGCTTCACGCTGTATCCCGCACACAGCAGGGTAGGCAGAGGGAACCTAGTGTTAAGACACTCCGTTCCCCACTTTCTGCCGAATTTTGGAGGCATTGCGTGTTGAGGGGCAGAACTCAACGCCGCGCTTAACCTCGACACCAGAGCGATCTGTATATCTTTTGATAGAGTGAAGCGATTAGCGATTACAATGAAATAAACACTAAAAGCTAAAATTTAAAAAATTAAATTAGCTTCACGCTGTATCCCGCACACAGCAGGGTAGGCAGAGGGAACCTAGTGTTAAGACACTCCGTTCCCCACTTTCTGCCGAATTTTGGAGGCATTGCGTGTGAGGGGCAGAACTCAACGCCGCGCTTAACCTCGACACCAGAGCGAAGAAATGGAAATATAAATTTAAGTAAATATTTCATCTCCTCGAGTGGGAATCGAACCCAGAACCAGTCGGTTTTGCAGTCACACCTCGTGCCGCTGCGCCACGACCGGCCTCAACACTAAAAGCTACTTTGATTTATTTGTAATTTTTATGTATAAAAGTTGCTTAAATTTATTGTGTACTTTTTACGTGATACGTGTTCACACAAACAGACAAACAGACAAAAATTCCAAAAATGTTGGAAATGGATTCTGTTAATTATCCTTTAACACCCTGGCTAATTTTTTTTTAAACTTTTTTTTGTACAGAAACGACTTTTCTACAGATGTATTATAGTTATAGATGACTGTATTAATGATTGAACAAAAGTGCTTGTAATGGCTTCATTAAATCAATAAAAGTTTGATTTTAATTTTGAACGAAAATTTATGTCGTTAATACAACTTCGTAATACACGATCGTTTCAAGTTCCAATTCCATATAAACGAATTGCCAATTAAATATATATTAATAATTCACCCATAAGGTAAGAAAAACAATTAGAACCGTATAAAACTTAACGTAACCGTCTAAGAGGCACGGGTTTGAGTACCGCTGTTTTAGAATTTTTATGTTTCTTAATATAATCGTATCGTATATACTCGTATTGTCATTTCATACGCAATTTTTGCAATGCAATATGCAGTTGTATCTAAATAATTGAACGCTGTGAGAGATTATATATTTTTTTTGCCTATCAAAATATGTGTAAGGTGAATAAAGAAACAAAATATAAAACTATATGAAGATTGTAATGAGATATGTAGAATAAAACAGCTAAGTATAAAACTAAAGACTTGAGGATGTTGTAAAACAGTAAACAGTACAGCCTCTGACAAAACGTCGGTTGTAGGTTCGATTGCCACTCTTGGGATTCAATTATTTGCATATCTTCGCTCTGTAAACAATCAAAGCGCGGCGTTGAACAACATACAATGTTTCAAATATGTTTTTTGGCATCATATTGTTCGGTTTGCTTAAATTGCCAGAGAGTATCTGTTGTAATTTACTTTAATTAAATTTATTCTCCCCAGAATTCTTTGTTTTATTACCCATTGATAATAAAAAAACACATGAATCATACAAAAACTTTAATTCAATAAGCTACAAAGAATATCATCGAGTTACAATAAATAAAAAAGACTTTTAAACCTCGTGCACTTTCATAAATCTTTATCACGGCCACCATTTAATTAAATTAATCGACTTTACTTTGTAACTTGTAACTTTGTAACGTATTGGTATTACGATACTTGCAATTTAATTTATTAGTATAGATTGTAGTTGTGAAGATCCTGTGGGCACAAATAGTGGTGATTATGATCATACTTTAAATACCTATATGAGGCCAGTCGTGGCGCAGGGGCACAAAGTGTGACTGTAATTCGACTGGTTGTGGGTTCGATCCCCACTCGAGAAGATGAAATATTTACTTAAATTTATATTTCCATTTTCTTCGCTCTGGTGTCGAGGCCCAGCGCGGCGTTGAGTACTGCCACTCAACACGCAATGCCTCCAGAATTCGGCAGAAAGTGGGGAACAGAGTGTCTTAACACTAGGTTCCCTCTGTCTACCCTGCTGAGTGCGGGATACAGCGTGAAGCTGATTTATTTATTTATATAAATTGCAGTTGAGGGCAGTCGTAACGCGGGGCACTAGTATCTGTGAGCACGACTGGTTGTGGGTTTTATTCCCACTCTAGGAAATTAAATATTAAACGTTTTCATTCATACAGCGTGACGTTAATACCTTAATAACACTATCACAGAATGAACCAAAATAAATAAAATAAATTTTACAAGGAATTTTATTTATACACAACCCTAAACCCTTTAATAGAATACCAAAAATAGAAGATAAAAGCAAACAAACAAATATATTTTTGAGATGGCTACTTAGGACGCTTTGTAGAACTTTCAAAAGATTTCCCATCATACCATTATAATGGTAAAAATATGTTTACTTTCGATAACAAATAAAACTCAGTGGGATTATCACAATTCATTTATTTAGGTTTTATAAGACATTTGTACAAAGCATAAGTAAAAAAGGCCAGTCGTGGCGCAGGGGCACAGAGTGTGACTGTAAAATCGACTGGTCGTGGGTTCGATCCCCACTCGAGGAGATAAAATATTTACTTACATTTATATTTTTATTTCCTTGCTCTGGTGTCAAGGCAAAGCACGGCGTTCAGTTCCACCACTCAACACGCAATGCCTCAAGAACTTGGTGGTAAATGGGAAACGGTGTGTCTTAACACAAGGTTTCCTTTGCCTATCCTGCTGACTGCGGAATACACCGTAAAGTTGATTATATGTAAAAAACACACTTTTATGTATAGTTATTTATTGTGTTATAATCAGAGGAAGGAAATTTAAATAATTTATTTCCCCCAAGTGGGAATCAAACCCATAACCATTCTGTTCATGTATTTTATACTGCGCAACACTGGCCTCAATTTTTTTTTACTTTTTAGATGTATTTTTGCTATCGTAAGCTACGAAAGCCGTAAAGAGGCTTAACGAAGTACGATTTTTTACCATTTGATAGTATATATTAAGTAAATGATTTTTATATTTCATCACAAATTAAATTTGGACGTAGGTACTCTGTCATAGTGGTAGTATTGTCACGGCTAAATTGTATGTCACGTACTACATAATATATTGTGGATAATGAGACTATTAATAGTCCACATGCGTTTTAGAATGCTCACATGTAATATACGTAATAGACGTCTTTTACGGATTACTAAAGTTTGAGTCTAAACAGAAAGTTTTTATGTGTGAGTATATATATATATATATATATATATATATATATATATATATATATATATATATATATGTATATATATATATATATTTATATATATATATATATATATATATATATATATATATATATATATATATATATATATATATATATATTTATATTTTTATATATATATATATATATATATATATATATAGATTTACATTTACCTGTGAGTTCTTGAAATTATCAAGAAATCGAAAAAAATGGAAGTTTTCATCACATCCACTCTGTTCAGAAAACACCAAACCAACTACGCTACAACAGATTCTTATTTAAATATTTTCTTCAAAAATATGCATGCATATTTGATATTCAATATACTTCCAAATACAAGTAGTGGCACAAACTTTTAAGAAATAACTAAATTGCACGTATGGCTATAAAGTCATACATGCAATACCATTCATTCGAATAGAAGTTCGAGAGTTTCTATTGTTTCCAATGCGCTACGGTAAGATTGAGATTGAAATATACATTGTGTAGAACGATCGTTTCGGTACAGTATAGCTTATGGTTGCAATATTGGTACCTATCGCAGGTTGTGGGTTTATATATATAAGATTGGCATATTATTTTTTTTACTTTATGGATATAAAAATATTGTTTTAAACTTTTTATTTAATATTGTTTTAAATTTTATATTGAAACTAAAAACGTGAGCAGAAGTCGAAGCGCAGTCTAACTATATATACGCTGGTTGTTTAGTTACTTTATTAATAAAATATAAAATGTTTATTACGTACATAATCTTGTCATATATATAAATTTTATAAAGATAACAAAATCAGCTTCACGCTGTATCCCGCACGCATCATGGTAGGCAGAGGGAACTTCGTGTAAAGACACTCCGTTCCCCAGTTTCCGCCGAATTTGGAGGCATTGCGTGTTGAGTGACAGAACTCGACGTCGCGCTTTGTCTGGAAACTAGAGCGACGAAATGGAATTATAAATTTAAATAAATACTTCATTTTCTCGAGTGGGTATCGAACACACAACCAATTGCGTTTACAGTCACATTGGTACCTCTACGCCACGATTGGGCTCAAATAATAACAAAAATAAGAATAATACTTTTGTTTAAAATAAATAGTAATTTTTCCAATATTAGACAAAAATAGTTAATATTATGCAAAAAGTTAAGTATAATTTCAAGACTGAGGCTTCGCCTGCGCGAAGTAGTAATAGGTTATCTCGAAACGACCAACGTCATAATATCATATAGCATATAGCCTATATCGACAAACGGACCAACACAAAAACTATTATTTTATCCAAGCCTACCCTTGTTCCTGAGATACAACCAAACAAACTCTCCATAAAATTCAGTTTCTGATAAATTCAAAATGTCAACTACGAAAAATATAAAATCCGTTTATATTTATAATAACTATAGACACTAACACAAAACGGCAACAGCATTTAAGCACAAGCATTTAAAGTGGCCGAAATCCTAAACACATATTATTGTTTACCAAAGATTATTTTAACACCATTATAACCGCTATCGCGCCATTTAGTGAGGCTAAATCACAGCTGAGCTTGCATTCAAATACTAAAAGTGTTGTGTTGGTTTCATCATGATTTTTGATATCGATTGGAAATCAGATAATTTTTATTGTACATATTTATAATTTATCTTATATCCTAAGTTTATTATAAAATGCACGAAACATAACGAAATTAACTATATAAATTATATCCAACTTCTAAAATTACTACATTCGATTTAGCAGTGTGATCATATGGATAAAATTATAAACAAGTCACTTAGTTAAATCAAAAAAGCGTTGCGTTGTATTAAGAGTTATTTGGTACAAATGAACCACAAAACTAGTTAACTAACTAGCTTCACGTTGTATACCTAGCGTAGTAGTCAGAGAGAACGGAACGCTACGGTCTCTGCATACCTCTTGCCGTGTCCACTGTCATTAACTTCTTCGTACAAGCCTTTCAAGGGGTCCTCATGCTTTTTACGTGACCTTCCTCCAGTATCTTTGATACTGTGTTTTCGAAGGTCAACACAGGTATAAATCAAAGCAAGCATTCCATCGTTGGGGTCCACGGTGTGTAGCGACTCCTGCAACATTCCATTCTCCACGTGCTACTCGCGAAAGGGTGTGTGTGTGTCTGATGTGTCAAGTGACGTTGGCGACCACCACCTAGCACGCCATGTCTGGAACAGCGGGTGGTGGAGGACGAAGCTACAAATACACTACAAACTGATGGTATTTGTTTTCCTACGAATTTAATTTTAATTTCTACCATTATATTAATTTAGACATTAATTTAGTACGAGGAAAATATTTTAAATTAGAATAACATCGATAACTTTATCAATACGAAGTTAACATCACTATTCAAATTAATTAGCCATAAGGCCAGTGACTGTAGCGAAGTATAATCCGCATTGTTTGCGAGTACTTTTTATTTTTCTTAAGTTTCATGTTGGAAACGACTTTACAAAGCTTAATTAGATGTTGATCAGCATTGTTGAGTTCTCTTTATATTCACAAGAAGGCTTGAAAAGAAATATGGCTATCGTACATTATGTACTTCCGTATATATAAGTATCTCTTTTGTATCTCTTTCTTCACAGATTTTAGTTTGTAGTTTTTAATATTATTTAAATGTAGGTATATTTTTCACATTTTTTCTGAATATTCTTGTAGGTAGGTATATAGGGGATACAGGACAAATATGTTCCTTACATTTTAGTCAATATAAATAAAATTTTATCATTCCCTGGAATGAGTATAGAAGTTCGAACCAACTACACCAAGATGTGGGTAGCCACTTTTCATAAATATTTTGTAGCGGTAAACTAAGCATTTTAAAACTAATTTAATAATTACGTTTTCATGTTGAAATTATCACATTTCTAATTAAACGTCTATGTTATTATCTTAGGAGCTTATGCGTAAGTCAATCCACTCACAATCGGAGACCAAATATCCAAAATATCCAAAATCCAGTTGATATTTATTTGAAGTTGAAGGAATTTGTCATAAAAACTCCATGGACATCGAAGACAGAACATATTATGTCTAAGAATATGCTCATTTAGTAGACAATTAGTGATTCTGTGGCATATCGAAGCTTTGTGGGCAACCAGCCGTCCGAGCCGTTTGTACAATAGAAGACCAACCTTTTTCTTCTACTGGCGTCCATCTAAGCACGTACTTTTTCTTCAGGGGCGAGCTACTCTCGCCTCCCCTCGCCCGGTAACCATCCCAGGTCTCAGCATTTCAGCCATTTCGAAAAAAAAGGAATAATTCATTCTACTACTAGGTTTCTTGTAGTTAAGAATTGGCTATAGGAAAAATTGTATTTTATTTAAATATATATTTTTAACAATATTTTTACTAGTATAACGTATTGAAATGAAACATACTCTAAATGTTATGAAAAGCTGGCCAAAATACAATAGTAAAAAGTGTATTTCAATCGGTTAACCGGTTTTTTAGATTAGCGTGGACAGACTCACAGACAAAAAGACTCACCGACAAAGACAAGATAATCATTATTTTGGATTCTAATACATCCACTCCTCCAGAGCGGAACACAAGTGATTGTTAAAAGATTATTTTCTAAAACGTAAAGTATAAATTAAAACTGTCATTTAATAATCACGTACGTAAGAGCTTTCAAAACAAAGAACTGAGTAAATAAGGTTTAATAATTTTCATTTTGTCACGTTTATGCGTGACATAAATGAATTTGTGGCAAGGCAAATGGATTTTGAGGAAATTAAATATGTAATATTATCATTTCTTCACTCTGGTGTCGAAGCAAATCGCGGCGTTGGGTTCCGTCACTCAACTAGCAATGCCTCCAGAATTCGGCGGAAAAGAGGGGACTACAACTTACACTAGGTTCCCTCTGCCTACCCTACTATGTGCGGGATACAGAGTGACACCAAAAAAACAATATATGAATTAAATAATTCCAATAAGTTTAATATTTTATCCATACCCCCTTGGGAGTGACAGACAGCGTACGACCGAAATATCGTAGAAAGCTGAAATTTGACGTTAGAGTTTCGTGGAATTCCATAAGAAATCTTAATATGAAGGCTATTATATAATATTGAGGCCAGTTGTGGCGCAGCGGCACGAAGTGTGACTGTAAAACCGACTGGTTGTGGGTTCGATCCCCACTCGAGGAGATGAAATATTTACTTAAATTTATATTTCCATTTCTTCGCTCTGGTATCGAGGTTAAGCGCGGCGTTGAGCTCTCAACACGCAATACCTCCAGAATTCGGCAGAAAGTGGGGAACGGAGTGTCTTAACACTAAGTCCCTCTGCCTACCCTGCTGTGTGCGGGATACAGCGTGAAGCTGATTTAATTTAATTTAATTTTAATTATATAATGTTTTTCAAAATGATTACTCCTGAGATAAGGGTTCTTGACAGACATACAGATAGACGTACAACAAAGTGATCTTTCTTCCTTAAAAGGTAATGAACCCTAAAAAGAAACATTAAGATTTCGTCAAAGAGGGGCATTAAAATGAAATATAAACAAAGATATTTTTTTTAATTTTTGGAAGTTAAGGAAAGTTTGATCGAAAAAGAACAACGTTAAAAAGACTTTAAAAAGCAAAGGAATGAAAAAATACAAAATAATATTATATAATTTCGCCCCCGGGAATATATGATTCAAATTTTATTGTTTTAAATACACATTTAAATAAAACTATTGTAAAACGGTTTACAATAGGTCACACAAAGTTTTACTGTTTAATGTGTACCAAATAAACAGATTTTGACTGTTTTGTTTGACCAAAGTTCGCGGTTCCCTCGAATTTAACATATATTTACACGATAATTTTGTGGTAAAAGCCATTATCTAGGTCTAGCTCTAAATTTATCGCTAATTATTAGGTGAAGTCAATTTAAATAATTACATACTAGCGACCCAAACGTGGCTTTGTCCACTTATTGTTGTTGTTATATTATAGTCAAATTGCATAATAAATTGTAGTCTATGTGTTATTCTGACGTATAAACTATATTACTATGAAGTTTCGGGAAAATCGGTTCAGTAGTTTTTGGGTGAAAGTGGAACAAACATGCATCCTCACAATCTTTCACTTATATTATTATTATTAAGATGCATACTGTACATCTCCAAAATTTGGAGGATTTTTTTAAAATGAGAGGAATTAATTAAAAAAAAATCTTGCAGTGTGAGCCCGGCCTAGAATAGGATCATCCTGGTACTGGTGGTGTCGTAAGAAGCGACTAGAGTACGTGTGGTAGAGTCACGTCGCCAGCAATGGCAACACGCATAAGCAGACTCGACCGGATCATTACCACCCCCGCCCCGCCACCCATTTAAAACCGGCGTGAAGTAGTGGTTTTATTTTGTTATATTTGTTTCGCATTAGTTAGTTTTATTTGTTTCGCATCAGGTAATGCCGGGCTCCGGCGTCCAACCCACCTTAAAGGCCGGCAACGCACCGGTTAGCTCCTCTGATGTTGCAAGGGGTCGTGGGCGGCGGTGATCACTTACCATCAAGTGACAAGAAAGCTCGTTTGCCTTGTCTTTTCCATAAAAAAAAAAACATTTTCTTTTCATAGCATATAAAGAAGAAAGGCAAGAAATAAAATGTAAACTCGCGCGGAACAAAAACTTCCTCTATCTTTGAAAGTCAGTGAAAGTCTTATAAAAATCGATTCAGTGGCTTTGGAAATTAGCCCAGACAAACCGACGCGATGAGAACGTATGATTTAGTGATTAGAGCGCCTGGTCGGTTTCCAGGAGGCGCAGGTTCGAGTCCCGCTACGTGAAAATTTTTGTACCTTTTCTAAATAAGTAAATAAAGATTATTCACTTTTCAAGTGGGACTCGAACACACAAGCGTTCACGGTCAGACGCTGTGCGACTGCGCCACGACAACCCATTTTGTTATATTGGTAACATAACAATATTGCCACACAAAACATATAAACAATGGACATTTCGCTGGGACAATATTCCGTATTTCTATGCTTTGTGTGACCCCCATTGTAAGATAAGGAAAAACTACAATGGAAACAATTTTTCACGCGAATGTCGCCGCATTAGTCTTTGCAGTTCTATTTATACGAGTATTTTATAATCAAAACTTTTGTTGATATAAATAATTATTTATATAAAATATTTATTTAAAAGGCCGAGTCCGGCCGGTCGTGGCGCAGCGGCACTAGGTGTGACTGCAAAACCGACTGGTTGTGGGTTCGATCCCCACTCGAGGAGTTGAAATATTTACTTAAATTTATATTTCCATTTCTTCGCTCTGGTATCGAGGTTAAACGCGGCGTTGAGTTCTTTCTGCCACTCAACACGCTATGCCTCCAGAATCCGGCAGAAAGTGGGGAACGGAGTGTCTTAACACTAGGTTCCCTCTGCCTACCCTGCTGTGTGCGGGATACAGCGTGAAGCTAATTTAATTTTTAATTTAATTTATTTTTTTTTTAATTGATTTAAAAAAGTTATTAAAAAAATATAAATTTCATACAAAAATATATCTCGATAAACACACAATAACACAATTGAATTTTTTTTTCCATAAATAAAGATTAAGGTAGTAAATGTACCAACGATTGAACTGAAACTTAATCAGGCTCTTTCCCCGGTCTGCTCTATTCTGAAATCGCAAAACTGAAAGAAAGAGTACAACATATTTGAAATATCTGATAAAATTGATTACTACTGACTGATACGAAAAATAAAATAGACAAATTTTCAATTCAGCATTTCAATGTACAGATTTTTGTGATTTGTGTTTAATATAGTACTCACATACTTTCTGAAAATATTTAGATTTAAACTAACATATGCGGCGTTGATTTCCGCCACTCATTAGACAATGTCTCCAGAATTCGGCGGAAAGCGGAGAACGAAGTGTCTTAACAATAGGTCTGCCCACTCTGCTATGTGCGGGATACAGCATGAATCTGATTTATTATTTTTTTTATTTCCAAATTAATATCTGACGTGCATTGAAATTGTGATATTCAAAAGTATAGCGAAATCGCTATCAATGTCAAGTGAGAAGGGAAATTTGAAAAAATAATGAATAGTGGATACCTCTTATCGCCTATTGTTATAGTTTTTTTTATCGATTATTTACATATTATTTGTACTGTTTCTATTAGAGTTTTCAGAATTACTAGAGTATGCAAATTTAATTAAAAAACTACAATAAAAAGAACCGATAACCATAAAAAACTAAGAAGCATAAAATAACTTATTTAAAGAAGATTTTAAATCTTATTAAAAGAGATTAGAATATTATTTATACCTAACATCCTTTAATGTTAACACAATACTATTATTAGTATGTGCTACCTACTAAGAGGTTTGAAGTCAGTGCCAAGACAAAATATTATTTTGTATTATAAACAACGTATATTAATAATGGAATGTTACTGTAATAAAAAATTTATATTTTTATTTAATTGAAATTCTATTCAATTTTAAATTAAAGACTAGTTAGTGCACCTGAAGCTGCTTATTGCCTCGGCCATTAACCAATACTTAAATTTTCTTTAGGTGTAGCATAGGGTAGGCAGAGAGAGTCTAGTATTAAGATACTCTATCCTTCTTAAAACACTTCCGTTCCCCACTTTCCTTAGAATTCTGAAGACATTGCGTGTTACCAGAGCAAAAAAAGGAACTTATTAAATATTTCATTTAATAGAACCCACAAACCGTCACTTTCAGTTGCAATTGCTTACGCCCCAGCGCCACGACTATACTCAAAGAATAATGAACTAATTATAAATAGAACATTATAAAATAATCTATTAGATTCAACAATATGAGCTACAATAGTGTACTTAGGCATGATATCGCTCATTTGATGCAATCGTTATTTAAGTGCACTTTTTGAAACAAATGGAAGTAGTCAATGGATGCAGAAAAACTGCGAACTTTGTGACTCCTGAAATAAGTTGTTACTTCGTATAGTTTTCTTTCAATTTTTTATTATATTTACTTTATTTACCATTTTTGAAGAAAGCGGAAATATACTTTTTTGTTTATACAAAAATAGTCCGAGTGTAAATCGATCCTACAACCATCGTCCTTACAATAAAATGTTCTCTTGTTGCGCCATGAGTATTCATTTTAATTTTATATAAGCAGGTATAAATGATTATGCAATGTTTTTTTTTGGGAAAGACCTAAACCAGAAGAGTAGATTTTTACATTTTTAGTACAACAAATAACTCGATATAACTAACTGCCTGCAAACTGCTGACTGCCTTCAAAGTAAATTGTTACGTTTTTATCAATATACTTCGATAAAATATTTGTCTACAAATATGTTTGAAGTTTTTTGTTTCCTACTAGAGTTTACGAGCTATGTATAATTTTAACTTGGAAACTAACAAAATGGAAATATAAAGCTCTTGTGGTGCACGGGCACGAGCGTTCGATTGTAAAACTGATCGCTATAGATTCGATTTCCACTCTGGAGAATAAAATATTTCACTTAACATTTTCAATTCCTCACTCTGGTAATGACACAAAACGCGGCATTGAATTCCGTCACTCAACACACAATTTCTCCAGAATTCGACGAAAAGTGGGTATCAGAAGTGTCTTAATGGGAGTGTCTTAACAATAAGGTTCCTTGCCTACTATGCTAATGGTGTGGTAGAGAGTGAAGCTAAACAAACAATAACTTTATACATAAGTTAGACAAAATAACATACATAAATGATCAAAATTTATACCCTGCGGAAAAAGTAACAACTTTTGCACGTACAATACATTGCCTATATTTGAAAATATAGGCGATAGTAGATACTACGAACGACAGACAACATTTTATTTTAAAAAACTGCTTTGTGGCACAAAAAATTACCCCGACGAGTCATCTTTTATCTTTTTTAGGGTTCCTTACCTTAAAGGGAAAAACGGAAACCTTACAGGATCACTTTGATCATGACCATTAGATAAGTGGAAAGAATGACAGACGGACATCAAAATCATGTGAAAATATCAAGCTAAAATATCAAGCTGTATGTAGCACGAAAAAAATCTAACTTCTAAATCAACGTTATCAAAACATATCATATTTATTAGCAAATACATGAGAACTTGCTATACAAATAACGGAAGAAAATCCAAAAAATGAAAAGATAGAAAAGATAGTCTGCGTCAAATTATAAATATTGCTCTCTCTTAATAAATATCGCGTTTACATTGTTGTGGGATTAGGAAATCGCATAGGTCGCTAGAGGCTTTCTTGAAGCGTATGTATCATTAAAATAAGTATCACCGATTTTTTTATTTTAACACCTATGTGAGTAAAAATGACGCAAATATTTTAAATAAAAAATAAATCAAATAAATTCGCAGCTTCACGCTGTATCCCGCACACAACAGGGTACACAGAGGGAACCTAGTGTTAAGACTCTCCGTTCCCCACTTTCTGCCGAATTCTGGAGGCATTGCGTGATGAGTGGCGGAACTCAACACCGGGAGCACAACAGCGAAGAAATGAAAATAATGTAAATAAATATTTCACTTCCTCGAGTGAGGATCGAACCCACAACCAGTCGCATTTGGAGTCACCCTTTGTGTTTTTATACACGTTAATACAAGAACTTATGGCCTTCAATACATATACACATATGTACTACTGTACATGTGTGTAGTTTTATTTTGACTACTTACTTTTTCTGTTTTGACTACTTACTATAAATCAAAACCAATTAAAATGTTATACATAATATTCTATGATACTACCATTAACAAAGCAACGGGCAAACCCGAAATAAATGTTTTTTTATAATGAAGTTAAGGACTGAGTGGATAGAGTAAACCAAATGTGTTCTCTATGTACTGTAAGAAGAAGACAAATAAACATTATAATTATTAAATAAAAGATATGCGTTAGATATTTCACATGACTCTCTTTCTAGGATAACAAACAAGAACTTTTTATTTCATTTCATTAAACTTATAATTGTAGTTGATTTCATCCAAAATGATTGCTTAAAACCGTAAGCTTCTCATTGACTTACAATCCTGAAGTAAATACGGAACCGTAGGTGGGCGAGACCGAGTCGCACTTGCGACCGCTTTTTATTATACTTTGTCTATGCTAGAATATGATTTTTTGTCGAAACTAACTTTTAGTACTGAATTCAAAAGATTTTAACATGATTTAATTTGAATAGATTTTTATAGCTTTACATTATATCTCGTATGAGATGTTTTTTATAGCAGGGTTGATAAAGGACACCAGCGTAGTACAGGATAAGTTAAGCCGCGCTGTTCCCATTTCAATTCGCAATTTTCGAGTCAGTGTGACTCATCTCAATCTCTAGTTCCCAAAGTAAGGAAATATAAAAACAATTCCTTCGAGTGGGAATCGTACCTATAACAATCACGTCTATAACCAGAGGCTATGCCATTACGCCACGATAGCCTTAACACAATTGAGAAGCTAAAAATATATATTAAATTTTTTTCATTTTAAAACTCATGTACGATTTTCTAAATTACAAGTGACTCGTATGTAAGACAAAAAGGCTTGAAACATGTAATTTCATAGCACTCATTTAACTAAAACATTTTGTTAACCTACAAACCTAGAAACCCACTATTAGATAAAAGATATACTTTCTAGTAAACATGCCTAGGTTATTCTTTTATAAAAACGAGATATTGTATAAACATTTTAAATAACCCTTCCTTAGCAGTCGGGAAAAATACATAAATAAGTTAGTTTTAATAAATTCCAACAATTTTAAAAGCCATTTTTTTTGCAAGCCGGAGCGAGCGGAAATGAAGAATATTGTGTACGAGGAAGCCATATGATGCAAACAAAGTTTTATATACCCCTATACACTCGGCTACGAACCAATGCCTATAACAAAATATATGAAAATTCTTTTTTCAGTGGATTCAGTTCTATCAGTAACTCAGTAACAAAAGAGATAATCGTTATTATATATATGTTTATATACATACTTATTTGATCATCATTGTGAGATATCGTTCCTTAAACTATTGACATACTTAAGAAGCAAAATTCTATATTAAAGTATTTCTAAATGTCCTTTTTTATTAAATAACTAGCCGTCGCCCGCAGCTTTGCTTGCGTGCAATGAAGACGTAACGTGGAAAATGCCGTTTTGTCCCGTTTCCACAGGATTTCGAGAACTTATCTCTTAATGCCTCCTTCCACTTCCTAACCTATATGCCAAATTTCAACTTTTTAACTCCAGTACTATCTTTTATGCGTTGTATATCAGTCACTGACTAAGGCAAGAGTTTTTTAGCATCACGCTGTATTCAGTACATAGCAGGGTAGACAGAGGGAACCTTTTGTTAAGACACTCCGTCTCCCATTTTACGCCTATAGTATAGTATAGTCCTGGAGACATTGCGTGTTTACTGACAGAATTCAACTCCGCGCATTGACTCGATAACAGAACGAAGAAATGAAAAAATGAAATATTAAATTTCCCTGAATGGGAATCGAACCCACAGCCTGTCTCGTTTACCCTTACAGCCTTGCGCCACAACTGGCCTGAAGAGTTTTATCTAATTAAGATATTTTTCATTTAAGCTTTATCACACGCGACTCAATTGGGTAATCGAGGATTTTGAACTTAAACCCTTCACGTAAATTCAATAACAACTGCTACACTATATTGTCAATAAATAATATATTCAACAATTTTCCAGTAACTTTGCAAAGACCTTCATAATTAAAGCAGAATGCTCTAATAAATTGTACAAAGTCCTACGAAATTTGATTAGCGTTTAAATTTATGATATTGAGAAATGAACTTGTGAAGTCAGATAGTAAATTTACAATGTATTTTAATGTTAGATGGTGGCTGAAGGAAGGATTTCTAAAATCAAAGCTAATAGGAAACAAATTGGAATTTTATTTCAATAATCATCTCTATATATAATAAGACAGTAAAAATATTTTGTCTGTACATTTAGTAATTTTGACTGAAATGGATAGAGGGATACTTAAAAAGACTAATAGAAAGCAAAAAGATTTTTTTTGAATTTCTTGTCTGTCTGTCTGTCTGTCTGTCTGTCTGTCTGTCTGTCGACATATTGTTGTCCGCATTTTTCTCTGAAACTACTGAACCGATTTACTTGAAAATTTCACCAATTGCTTTGTTTTAACTCAATTTAGGTTCTAAAGTTTGGTTCATCAAAATCGGTTCATTAAAAAAAAAGTTATCGTCATTTGAATGAACTCAAGGCATTAGCTTGCCAGCGAATGTTATATAGAAATCGCGCTGGTATGACCCTGGCTAAAGAATGACATTCGAAACGTCTTGATTATATGACCGTTGATAAAAATATATATTTTTGAAGCACTATTATACAATATTTTATACAATAATGTAAACAAGGCCAGTCGTGGCGCAGCGGCAAGAAGTGTGACTGTAAAACCAGCTGGTTGTGGGTTCGATCCCCACTCGAGGAGATGAAATATTAACTTAAATTTATATTTCCATTTCTTCGTTCTGGTGGCGAGGTTAAGCGCGGCGTTGAGTTCTGCCACTCAACAAGCAATGCCTCCAGAATTCGGCAGAAAGTGGGGAACGGAGTGTCTTAACACTAGGTTCCCTCTGCCTACCCTGCTGTGTGCGGGATACAGCGTGAAGCTGATTTATTTATTTATTTTATTTTATTATAGTTGTCAATCAATTCTGCTTAAATCAATAATCATGTATTTAAGCGGGCGAAGCCGTGGGCGGGCCGCTAGTAGATAATAATACAATAATTTTAATATAATAAGTTAAAACAAAGACGGTATATCCCTCACACAGCGGGGTAGGCAGAGGGAACCTAATGTTAAGACACTCCGTTCCGCACTTTCCGTCAAATTCTGGATCCGGATCCGCTATGCCTCGTCACCAGAGCGAAGAAATGGAAATATAAATTTAAATAAATATTTAATTTCCTCGAGTGGGGATCGAACATACAACCAGTCGTGTTTACAGTCACACTTGGTGCCCCTGCGCCACAACTGGCCTAAAATAAAGAAAGACCATAGCAGTAAAAAGAACAACCGGGGTTTTAAGACAATATTATCGGCATCTTTTTTGTTCTTTCTTTTATTATTGATTGTGGGCGTGTATGATGATTTTGAATAAGAAATAAATAAAATGCAAAACTTAGTGACTGATCAGCGTGCAGTCTAACAATATATTGAAATTTAAAAATGAATTAAAACGACCGTCACATATGACACACTTGAATAATAATAAACGCCTGTTATAAAAAAATTGCTATATATTAAAAGGCTTCTGTTGCTTAACTAACTTATTACTAAACATTTACTTTAAAAACGATTACTAAAAGTGCTTCAAAATTGATATTAATATAACTTCACATTACATCCTGCAATTGAGGGAACCTGAGAACCTAGCTAACCTAACCTTTTGTCTTTCCTGAGAATTTGCTTAATAGCTTGTTAGCAAGTTTACAAAGGAGTAATCATTAGAGAATGACTTTATGTGTTCATTGGCGGAAAATGAAAACAATTTAAATTTAATACCTTGAGAGGAAATCGAACCACTGTCTTTGCAATTAGACTATATCCCACTGCGCCACGACAGACACAACAAGGTACCACTTATACGTTTGATACATACATATATACCTACATAATAGATATAACGAAGTCATTAAAGACTTAAGTGACTTTTAGATAATTAAGCTGTAACATCTTCAAAAAGCTTCATTTTCATTATTCTTAATGACAAAATATAATTAATTTCGATTTACATTGTTCACAAGTGTCCGTATTCTAATTTTATAATGATGAAAATAAATGTTTAACTATTATAATTTTTTAGGCGTCCATTTTGACACGCCTTCGTGGCTTACTTGATATTCTTCTATCTTAATTTAGTTGGTTGAATCGGAATGTCTATGATTTGTCATATATCTTCAATGTATTTCAGTTTAAAGCGGGTGCGGTGTTGAGGTCTGCCACTTAATACAGAATGTCAAGTCACTCGTCTTGACATAAAATTTTCTTCGCCTACGCCCGCTAAGCAGGATCGAGGAAAAATAATGCATAAAGATTGTTGCCATTCTTGGGATACATTTCACCACAAACAGCAGTTGTAGGTTCAATTTTTACCAAAGACATTTTTTTATATGGGGTACCATACACGTACTTTTAAATCTAGACTTTGTTACCTTGACTTACTCCTAGATGCTTATTTTTTTTTTTAAATCTCGAGAAATAGTCTAGATATTAGGAAACAAAAAGTAATTTTTAACATTTTTAAAATGTTTTTTCTATTATACATTTAGGAAAGAAAACGTATACAAAAACGTTTTTTTTAATAAGTATTTAACTAAAATCTGTTCCAATTAAAAAGGCAAATCTTGAAAATAATATCGAAGTGAGTTCCACAATGAATTGGCTACAAAATGAAAATCGTCTACATGTTAATAGAAACTGAAATCTGGCATTATCATGACTTCGGGCGAGGGTCTCTAAAATTGAATTTTTAAAATTTCAATATTGAATGCTAATCTGGAGCCTTCTGGTTTTAAAATTATTGGAACTGTTAATTACACTATTGTGGTTTAAAATCAATTTTAAATAGAGATGTAGCGGGTTCATTCACGTAAAACATCACAAACGTTTTTCATACCTTCAAGTTTCACACGTATTTAGCAAAGTAATACAAACAATACATTTTTTTATAATTTCCGGTTATCCCGCATATAGCAGGTTAGGCAAAAATAACATAGTCTTAACTTGTTAAGACACTCCGTTCCCCGTTTTTCCATATAATTCTGAAGGCACTGCGTGTTGTGTGGCGGAACTCAACGCCGCCCTTTGGCTTGACACTAGAGCAAAGAAAAAGAATTAAATATTTCATTTCCTCGAGTGGGAATCGAACCCACAACCAGTCGCGACTGGCCTGCACTGCGACTGGCTTCATATTAGTGTAATGATTTTATATTAATTAGTTTTAATATTCGCAATAATTTATTATAAAAATGTAAATCAACCTCTTTGTTGAATAAAAAGATGTTTTTAAATAATATAAAATAGGACTGTCACGAGAGAACATTAATAAAATGACACTTTATGTAGTCGGAAAATTATAATAGCTATATAATAATATTTTATAACAATTAGATATACATTTAGACTTGGAGCGGAAGAATAAAGAGATTCTCTAGAATGATATATTGTATTAGAATTTAAGATGTGACATTGTACAAGCTTAACAGTATTTAACTCTGGAAGAAATATAAGTTCTGTAAAAGCCTCGAGGTGTTTGATTTCTTTACATCTCAGAAGCGGGATGCGCCCTATAGTGAGGTACGTAAAAAAAAAAAAACATGCAACCCAAACTTTACACTGCTAGCTTTAGTATGTATAGCTTTTGATTGTAAATTTAGTCACTTTAGAATTTTCATTGTATATCTTATTAGAATAGTATGAAGATTGATAAGTGGTTAGCGTACCATAGATGATACCATGGATGATACGGTGAGCGGGCCGTACATGAAGTGGTTAGAGTAGATGATACCATGGATGATGCGGTGAGCGGGCCGTCACATGAAGTGGTTAGAGTAGATGATACCATGGATGATGCGGTGAGCGGGCCGTCACATGAAGTGGTTAGAGTAGATACCATGGATGATGCGGTGAGCGGGCCGTCACATGAAGTGGTTAGAGTAGATGATACCATGGATGATGCGGTGAGCGGGCCGTCACATGAAGTGGTTAGAGTAGATACCATGGATGATGCGGTGAGCGGGCCGTCACATGAAGTGGTTAGAGTAGATGATACCATGGATGATGCGGTGAGCGGGCCGTCACATGAAGTGGTTAGAGTAGATACCATGGATGATGCGGTGAGCGGGCCGTCACATGAAGTGGTTAGAGTAGATGATACCATGGATGATGCGGTGAGCGGGCCGTCACATGAAGTGGTTAGAGTAGTGATACCATGGATGATGCGGTGAGCGGGCCGTCACATGAAGTGGTTAGAGTAGATACCATGGATGATGCGGTGAGCGGGCCGTCACATGAAGTGGTTAGAGTAGTGATACCATGGATGATGCGGTGAGCGGGCCGTCACATGAAGTGGTTAGAGTAGATGATACCATGGATGATGCGGTGAGCGGGCCGTCACATGAAGTGGTTAGAGTAGATGATACCATGGATGATACGGTGAGCGGGCCGTACATGAAGTGGTTAGCGTACCATAGATGAAATAAAAAAGTAGTGATATGTATTTTGAGTTAGTGAGTCTGCTTGCTCGCTGGTCGGTGGTGACCGCGGGTTACGTCAGGTCACTGTACACTAGTATAGTAGAGGTGATTTGAAATTAAATTAATATTTTTGGTTATTTATATTGATTATTTACTAAAATAATCAATAAAAAAATACTAATTTTTTTTTCCTATTTTACTTTTGATTTATTTATTGACATGTTGATGATCCATTTTGAATGATTTTAGAATGATATTTAAAAGAGAATGCTTTTGAATTGACAATTCAAATATATCAATCAATTTACTAAGATTATTAGTTTTTAATGAAATTTATTGCATTAATTTGAGGGATATGGAGTCGGATGCTGAGACTGCTGACACCTCAGAGGAACCACCCAGTGGAATGAGGGCAATGAGAAACGAAAAGGGCAATTTATTGAAAATACAAAACATTAGAAGAGATCTTCGCGGCCGTAGGAGTCGTCTACATCTTCTGATGAGTAGTTCGTCTGATGTGATAAAGCGCGTCGATGAAATAAAGAGTTGTTGAATAAAGAACTTCTTACTGGTATACAAAGGCAATGTTCAGATTTATAAATTTGTGTATAAAAGATAGAGATTAGTCATATTTTAGTTAATAATAATATAAAAAAATATTAGATTATGTTTAAATGTAATTCTGCAGTTTGACACGATCAACACCTAAATTGTAAATTGTAGAAAATTGACTTAGATAAGTAAATAAATGTGCTGAAATATATAATTGGGACTAGAAACAGACTATAAATTTTGCTCTTTTAATTTTAATGAGTTTTGAGTGAAAATATTTCGAATCGGCAACTAAAATTAAGAAAAAAAAAATCTGAGTAAAATTATGGTCGGCTTCTTAAATAAATGAAGCTAATACTATGCAATATTAAAAAATATGCGAATATTTCTGTTATGCTATGCTATTGATTGTTTCTATTAGGATATTCGATAAGCCTTTAAGAAATAGTAAAAACCAGAAGATTTATTGATTTATCTTAGCTCCTATATCATGCATTGAAAGTAGAACGTAGTCTCAATCGAGTCAGGATCAGGATCAGGTCAGGATTAGGATCAGCATCAGGTGTGGTCATAATAGTGTTGGTTTGGTCTGCTAGTCCAAAACGCCGAATCTTTTCTTTATTCTTATTTTTATTCTTATATTTATGTAATTTAATTATTGTAGCAACAAATATATTAAACGACAAAAAAAAAAAAAGCACAGCACAAGGAAACTAAATCCATATACGATTTTTACTGCAATTTAGTACCATATGTATCTATACGTATATTCTGACATTTTCTTTGATGATAGCGAATTGAAATGTGCATAGAGCGAGTGCTTTAATGTCAATATCTGCATTATGCATACTTAAGCAAATTAATTTAATCACTTTGTAAGCTAATACTAGTAAACTTCTTAGCTTCACCTCTTCTGGACCTCTGTCCAGGGGTTGGTTCACGATCATTTACCTTTTGAAAATTCATCAGATAACCAAATAAGAGACGTCACTTGCTAGTGTTCTAGGTGTAGAGGAGATTTTAATGCTTTAAAATATGGCTTTCCGTGTTTTAAACCTGTTGCTTACCTTAGTCTTAGTCTAGCCAGATTTGTCCAGGGTATAGATGTTTACTCTCTTACGAACTCGAAATTTTAGCAATCGTTAGCTCGTAAAAGATTGCAATTCAATTTGTTTACTGGTTGTTACAGTTTATAATAGTAATACATTGCTACGTGTGTAGTTATTTTACCTTAACGCGATTCTGTATCCCATAAAACAAGATGGTAGTCATTATTTAGTGTATTTTCGTTCACAACGGAATACCGATCACCGAACTGGGACCGCATTGTTAACGTAGATTTAAAGACTACAATGAAAAATGATAATAATAATTGAAAATTATTTTTTTAGCCAATTCAATAAAAGTTATTTTGCTATAGTTTTGTCGTACAAACATGTTTAATATTGACATAAACTTTTTATTCATAAACCAATTCTGTTCATTAAGCGTAAACGGACAATAAAGATTTATAAATTTATTTATGAAAGTAAAGTTAGTATCTCAAAAGTAATCAAGGAAATTCTTCAGAAGGGTGGTGAAGTGCGGTGATCGCATATGGGGGAAGATACCTTAAGGTTTTTGTAGCATTGTTTACGTAAAAATTATATGAAAAATGCTTTATTATTTTTTGTTATAAATGATAATTTTTAAAAATTAGTTTTACTCTTTAAAATTTGATATTTGTATCTAAATTCAGTATGTTTTCACTTGTAAAAATTGAGGTAAAACCTACTGCGATTAAATTCGGTTACTCGGAATCGGTTCTTTGCCGAGTAAACTTTATAATCCCAAGAATACTTGGTGTTTTAAGTCACTTAATATATATAGTTCAAAGATGATCGTTTCGAATATTTCAACTATGGTTAGAGATATCTGTGTTAAGTTAAGGGAACACATTGTATTACTAAATCAAAATCAGCACGCCCATATTGCAGAAATTTAAAATTTAGAAATCCTTGTATGATCGTTATTGCGTTTTTCATGAGACATTTAAGATGTTAATGTTTTACATAAGATGAAAAAAATGTACTATGTTTTGTCTTATAATTGTTGTAAAAACTCCTTATCATCTTATAAATATTGTTTTAATATGTATATATATGCTCAATAATAATAAGTCTAGATATTAGAATTTATATTTTAACATAATAAATTATTTCATACTATACAATATTAGTAGGTATATATGTGTGTATATATGTATAAATGTATGAATGTATATATTTAAGTATGTATAAATATATAAAGCACATACACGCCTACCGATTTTACATTCTCCTACACCCTAAGGTTGCCTGGCAGAGATCGCTTATGACGATAAGGCAGCCTGCTGTACATTTTCTTATGTGATGTATTTTTTTTTACTTTTTCTATATTTTGTTTTGTACAGGAAAGTATTATTATTATTATGTAGGATATTTGTAATTATAGCGACTACCATTATAGGAGTTTCAAATATTAATACGCTATTCTTATCATATCATATATTTATTTTTACATAATTTAGAGTGAAATTAAAATTGATCATTAACGGAAAACTTAACACACGAAACAAAAAAGAGCAAAATTTTATACACTGAAGGAAGGAAAAAAGTTAACAATAATACGAAAAGAAAAGTTACAAAAGCAAAACTGATAGGTGATAGCAAGAACTTATAAACTTTAAATTGTATATAGTCAATATACATATAGAAAAACAAGCATGTAGCTAGTTGACATCAGAACATATTTATATTTATGTGTGTATGATTTAATATTATTTTATGCAAAACTGAAATTTACACTACATATTTCTTTGTTTGCTCAACTTTTATAACTAAAACCTTTATAGTACAAACGCACAGACAAACGCAAGGACACATAAACCGACAAAACCGACATTTTAATAAATCGTTTTGGTTTATTGATAGTGCCCCAATAATAGATTATCCCGTATTTCTTCCACGTACCGATAAGTTACAATTTCGTTATATGTATGTATAGGTAAGCCACTGAGAGAATTCAAAAGTCTTCTGGTCACAAAAATAAAGATTTTTTGTAAAGTAACATGATAAATCTTGTATTTAATGCACATGTCGTTTGATAACATGATTGTAGTAGCTCCATAAGACGCTATAGTTTAATAAGTAAATTTGTTGAAAATCAATTGGGCAGCTGCTATATAAAAATAAGTTTTATTTGTAATCGACCGAATGTAATGAATTTATAAAAAAATGTTGATTGTTACTGTTTTTGTGAGTAGTCGTGCATCAGGAGATTGCACGAAGTAGGATGGCCGAATGTAATGATTTTATATTAATTAGTTTTAATATTCGCAATAATTTATTATAAAAATGTAAATCAACCTCTTTGTTGAATAAAAAGATGTTTTTAAATAATATAAAATAGGACTGTCACGAGAGAACATTAATAAAATGACGCTTTATGTAGTCGGAAAATTATAATAGCTATATAATAATATTTTATAATAATTAGATATACTTTTAGACTTGGAGCGGAAGAATAAAGAGATTCTCTAGAATGATATATTGTATTAGAATTTAATATGTGACATTGTACAAGCTTAACAGTATTTAACTCTGGAAGAAATATAAGTTCTGTAAAAGCCTCGAGGTGTTTGATTTCTTTACATCAGTCATTCCTATTAGTTGCTAGTAGATAGAACACACTCTTCAGCTTAATAATATTTTAATATATATTTCATTATTTAATAATTAGGGAATATATGTTTATGATAATTATACATTTATAGTTTTCGTCTCCATAAACTATCGCTATTTGGGTGAAATGTGAAGATGGTACTGATATGAATGTATATACTTTTCGGATGCTAACCCTACGCCAGTCGTGGCCCTAGAGTACAAGCAGGCGACTGTAAACGCGACAAGCTGTGGGTTCGATTTCCACTCGAGAGACATAAAATATTTAATATTTTCATTTCCTCGCTCTGGTAACAAAGCAAAGCGCGGCGTTGTGTTCCGCCATTCATCACGCATCTCCAAAAATTTGGCGGAAAGTGGGGAACCGAAATGCCTGTAAAGTGTTTGCTTAATCGAATGCGCTAATCTTCGGAGCTTCTGTCTTGCACTTAGAATATGTCACAGATGAAAACAGGCGAAGCTGCAGGTAAAACATATTTTATGATTTATTACATTTTTATGATTATTTTTCGTCAATTATTTATAAAACTTGAGGCCGGTCGTGGCGCAGTGGCACGAGGTGTGACTGTAAAACCGACTGGTTGTGGGTTCGATCCCCACTTGAGGAGATGAAATATTTACTTAAATTTATATTTCCATTTCTTCGCTCTGGTGTCGAGGTTAAGCGCGGCGTTGAGTTCTGCCACTCAACACGCAATGCCTCCAGAATTCGGCAGAACGTGGGGAACGGAGTGTCTTAACACTAGGTTCCCTCTGCTTACCCTGCTGTGTATGGGATACAGCGTGAAGCTGATTTTTTTTTTATTTTTTATTTATAAAACTAATGCAAAATATTGGATAGTGATGAAATTATCACAGAACTTAAGCAGACCTTTGACAAGTTTGGGTTTTAAATTTCTACGAAGAACTCAATAAACTTTTGGCATCATTCTAAGAATTATTTGAACTTAAACTAAGTGATATTATATATCATAATTACAACTATTAGGGTACCTTTTGACATTTTTTTGTTTGTTTTATTACGTAACACTTTTTTAAAGTTCTTTTTCAAAGTATGATTTGTTCTGTCTTGTCTTTTTTTAATTAATTTTCTTTAAGCATGCTTAATTTACGTTTAAGTGCTGTATAAAATTTATTTTTAGGTCTTTAGTTTTTTTTTTCGTTTTTAAATGGCAACCAATGTTGGGTCCGATGTATGTTTGGTCGTCAATATATTGTCAAATTTATAAAATTGGAGAAAACCATTTTTTTTATTTGACAAGTAATAAAATAACTGTTTTCGGCCACAATAATATAAAAAAATATCTCTACTGCTCACCTTTAGCTATAATCTTCTTTAAAAAGGCGTACAATTTCCATAGACAATTTCTTTTACAGATGTCGGGTAAAATGCCAATAATTAAAACTTAGAGTGCCAATATTTGAATGTTTTCCCCAATATACATCTTTAGCTTTACGCTGTATTTCGCACATAGCAGGGTAGAAAGAAAAAAACTAGGAACATAGTGTGAAGACAATTCCGTTATCCACTTGCTACCAAGTTGTCGAGACATTGCGTTTTGAGTGGTGGAACTCAACGCCACATTTTATGATTATTTATATTTATTTACAACTCCTTAAACTAACATTTGTATTGCAAGTCCCATATACTGCTCTGAACTCCTCACCGAGCAGCGCGATAAGCACGGTCGTGGGAAGCTGATTTTCTCTCTGGGATACACATTACTACATATATGTATCATCAACTATAAAATCAAATTAAAGGTGACTCCGGCTTCTATTTTAATACATTAAAAGGATACATTTATCTAACGAAATAATATTTAATTTAAATATACTCTGAAAACGATAAAACAAGGAGTTATAAAAAAAATACATCTTCACGCTTTTTTCCCGCAGAATAGGATGGGTTCTGTATCGGTCAAGGCACTATCTTCTCCTCTTTTCGGCCAAGTTTGAAACGTTGTATTTTTGTGGCAGAACTCAACGCACTTTATCTTAACAAAGTAGAAAGATAATAATTGAAAAATGAGTCACACTCTGAGGCATTGCTGCATACTGGCTACTGTATATATATTATGCATTGAACAAAAACAAAAATATATTTTGGTTTTTTAACTGCACCAATTAATAAATTATAGCAAATTTTCTAAGGAAATATTTTGGAAGCGACTTAAAATATATTTCTCGTAATAACGTGAAAGCTACTTAAATAAGCCGAACAGTCTGTTGGGATCAACAAGATTTATGATGGAATTTTAATTTCAGATGATATTTTTTGTTGTTTATTATCATTTTTTCGCTTTTGCTCTTAAACAGTAAAGGTCCTGTCTTTTATTATAATATTATACTCAGCTTCACGCTGTATCCCGCACACAGCAGGGTAGGCAGAGGGAACCTAGTGTTAAGACACTCCGTTCCCCACTTTCTGCCGGATTCTGGAGGCATTGCGTGTTGAGTGGCAGAGCTCAACGCCGCGCTTTGCCTCGACACCAGAGGGCCTAGCCAAGTGTCAATTCTAACTTGCTGTACGCGTTGGCAATAATAACTATAAAAAACGATAATTTGGTAGCCAATGTCACAAACGATGACACTTTAGTGTCTGACGCTTCTTCTACGTTAGAGTACAAGACACTCGGGTTTTATTATCTATAACTAGAGGGCGCGTGCGGCTTCGCCCGCTTATTTGAAGTGAATTCTAAAAAAACCACGAAACACGCGATCAATAAAATATTTTTAACAGTCTGAAGTTAAATTTTTATAAAAATCGGTGGCAATTTAAAGATTTTTCCATATAAACTTTCAACCAGTTATTTGAACCCTTAGGGGGTGAATTCTTAAAAACCATGAAACACGTGTTCAATGAAATATTTTTAAGAGTCTGAATTTCAAATTTTATAAAAATCGGTACAGATTAAAAAATTTTTCCATACAAACTTTGAACCCCTATTTCATCCCTTTAGAGTTAAAATTTTTCAAATTCCCTTCTTAGTGGATGTCCAGAATATGAAAATAAACATCTGCCCAAATTTCACGTTTCTACCATCAGCGGTTACGGCTGTGCGTGCGTCTTACCTCAGTCAGTCAGCACAAGTCCTTTTATATATATAGATTATCAAATGTTTAATGTCAATTGAAGGATTTGACAACTGTCACAACAAGTCGGTTAGTGTTACGCGCGGTTTTTATAAATTTAGTGTTCGGATTATTATTTAAGGTACGTAGTTTTTATATTTTTATCATTATAATTAGCTTTATCATGAATTTAAAGTGTAAAATTTAACATTTAAAGATTATTAAAACACTATATAACCTATTAAAAAACATGCTACCGTTTTAGGATGGACACTAGGCCGAGAACAAGCCCGGAACAGTTTGCTGTTCTCCTAGAGTTTATGGAAACGTACGTAAAATAATAATAATTTTGTGAAAATCTTTCATTCTTAAATTAAAATTTAAAACCAAGTTGGCCCGAGACATGCAGGAGTATCCACTTAAGAAACACTCAAGTGACTGCTTTCTTACTTTGTAAATAAATCTTTTTATTGGTTTAATATTTTAGAAATATAAAAATAAAAAATATTTCAGACATGGAGATTTAACTCGGCCCCAAAAAGGAGTGCAAGGCACAGTTAAGGCCGATTTACTCTGGTAAAACCTTTCCAATCTGCTCAATTCTGTTGGTGGAGGGGTATGTAGGGAAAAAGAAAAATGGAAAAAAGTAAGGCCTTATATTATTATTTTTTAAAAAAAGTAGTAAACATAACATATATAACAGCCGTAATCTTCATTCTCCTTCTGCAGGGCTCTAATCTCTTTTATTGATGATGAATGATTTTCACCATTAATTCCAGGGTCATTGAATATGAAGTGTATTTGCTTAGTAAAAAGTAGCCACTGTATTATAATGTATGCTTAAATAACCCAAAGTAACTAACATTCATATTTATAGATTTGGGCAGATTGGAAAACTAAAACCAAAAAAAAGGCTGCAATCCAAAGAAAAAATATTAATTGCACTGGTGGTGGTCAAAGCAGCAGCAGACTCTCACTGACTCCTGCAGAATGTAGGATATTGGGCATAATGGGAGTAACTGCTGTTGTGGGTCTCTCAGTTATAGAGGAGAGAGGCTTTGATGTTAGTATATCTGTAAGTCCTGGCTTATAAGTATTAACTCATATTGAAATTGAATAAATAACAATCTTAAATCTTAAACAATCATTTTTTAGGCACCACCATTGTCCACACAAGACAATATAACGTCAGAGGCAACATTAGATCCAAGAGGTACATTTATGTTTATTTTATAACATACTAAGTGTACTCTGCTGTTTTACCTGAATTTTTATAAAATAAAAAGTATTTTCATGCCAAATTACATTTAATACATATATAAATCCTCAGAACTTATATTACATTTTTAAATATAATTGTATTTTATAAACTGTAAAAATTAAATGTATTTATAAGTAGTTATTTTAGGATTGTCTCCAATGGATATGCCGCTGCCGCCGCCGCCGCCTGCGTTTGCAGACTCGGCCGCATTAACGTCTGCTGAGGCAACATCTGCTTCAAGAGGTTTTACATTAAAATAATAAAATCAAATCAAAAATCAGCTTCATGTCAAGTCAGCTTCGCTTCACGCTGTATCCCGCACACGGCAGGGGTAGGCAGAGGGAACCTAGTGTGTTAAGACACTCCTTTCCCCACTTTCTGCCGAATTCTGGAGGCATTGCGTGTTGAGTGTAAGAACTCAACGCCGCGCTTAACCTAGACACCAGAGCGAAAAAAATGGAAATATAAATTTAAGTAAATATTTCATTTAGAGTGGGGATCGAACCCACAACCAGTTTTTGACAGGTTTTACAGTCACACTTTATGCCGCTGCACCACGACTGGCAACTAAAATAATACTAACACTTACAATTATTAGCTTATGTTACAACATCATAATTGTACCGGGCTGTTTTACTGTTATTTTCTTGGATAAAAAGGAGTCCTTTGTGATTTCTCAGACCAATGATATTCAATACCGGATTACATAAAAAAAAATACTAGATTTTGCTTTGTAAGAGTAAAAACCATACAACTAATAACCATAATAACTATACAAAAAAAATATAATTGTCATTTATTAAAAAATACTATAACACTTCAATAGTTTTTAGTAGTTATTTTAGTAGTAACTACAATAGCACTGCTGCTGTTGCAGGTGCAGCTTCACCATTGAGAAGCGAGAATAATACGCCCCCGCGTCGCCGACCTGTCCGCGCTCGCCGGCGACTTACTCCTTTCCAGGAGGCCGCTGCTCAATTTGCTGCCATCGAACAGCAGCGATTTGAGCAGGAGGAAAGGAAATTAAAATTATTTCAAGAATTTAAAATGGAGGTAATCACATCTCTTAAAAATATAGAGCAAGGCATAAATAATTTATCACTGAGAAGAGAATAAATTTTAATAAATAAATTATTAAAA
This sequence comes from Heliconius himera, assembly GCA_021202915.1. NCBI lineage: Eukaryota > Metazoa > Arthropoda > Insecta > Lepidoptera > Nymphalidae > Heliconius > Heliconius himera. The sequence continues at coordinate 340,856 of JAJHJA010000789.1, read as the reverse complement.
TTTATTCTCTTCTCAGTGATAATTATTATATTTTATTCTTTTAAATTATTTAGGCCTCATATTATATTTTTAAGTGTTGTGATTATTTCCACTTTATTTTAAAATTTTATCATTTTTTATTCCTTTTTAATTTAATACATTTGTTGTTTTTAGTTTTGAAACTGATTGTTATTTAATTGAATATCATATATTTTATTTTAATTTAAGAATTAATTATTATTTATAAAAACAGTAATCAAAGATCTTATTATTTGAAAGATTTATTTTTCTTTTTTATTAATTTAAGTTTTTTTTATACTTTTGTTGATTCATTGCCTTTTTAATTTAAGAAATTTGTTGTTAAAAACAATTTACTGATTGTTATTTAATTGAATATTTTATTGAATATAGATATATTTTTATTTACTTGAAAAATTATTGTTTTTTAAAAAATAAAAAGATGTATAATTGTGCAAATTTCATAGTTTTATTATCTATAGATGTTTCTCCGTGGTCCACTTTCTTTTTGTGTTTATTAAATTTATGTTTTCTAACATTTTGAACTAACAAAATTTTAACTACACACATATTTTTTACTTTTAAACTTATTTTTAACTCCACAGGTTAATCTAGTAAAAAAAAAAGAAATGGGAAAGGTATACATTTAGTGATTTTTTTTTAGTAAATAAATAGTTCAAAGGTTAATCAAAGAAATACATTTAAAGAGATACATTTATTTATATATCAAATTTAAAATCCAAATACAAATATATGTTTAAAAATGTAGGTAAAATAAATTAAGAACAATGAAGTTATTATAATACAAAAACATTGAAAATCAAATTAAATTAAATGAAAAAAAATATAGGTCGCAATGTTAAAGCACAATCACAAAAATATAAAAAAATCTAAATAACATAGAAATTGAAAATCTAAATACAAATAAACTTAAAAACATGTAGGTAAAGTATAAACTAAACACATAAGTAATAAAGTTATTAAAATACAAAAATTAAAAACAAATTAAATGATAAAAATTGTAAGTGTAATAAAATAAATAAAAATAATTTTGTGTAAATATATCTAATATTAATATTATAATTTGTTTAATAAGCCAGTCAACATTGCTCTGCCCTGGACAATATCGTTTGTATTTGCAGTGGAGGTGGAGGTGGAAGGATGCAGAGTATCATCATTATCATCCTCTTGTTCAGCAGGAAGTGAGGTTGGTGGTGGCAATCTGGCTTTTAAGGCCATGTTGTGAAGTACACAACATGCCGTTATTATATTTCCTGCAACATGAGGATGGTAATGAAGTACTCTGTGTCTTAACAAGCATCTCCATCTTGCTTTGAGCAGCCCAAAGCAACGCTCAATGCAGTTCCGGGCTTGTATATGCCTTTGCATATATGTCTGTTCCCTTGTATTCTCCACTGCATTTTGTATAGGGGTCATGAGCCACGGCCGTTGTGGATATCCTGAATCACCTGTAAATTTTATTGATTTAAAATATTGTTTATAAGCATGCATAAATTCAGAAATTTGTTGAAATTGCAAAGTTATTGGTTTTGTATGTGTTTGTAGTGATATAAATTAAGGAATATGAATTGTATGAATAAGTAAAACTCACCTAATAACCACACTTGTTCATTTCTTAGATGAAGCTCACGCATATATGCTTCAACTCTGCTAGTTGACCATATGTGTGAGTCATGTGAAGCGCCACCAAACTTTGCATTCACATTCAAAATTTGCAAATCACTGTCACAAACCTGGGATAAATTTAAATATAATTATTTAAAATCAATTCAAAGGCCATATAATCAATATAAAAGAAAAAATATTAAATAGATTAGTAGACATATACATACCATTTGAACATTTAGTGAATGATAACCTTTTCTGTTAAAATATAGATGTTCATTTTCTGTCGGTCTCACTAATGATATGTGAGTGCAATCTATGCACCTTACCACCCCTGGCAAACCAAATCTTCTATGAAATCTGAAACAGTACGAAAGTAATATAGGTTAAAAAAAATACAGAATTAAAGATAGCTTTACGAGATAGTTTCACTTATATGTTCAGAGACTTACTCTTGTTTTTTGCGATCTCTGTCTTGTTGGGTTTGTGGAAACTTTATCCACTTTGCCATAATGGCAGTGGTTCAACGCTTCCACAACTTGCGAAATACAACGGCTTACGGTGCGTTGCGTAAGCTGGGTTGACACGCCAACAATACGTTGGTATGACCCCGTGGCAAAAAAACTAAGGGACACAAAACCTAAAATACGTATAAATATGTTATTGAATTCATGAACATTAACTGAAATAATTCCAACTAGAAACAACTTGTCAAAGGGAAATTTCTTACCTAGAGCTCTATTGGAATCTCATAAGACCCTTTTAATTTACCTAACTCTCGTAACTCTTCACACAGAGTTAGGTAAAGAGTCTTGCTCATGCGGAACTGCTGCACAAACGTCTCCTCCGGCATTTCTTCAATCGTCTCCGAGTATCGACTTTTCAACCTCCGTTGGCGTCTGAGCCACACTTCCTTATTTTGAGCTTGCCATAACAAATTTAAACGGTGCATTTTAAAAATAATAACTATTGATTCTATAATACCGCAAGTATTATACACAATTACACAAGTTCCAAGTCGAGAGTCTGCTCACAAGTGACTGAGGGCCGCCATGTTATAGTCGCTTTCTGCTACATTCCCGCGATTGAAAGTTGAACATAAAGAAGAAACGTTATTTGCCGCGCGTTAATGTCAAAAAAGGCCACTTGGCTACCATTTTTCCGTCGACACTTTGAAATAACGCTTTGCTCTATGGTTTTGGCGCTATCGTCGCGGTCGTCGCGATGACGTTGAACGCAAGTGGCATTTGGCTACGGTTTTTCAATTTCATCGTCGACTTTTCTACATCTCCATACATTTTGATATCGTACAGAAAGTTAGAAATGACACTTGGCTAGGCCCTCAGAGCGAAGAAATGGAAATATAAATTTAAGTAAATATTTCATCTCCTCGAGTGGGGATCGAACCCACAACCAGTCGGTTTTACAGTCACACTTTGTGCCCCTGCGCTACGACTGGCCTCAATAATATAATAATATTATTATTTTCATATTTAGAACATAAGGCAATCTAATATAATTTCGTATTTTTTTTTAGGTCCACACCGCATATAGCTGGTTTAGGCAGAGTAAACCTAGTGTTAAGACATTCCGCTCCTCATTTCCCACCCAATTTTCGAGACGTTGTGTATTAACACAACGATAACGTCACGTTGTCTTGATACCAGAGCGAGGAAATAAAAATAATACTACTCTCCTGCTCACAAAGGCCGCTTTAACAGACAGTATGCCACGATAACCTCAATTGAAATTTGGTTTGGATAAAAAATTGATTTCAAGAATATTATTAGGTTGTAAATAGATTTATCTTTCATATAGATGATGAGGTACCTCCTTGGATGGAGGTTCAAGATGATTAATCAACCTCAATAATGCTACCAATTCGACTGATTAAGGCTAGTCGTGACGCAGGGACAAAGTGTGACCGTAAACGTAATAGGTTGTGAGTTCGATTTCTACTCGAGGAAATGGAATATTTAACAGCGGCGGCGTTGAGTTTCGCCGCTCAATATGCAATGCCTCTAGAATTTGGTAGAAAATGGAGAACGGAGTGTCTTAACACTAGTCCACTCCCTCTACCTCTACCACTACCTTGCAGTGTGCGGGATACAGTGTGATGCTAAAAAAAAAGTTGGAATGTATGTATGTTGTATGCACGTCACACGATTACTCAGCCGATTATGAATGAGTTTTAATGTTTTTTTTGTATAGTCATGACTTTAATTGAGAACAACAAAACAGTTTAAACAGCATTATATAAATAATAATTGAATATAAATATTAGCTGTTTATTTAAGTCTTATATTGTGACTAGCCAAAATTTGATTTGAAATGTGCTGCTTTTTTAAATGTAAATAAAGAGTGGTGTGATGCGAAGTGCCATCAATAATTATAATATTTTACACCAAATAATCTTCCTTTTTTTCATTAGGTAGCTACATACAAGAACTTTAAAATAATTTCTAATCATCATATTATTATATAAAAAATTAAATATATTTCTAAACTACATATATCATTTTTAAGTATAAAACAATTATCATAAATTCATTTAAACAATATTAAATTTACACATTAAATTAAATTTTCATTTTGCTAGAAGTTCTTGAATTTCTAATAGAGTCTTCCCTTTAGTTTCCGGGAGGAAAAACAATGTGAAAGTGAAAGCGCAAGTACAAGTAAACGTGAAAAACCAAAACATTGTGTATATACCAAATTTTTCAACCACTGCACCTGTAAAGATTATTTAATCCTTAAATTAAATGGTCATTAATTAGCTAGTGACCGTCGTGGCGCAGCGGTACAGCGTCTGACTATAAAAGCGACAGTTGTGATTTCGATCCTATTTGAGGAAATCAATAATTTTTATTTCTTCACTCTGGCACAAGACAAAGTTTTTTTAGATCCCAGCAAATGTTACTAATTGCCGACGACGCAAGATATCAATAATCACTAGTCGACTATTTATCATCAGCTTCACGCTGTATCCCGCATACAGCAAGGTAGGCAGAGGAAATCTAATGTTAAGACACTCCGTTCCCTTTCTGCCGAATTCTGGAGGCATTGCGTGTTGAGTGGCAGAACTCAACGCCGCGCTTAACCTCGACACCAGAGCGAAGAAATGGAAATATAAATTTAAGTAAATATGTCATCTCATCGAGTGGGGATCGAACCCACAACCAGTCGATTTTACAGTCACACCTCGTGCCGCTGCACCACAACTGGCCTCAACTATTTAAAACTATTTCTAAAATGGAATTATTTTTACGCCTTTTCATCATATCGAGGTAAGCAGAAAGAACCTAGTTTAAAGATACTCCATCCTTCGTTTTCCGGTAACCCAATTCGAGACATTGCATATAGAATCACACAAAACCGTACTTTGCCTTTTTTTTGCCTAAGAGCATAAAAATGAAATTTTCTCAAAGATTGATTGATAACATCACCCCGCTAACAGTTATTCGTTGCCATTGCACAGCTATAGCTTGAGATCAGTTATGATGCAGGCCCACAAGTGTGTGACTGTAAACACGACTGGTTGTGGCTTTATTTTAATATTTTCGTTCCTTTGCTCTGGTGTCGAGGCAAAGTGCGGCGTTGAGTTTCGCCACTGAACACACAATTCCTCCAGAATACGTCGGAAAATGGGGAATATAGTGTCTAAATACTAGGTTTGTGCGGGATACAACGTGAAGCTGATAGCCTCAAATTTTATTAATATATATTACAAACCGAAAGCGGTAGTCATTAGAAATCCTGCAAGCCATGACACAGTCATCGCCACAGCAGTGCCGTTGGAACTCGCGTTTGCTGTAAACATTTCACCTGATATTGCGTTTGGTATTATACCAAAACCTGAAATTATTAAAGTTATTAAAAACTTTTTTTTATGGAATCCGCACCCGGTGCATCTACAGTCAAATACTATTCTTACGCCACAACAGCCAGAAATTTTAATAAAGCTATTTTATTTTGGAGCTATCAGGGACACTGTATTTGGTGGTTCGAATCCTGCTTGGGGAAATTAATTATTTTTATTTCTTTGTTCTAGCTAGACGCAGTGTTGAGTACCGCAACTAACAGAATGTCTTGGCACTAAGTTCTTTCCGCATAGGGTAGTCAAAAAGAAAGCACAAAGGGTAAAACTTTCTCAGAGAAATAAGCAATATTGAAGAAAAGAAATTAAATGAATAATATACTTACCAAAATTAAAACCTATGAAGAATATACTAAGCAGTACAAATGGAATCCATTTAAATTGGTTAATTCCAAGATATTCTATATGGTGTAAGTAGAAATATGTGCCGAGTAAAGACTAAAAAATCATTTAAAACAATTACTTATTATGAATTTAACTTATAACTTATAATGAATTTAACAACATCACATATATAACGATCTCAGTCGGAGAAATATTTTCCTATAGGAAGAAATCATATTTATTTAAGATCTTAATGACCGTTAGGCGCGGGTTCGAATCTTATTATATACTATACTCAAAGATTTATATATTTCTAAATATTTTTCTTCCCCTAACACGTGATACACACCTTTTCTGCCTACCTTAAAATTCAATAAATATACATATTACAAAATACAAAACTACTATACATTACCATACTTAAAGAACATATAGCAGTTGACGCCATCAACAAATTTCGTCTTCCAGCTCTCTCCACCAACATCGGACTCAACACACTCCCACATAACTCAAACAGACTTATCACTATCATAGCTATATTAAAATCTATAGATGATCCAGCCATCTCAAAAACCGATGCTGCAAAGAATATAATAACAAGAACACCACTCGTGTGTTGTAAAATATTTAATGTGAGTACTATTAATAATGCCTTTCTATTGCTCTTCAATTTAAATAATTCAAAGCGGTTCTCAACCTTTGTAGACAATTGATTTTGTTTAATTCTTTCAGACATTTTAGCTATGTCTTCTGATCTGCCTAATTCAGTTAGGACTGTTGCCATGTTCTTTTCATCTCCTAAAAAAATATACAAAATAAAAAAAAGCATCGCATAAGGTGAACACTTATTTCACGAGTGTCTTTTTTAGTTTTGCTGAATAGAACTCCCTAGTATATATATTTACTAAGATAAAACTGACATTCATTAATATACATATCATACATTAACATATAGATCTTGTAGATTCATGCTTTATCCCGCATACAGCAGGTTAGACAGAGGTGATTTAGTGTAAATACTTTTGGTGTTGAGTATCTTTGTCTTTTTATCAGAGAGAGGAAATTAAAATATTAAGTAATTCATTCCCCCGAGTGAAGATCGAACCAATAACCGCCGCTTTTATAGGTGATGTGATATCACCATATTGGTTATATCACATACTGTGCCACTACGCCACCATTCTTATATTGTAAATATCGATATTTCCATAAAATGTTTTAGAAATCTAAAATCACTAAATGATAATAAATATAACGTGAAAATGGCATGGAAACAGATGAACAAAACAGATTTATTAGTAGTTTACAACAAAAAATTGTAAATTGATATAGCCTTACCTCTCATAAGATGAAATAAAGGTGTTTCAGATATTGTTAAGGAACTTAAAGTTAAAGCTGTTGCAATAGCGAGACCTATATAACACGCCACAGAGTAACTTACAAATGGTACTGCGGAAAATATTGTAATTGTACCCATAGTGTGTGATATTCCGAGAATTGTCAACAATATGCCTCTGATATGTGTAGATCTGTAATTATATTTAAATAATTATGATTAAATAGAATTGAAAATAAAAATTATCTATGGTGTCGTGACGTGACAACGCCTGACTGTAAACACGATGTACGTTACTTCGATCCCTCATTTGGGCGAATAATTAAAATTAAATGATTTCCCAACTCTCTAACACATTATGTCTCAAATATTTGTAGAATGTCAAGAACAGGGTGCCTTAGCACTAGGTTTCCTCTGTCTATCCTGCCATGTAGGATATAATGATGCAGAAATTAACCTTAACTTAATTTATTATAATAAAAATTAAAAAAATATATATACTAACGCTATCTCACCGATATAAACAACGTTCATAACGTTTATAATACCAGTAGCAAACCCAATGAATATTCGTCCAATATATAACATAGTGAGATTCGAAGCTGTTACTAGAATTGTATATCCTAAAATTCCAAAGATACCGGCGGAAACTATAACTGGCTTACGTCCCTTTATATTTGATATCCATCCTATTAAATATGGTCCTGAAAAAATATAAAGATTTTATGTACTGAGGGACCTTAATGTCTTCTTCTTTTAATTATAAAATTATTTTCGGTTTATTTAGTCATCCATCAACTCTTAAACAAACAATTAAAAAAAATTGTACCCGTACCTAAAGGTTAATGAATTTATAAGCGGATAAATAGAAAAAATTTAAATAGGTGTATAATTATAAAATATGAGAATCCAGTCTTAGAGGAGGGGCACAAGCGTGCGACTGTAAATGTGACAGGTTATAGGCTCGATTCTCACACGAGGAAATGATGAGGACTATTGTAAGTTCGCATTTCGTGTTAAATTTCATAATTGTAGGTCTAAGGGAAATATCCTATAGGGAAGTATCCTATATCCTATCTATATATATATATATATATATATATATATATATATATATATATCTTTTGATTGCGTTGACTCAGAAGCTTGATTTTTGAATCTGTGTTTCAAAGTACTATAGACCTGAATATTTGATATTAATTTTATTTTGATACCTCAATGCAATCTTAAAATAAATGGCCTTGGCAGACGGACAACAAAGCGATCCTTTAGGAATTCCGTTTTCACTTTTTGTAGTACGGAACCCTAAAAATAAAAACACTAAATAATTGACACTAACTAACCTGGTAAACCACCTAAGTAGATTATTGAGCCAACTAAAGATATTTGTGTTTCTGACAACAAGAATGGCAAAGGCGACTCTTCGACTTTTTGCAACTTTGGAATTACAGGCCCACTCCATGCTATATTAAATCCTGCCAGTATTTGACCTAAATACACTAAAAAAGATATTTATATAAAATAGATAGATATAGGTTACATCGTTTTTTTATAAATTAAATTTATACAATTATCCCGCTCTGTTAAGGGAGAAAATAGTTTTGAAAGACAATTCATTTGCTATTTTATATAAATTTTTCAAAATATTACAGGTAGGAAAGTACAGTTACTTTGTTCAACAGAACCTAAGTAATCATTAAATAGAATAGAGATTCAAATCTCTGTTTAAAGTGCTAATTTCGTAGTACATTCTAGAAATAAACTGATAATTCTAGACAGGCTGTTATAGCATCTTACAATATAAAATTACCACTGCTACTACGTAATTTCAAAATTGAATTTTTACTCATAAATGCACATACTTATTAACTAAAATATAAAGAAAATGATATCAAAAATCAAAATCACTTACTGCATGAAGAAATAAGAATTTGCCGTTTTATTCCAATTAATTTAAACATCCTTAGATCTTATATACGTCCATGTAGTCGTACCACAATTTACAATGCATGAAACTGGTTTTCTAAATATACCTACATATATATCTATATAAAATGTGTTGTATCGTACGTATTTACTATATAAATCTATTATCAAAGTGTTTGTTATTATAAATAATACAACATAAGCCTTTAATCATCTAATCTAAACTGAACTAAGAATCTAATAATAATTTGTATAAGTAAGACTTATGAAACGTTAATGTGACGCGCACGTTATATCCTGCATATAGCCACTACATGGGAAATCTAGTATTAAAACACTCCGTTCTCCACTTTCATTTTCGAGACTGAAAGCTTAACGCCGCCCTTTGTCTTTGAATATTTCTTATACATTAAAAAGGAGACTGAAACTATTCCATACATTTTTGGGCCCAGAATGTAAAGATATGAAAATGGTATGATTTAATAGATTTAGATACATCATTCCCTCCCTGAAAACTATATAAATTTTGGCAATCTGAGAGCGGAGTTATTAGAGATTTGATAAAAGTGAGGTTAAGTTGGCAGCACAATGTCTTGAATATCAACTTCTATAAAATATGTGATTACTGAGTTGTTTAAGCATTAATGTTTATTATTTATAAATAAAACACATTTTAATGAATATTTTATTCTTCTTCTATTATCTATTATTAAAATGTCATCTAAGAAGAGTGCAGGTGGAACTAAATTATTTTGGTATCTAGCCCAACTAAGGTATGGTACCTTATATATATAATACTCATAGCATGAGTACAGCAGCCTACCATTCGTCTTCCTACAATATAATTGCAGTATTTCATAGCAATAGCTTCCCTTCCTCTACGAAAGCTGTCAACTAAAATGTAACAGAAATATATTTTCCTGCTTATATGTCGGGATTATATCACACCTCTAAGTAACCAGGTTGTGGTGGTTTTCATCGTCTAAAGGTTGTCGGACTAGGGTATTGCAGTGTCCATTGGCTATCCCACAATTCACACAGCGATTCATATCCATAGCGTGGCGGTCGTAAGATCCAAAAGATTTCAGAGTCCAGTGAGGAAGCGAGGGTCGTACAAAGTAGGCAGAGTCAAAATCCGAGAAAAACAAAACAGTAGTCGTTGAAAATATCAAACAAACGGGAAAATATTCAAAATGTCGATGCGTTACGACACGAACGTAATGACAGAAGCAAATGTTTTTTTTTTTATGTTTTTTATTTAATGGCCTGATTTTGCGATGACAAACAGAAGCAAAAATGCAAAAAATCATTAGACAAGGTGGTATTGACAATCAGCTGTCACATCTATGATTTAAAATATGATTGATTTTAAACGATTAAGGATCTAAATCGTATTTTTTTTCATTTTTCTCCATTTCCAGAATGTCAATTAATTTATTATTTGCTATTCTAAAAATAAAAAAAAAATTGTAATTTTTTAGATCACATCTCAATTCTTTACGTGACGGCCCAAAAGTTTCATTCTCCTTTTACTTTCAGAGGGTGCCCTGAATAATATCTGTCCGATATTTATCCTGGGGATATGGGTAGGCGAACCCAGATCCTTGAGCCATCATTGTTATACCTCTACCTAGACCCTGAAAGTGGTGAACTCTCCTTTTAATCCTCCTCTCCCTTTTGTCCTACCCTAGCTTTTTACCTATCCCGCTTCCCCGTTTTAGTCCTATTCTAATCTCCTCGATTTTTCCCCACAAAGGGAATTTGGAGGTCAGTCGCTCCATTTAAAAACCATATAATTAATGCAAAAGGTAAATATAGATGGATTTTTAGCACGGCATTTTTAGCAGTATTAAGACTTCGGTTTATTTTTTATATAAATTCATGGAGCTATTTCCAAAGTTATTATTGTAAAATAATTAAATTTGGAAGTGTTGTAATTTGGAAATAATATAAACAAATTTGGAAGTATTATAATTAGAATCCCTTTCACACACATCCAGAGTTTATTAGTAAAGCTTACACTCATCGTATTTTTTCAAGTGCATATACTTATATAACGGTTCTAAAATACATGCAATGAATATGAAGCAACATGTAGGCTACCGTTTATCCTGGAATTGACGCTGGATAAGGATAAATAACCAAACAATTTTCCCATAAGATTCTTTATAAGGTGTATAACAGTATAGATACTAAAATATCCAAAACCCTAAACAGAAACTTAGTCTTATTCGCATTCAGGCTTAGATCATTATTTGTTGTTGACCATTATTTTTCAGGCTTACACCCTTCTTTTAAAGTGGTTACCAATGCCTGCAACTCAAATTCTGATGATGCAATGAGCAATGCACTATCTGCATACAGCAGGCAATCTACTATCAAGTCCCTTCATTCACTCCCATGTCATTTTTATTACTCCTTGGAGATATACAAGTATGTGAAAAAGGCTATAAAAGCAATCGAATTTTGTCAATAGAGGGCAGTGGCTTGTAGGTACCGGCCCTTATTGGCAGGAAGCTCGTGTATATTATTATTATTGAAAAAATCGTGTATATTATTATTATTTTTTCTCCAAACAGCAGAGTAGGGAACCTAGTGTTGAGACACTCCGTTCCCCACTTTCCGCTGTATTCTGGAGGCATTGCTTGCTGAGTTGCAGAATTCAACGCCAAGCTTTACCTCGACACCAAAGCGAAGAAATGGAAAAATAAATTTAAATAAATATATCGTTTCCTCGAGTGGGGATCGAACCAGACACGTTTACAGTCACATTTTGTACCCCTGTGCCGCGACCGGCCTCATTGCCCGCCGGGTTATTGAATGATAGATATCTTTCATTGGAATTTTGTATGTAGAATCTCTTTCCAAATAATTTAGAAAGTGTTTTGATCTTGTTTTTTAAAAAAGTTAACCGCTTTCGATTTCTAACAGATAAACCATATTTTTTTGCTAAATAAATATATATTGTTAAATTAATAAAAAATAAAATATATTTTTTATTTTTATTACTTAATTGTATAATACTTAACAATTTGTTAAGCATTATACAATTAATTAATCTTCATAACAAAGCCTTTCTTTATATTATAAAAAACTTTTGCGCTCTGGCAAGTGGCGTCGGTAAATTAATATTTAAATATATTGAATAAAGAATATTATGTATGTATGTACATACAGGATACGCGCGCAAAACATAACCTTCCCTTAGCAGTCGGGAAAAATATCTTCCAAACTATAATTTTTTACCGTTTTTTTTATTCGCTTGCAGGTGCATACAGCTATCGGCTCTTATTACTTATCTTCCTACGGTTTTAAATGGCGGAAGTGTCAGCGCTCCTTTTACGGGAACAGCATATAGGGTAAAATATTTTAAGCCCATACCTAAAGAAATTAATGAAGATAACCTCAACAGTTTAGACGTAGGATTTTTTTTATTTCACGATGTGTATCCATACCTGTATTTCGTATGACGCAGTTACGCATAGATACCAATAACGTTAACATATACTACTACCAAAATACTACTAAAGGTTAATGAACTTTGAACTTTGAAGCCGATTTCGAAATGAGGCGTATGCGGCGATTTCTCATTGGTAGGCTTATGTGTGCGTGCGTCGTTCTTGAGAAAAAGCGTTTATATTACAAAAATAAAGTTATTATTTATTTTGTTTAAAAAAAATACTTTTTCATTTTTGGGAAAAAAAAAACTGTGGTTTCATTTAAAGTGGTGCTGACACTTCCACCCTATATACTAAGCTTTAAAAAAAAGTGGTAGTGCTAAAATGGATTGTTTTTTAGATATAAGCTTAAAACCACTTGATAAATCGTTGAGACAAGAACTAAAAGACATGATGATACAATATAATTTATTTCATCTCTAATTACATATTTCTTACTTAAATATTACTAATTCTTTTATATCAAAAATACTTAAAATCAAATGAAAGTTATATACATTTTCCTTATTGGATATCAGAACACATACCTTTAGATATTACAATTCTATCAGTTTAATTCGTTAAACTAAATTCAAATGGCAGGTCACACACTGGGCGCAAAGCGTAAAATTTTTACAGTTTTTTAAGTAAAACAAAATTAGATTATATGTACAATTATTTGCCTAAAAATTTTTGAATTTCCAACAAAGATTTCTTTTTAGTCTCCGGTATATATAATATAGTGAATACAAACGCACATGCACAAGTAAATGAAAAGAACCAAAACGCTACGTAGGGTCCTAAATTTTCGACAACTGAGCCAAAAGCAGTGGTCAGTGAAAACCCAATAATCCATGTCGAAGTTAGTGCTACACAGGAACCTTTTCCTCTGACATTTGTCGTGAACATCTCTCCTATTAAACAATTTGGAATTATGCCCAGTCCTGAAAAAAAATGTGAAAAAAATATAATATGTAATATAATACAACTGAAATTTTGATTATGTAGTATAATTTATAATTATTTTAAAGAATTTTTAAAGGGTTACAAATATGTAAAAATATTTTTTTTGCAGTATAGTTATTATTTTATTATTGTATTAAATAACAAAATTGTAGCTTTTATATTGAAAAGAACAATTCATGAGTTTTTTGTTAAAATGTGACACATCCATATTCACATATGTTCATATTCACAATCAGTATTTTTTAAGCCATAATGTAAAAGGAGTATAATAGATAGAGATAATATATGACAGCTATTTACCTAAATCATAACCAATAAAGAAAAAGACCAACACGACCAATGGTAACCATTTCACGCTGTCTAATGCAGGAACATCCAGATGTGCTAAATAAAAATATATACCCATTGCCATCTAAAATTAAAAAGAAACGATTTTCATAATTTCGTTGTCCTTAGATATAACGAATTGCTTATTATAATTTATTAATTTGGGATACACTTCAAACATTTTAATGCAAGATGCAGTAATTTACAGAAATCTTTTATTATCATTTGTAGTCGTTGTGGCACAATGTGATAGCGTTTGACTGTCAGCGCGATTGTTGTGGGTTCGATCATCACTCGGAGAAATTATGTTTGTATTTATTTCCTCACTTTGATAGACAAAGCACGGCGTTGAGTTTCGCAACAGGAAATTTCTCGAAATTTAGTTGAAAGTAGAAAACGGAATGTTAACTCTAGAGTCACTTGACCTACCCTGCCATTTGGGCAAAAACGTAAAATTGTTTTTTTAATTTTGTTTTTTAAATTTTATAAAAATTACAAAAAATATTAACTCACCATACTAATACAACATGCTGCAGTAGAAAATAACAAAAGTTTTCTTCTCCCAGCACTTTCAATTAAAGTTGGCGTAATGACACTCCCAATTAATTGAAAACATCCTATAATAATCATGGCATAGTTATAATCTATTGAAGAATTGGCCATTTTAAATATAGATGATGAAAAAAATATAACGGCCATAACACCACTAAGGTGCTGTAAGATATTCATACTGATAACGATAAATAATGACTTTTTGTTGTTTTTATTTTAAAAAGTTCCACCCAATCCATTTTTTCGCTGGTTGAACTAAATTGATCTCTCGTTTCAAATAATGTACTTTTATCTTGGAACCGTCCAAGTTCTCTAAGAATTTCAAGGACTTTGTCTTCTTTATCTGAAATCATATTATGTATACATATACACAGTGTTTTTTCATCACCACTTTAAATGAAACCACAGTTCACTCTATAAAAACCTAATACAACTAAAACAAAAGAGATTTTTCCAAAAATAAAATAGACATTTTTTCAAACAAAATAATTAATAAAATTATTGTTGTAAAATAATTTAAATAATAATTTTACTGATCAAGCCAGACCTTCCTGTGTCACAGGAACACCACAACAACACCAGCAAGTACTATTAGGAAATATTGAGTTTGGGTGGTGGTGACTTTGGCAGTTATTAAGTAAGGAAGGTGCAAAAAATAGTACCTAACTTTCGTTAAATTACAAAGCTCAATTTTTTGTATATTCTTGGAAATTGTATTAGAAGTAACGTTATCCATAGCCAGTCACTTGGCATGGTTTAAACTCCCTGCCAGATATCTCAGCCGTGTAATTTCTCGAAAATTAACAGAAAGTGAGAAATGAGTCGTAACAAAATAAACAGTTTACGAAACGAGTAAATGTAGATAAAAAGCGTATAGATGGATACCTTTCAAAACATAATACATTGGTGATTCCGATATACTTAAAACAGCAACTGTAAATATTATTGACATGGCCATTCCCACATAAATTGATACTTCATAAGAAAAAAATGGGCCAATAGAATACATTATAATTGATCCAATAGTGGTAAACATTCCGAGAGCTGCTAATAGAATCCCTCTGATATTTGTAGATCTACAAATAAAGATACAAGAAATAAATACAAAATAACAAGATACAAATAAAATAGATACAAAAAACATATAAAAATAACAGTACTTTGGCATGTCGCCTCGATTTCAAAGGACCATTTCGACAATTTCACTGGAATATTATTTCTCCGCTCTCCTATAACATGATTTATTTTACATTTCTTTTACTGTGACTCTTCGCCTCGACAGACCTCACATCTTCATATTTAATTTATCTTATACTCGTATTAATATAATTGAGAAATGCGTGATTAAACAAGACGCACTTGTGGGCTTGTTTTGTATTCAGGTGACTGCTTTAGACTGCGATCCCAGAGCCCCCAGACCTATGTCATTTTAGCAAAGCCGAATTTTGAGGGTTAATAGTCTAATATGTTAAGACTGTATACGTACTTACTAACTTGAAAATGGGGCCCTTTCAGAGGTTGCGCCAACTTAAGGTACACGCTCACCCACAGAAAGAGATATGTACTTTGCTACATCTGAAAGGGCCCTATTTCTAAGTTAGTTAGTTTGAATACGCATACATCTTAAAATGACGTAGGTCTGGCGACCTTGGAATCTTGTGCTACTTATATTCACTTAATTTCATAAGTATAAGTTTGAGGCCAGTCGTGGCGCAGGGGAACAATCGTGTGATTGTAAACGCGACAGATTGTAAGTTTGATTCCTACTCGAGGAAATTAATCATTTAATATTTTCATTTCCTCTCTCTTGTAACTAGGAAAAGTGCGGAGTTAAATTCCACTACTAAACTCGCGATGCCTCAAGAATTTGGTAGAAAGTGGGTCACAAATGTCTATAATAATGTAAATAATGGTATACTAACGCCATTTCACCTATATATACAATATTGTTGACAGTTATGATCGATGCACCACAGCTATTTAATATTCTTCCAATATATAACATCGGCAAGTTTTTGGTAAACAGGAGTATAATATATGCAAATGTAGTAACAATTCCACCATAAATGAAACATGGTTTTCGACCTTGGTAGTTTGATAGCCATCCCACCAAAAATGGACCTGAAATCAATAAAATAATATGTAATCAAAAAATAATGTTACATGTTAATTTTTAGGGTTCCATGTCATAAAAGAAAAAAAATATTTTCGTTTTAGTCTTTCTTCTCCATGTCGTATTGATCTAGACTTTCTAGACGGAGAGAATTAAACAATGATTCTATCACTGATACAAAGTAATATGTAATCTAAAAAATGTCAAAGCACGTTTTACTTTATTATGCAAAACATGTGCTATTTTATTTTAACAAGTGCTGAATAAGATCTTGGTAATATAACAAAAGATATTTACCTACATATTTTTACATATTTTGTTAATAATACTTCTATACTAATATTATAAAGAGGTAACATTTGTATTTTTGTATGTATGTTTGTATTGTTATCACACAAAAGCTATCGGACCCATTTCAAAAATTCTTTCACCATTAGAAAGCTGCACCTTTACTGACAATCATAGGCTATATTACATGTTAAAAAAAAATAGTAATTAAATAATTAACTGAGTGGCGAAACTTAACGCCGATATTAAATATTTCAGTCGCCGTCGCGTTTTCAGTCGCATGGTAGTGCCCTTACGCCACGACGGCCTTTATAATATTATAAAATCAACTAACTATACTCGATTCATTATGGCATGAGACAAAATGTAAACAAAAAAATTCTATTTCTCAAACTTTATCGTATTTTTTTATTTTAATTTAATTTATTTAACGTGGAGTTTTCTATATACAGCATTATTGCTTGTTGTGCTTGAATGATATATATAAAATATCTTTGTATAAAATAAGAATAGCAAAAAAGTTAAATGAAAATGTACAAATTTTACTAAAAGTTACTACTATTAAGATAATAAAACTTAATATATCTATTATTCAATTATTTATCAGAAATCGAAGGATTCTGAGGGACTGTCACTAACATTAATGACGAAACGGTCCAACATTATCTTTAATAGATAATTTTAACAATTAATTTAAAATTTTAAATTTTAACAATAAAGGAGAAAAAAATTAACAATTTTTTTCTCCTTTTGCTCTTCTTTTATCATATGGTCAATGTGGCTTTGCCAATCTTCTATTGTTGTATTTTTTATTGCATCGGCTAGTATCAATTTAATTTCATGTAGCTTAAAGCTTTTATTATTCATGTCAAAGTGGAAGCGTTGCTTGGTCCAGGTTTACTCATGTTCTAAAGTACGTACCATCGTAACTCATTGCTTCTTCATTGCAGCGCTTGGTCGGTAAACGAATAAGTAGTAAGTAAATTCCGCTAGTGTCATGAATTCAATTAAAAAGCGATGAACTGAGTGTCCTAACACTCTGCTTTATGATAATAGAACATGGAAATAAGAAAATATTAATATTACCTGGTATAGATCCAATATACACTAAGGACCCTACTAACGACGCCTGCGTCTCAGTCAAATCATGTGAAAGTGGTGATTCTTCTGGATTTCGTAATTTTGGTATAATAGGCCCTGACCAGCTCAGAGTGTATCCCAAAATTGTTTGCCCTATGTATACTAAAAAATTTACACAATTTTTAATATATAAATATGTAATATATAATATATTTGTATAAGTTATAGTTGTATAATAATAGGCATACAAATAATATAGTTAAATCATTAAGATAAAAAATGCAGTGGTAGCATTTCAGTGCTATTTAATTTCATATATTGTCATTATTGAAAATTAAATCGATGTCAAGGCGGCGTTGAGTTTCGCAACTCAACAAGCAGTGCTCAACAATGCCTCCAGAATTCGGCGGAATGTGGGAAACGGAAGTGTTTTAACGAGTCCCTCTACTTATTCTGTCTGCTAGCTATGTGCGGGTTACAGCGTGAAGCTGAAAAAAATATAGAATTGACGTCGTCGTTCTATTTAGCAATCAATCAACGGCATATTAGGATTACCAGTATACGATTTATTTGAATAGATCTTGATTTAATCTTATCTTTTAAAATCAGGATAAATCCTATCTATTGTTGCCAATGTAAGATTATATGTATTACGTACATGAATATTTCTATTCACCAATGTAAATAGAAATATTCTTGTACGTAATTTATTTAATTTTTACTAATAACATAAAGATATATTAAAAAACAATCAAAAATGCAAAATTTAATCATATATCATTTGTTTTATAAAACTAAAAACCCATTGGGGCCACCTTATAATCTTAGTTCCATGGTCAGTTCTTTGTCACTGGAAGAAAATAAACAAATAAACAGAAATGTTAATACAAATTGAACTATCGCTAGCTCATGGTTTTACTAATGTGGGTAAAATTAAACTACTTAAATTTTATCACGCATTTCGCTCTTCAAAGGAAACGTTTATAATTTATTGCAAATATTAGAAATTATAATTAATTATAATCACAAAATTTCACTTCTTTAGCAGTTATCAATTATATAAAAATGTTTAAAAAACACTCGAGCAACAAAAAACATAAGCTAGGAATCAAACCCACGATATCCTTAGTATATACCAATAAAGATAAAAAGATAAAATTAAAATAATGATAGAAATATAAAGATATACCTACAGATAGCCGCTATAAGCACTTGTCGTTTAACACCGGCTATAGGAGACATTGTTCTTGAATAACTTCACAAACTAAATTGGCATGTTCCACTTCACGTTCACGACTACCTCACTTTATATTTACATTGTGTATTATATAATAAAAATATAACATGTTTAAAGTATAGTGTTGTGCATTAATATAACATTCGTATCTGTAAAGTTTAATTTTTTATATGAATTGTCTTAATAATTATAATTATTTTTAAATCAGATCATTAGTACATTGTTATTTTTTGTATACTTTTTAATTTTTATGTTATTTTTCTATACTTAAACCATAAAACATAGTAAGTAAAATGAACGAATAAAATCTCTTCCTTTTTGAAAAAAGAATTCCATTAATAATTGATAGTTAATAAAATATAAAATTTTATTATAATAACTAATAAATGACAGTCAGCTTAAATTAACCTCACATCATACTTATAGTATCTAAACGATAACCCTATATAGTTGAAACACATAATTATTAATTATAAAGATAAATATAAACTATCAACTTGGAAACAGTATTTCTAATTCTATTTCTCTTAATTTTACCAAATGGATTTTATAAATTTAACAATTTTTCAAGCTATCTTCTAAAGCTAAATTATAGTAAAGGCCAGTCAGGGCGCAGAGGCAAAGGCGCTACAAATTGTGAGTTTAATTCGCACTCGAGCAAATGAAATATTCAATATTTTAATTTATTTTCTGTGTTCCGCCACTCAACACGCAACGACTCCAGAATTCGGCGGAAAGTGGGGAACGGAGTCTCTTAACACTAGGTTCCCTCTGCCTATCCTGCTGTATGCGGGATACAGCGTGAAGCTATAAAAAAAAATTATTTTCCTCGAATGGGGAACGAACTCACAACCAGTAGATTTTACAGTCACACTTTGTGCCCCTGCGCCACGACTGGCCTCAAAAAAATGTTGTCACCTACTATATTCCTTAAAATATAATATTTTAGGGATGTAGTTTATTTAATAGTCGATAAGTTTTTAATAGTTTGTAGAGACTATTTTCTTATTTTGTTTTTTTTATAGCGTGTTTTATTAGTCGGGTCTTAGTTTTTAAACTTTCCTTTTTTTGTGAAATGCTAACACGACTAATTGATGCCCTTAGAGTGCAACTGACTTAATTTAGTTTTATACATTTTCAGAAACACTTCATTTCGAACACTTTGAAATAGTCCATGATATACATCATTTGTATGGGCTACATTTGTGTAAAATATTTTTAATTTATACATTGTACAGTACTAAAACTAATTTTCAAACTACATCGTTACACATAAAGAAAGAATCGTAATGTAACCGGTAAAGTAAAAGTATAAAATACAATTTAAAAATTAAAAGTAAATGTAAAACAAAATTACACATAATTAAAATTAATTATGTGTAATTTTGTTTTACATTTACTTTTATGTAAAGGCTATAAATATAAAATAAATAAATATTTATTTTATATTTATAGCCTTTACATTCACGTTTTCTAATATAACAATGGCCTTGTGAATGTAAAAAATCGACAAACGTCGTATGCAAATACTAAGAAAATACATAAAAATACAATGTGTATTGTATTTTTATATGTATATTTATAAATTTATTAAATATATTAATTTTTTCTTTGTTTTTAACTAGAAAATGTATTTTAAATTGATGAACGCGGGCTCCACGTAAAAGTATGACTCATTGTCACGTTCCACCTGAGCAAGAAAAAGAGCGCAGAACAAGCGATAGAGAAGCATGATCAGCCTGAGCGTTCGACTCGTGAGTTGTAACGCATCTATCCATTAATTTTTAATATAAAAAATCATCAAAATCTAAAAAAATAGAAAATTCCTGGCGCAGGGGCACAAAGTATTACTGTAAAGGCGACTGATTGTGAATTTAATCACCCCTCGAGAAAATAAAATATTTATTTCAATTTATATTTTCATTTCTTCGCTTTGGTGTCGAGGCAAAGCGCAGCTTTGAGTTCCGCCACTCAACTCGCAATGCCTCCAGAATCAGGCGGAAAGATTGAGGAACGGAGTGTCTTAACAATAGGTTCCGTCTGCCTACTCTGCTGTGTGCGGGATACAGCGTGAAGCTGATTTATTTTTATTTTAACTAAAAAAATAAGGTACCGACCATCAATGTCCGTGGAATGTTTCATTTATTACGAAAAAAATGCGTCAGTTGGTTTTAATCGATAAAAAAATGTCCTTTTAAAATAAAACACCGGAAAACAACGTAACTTACATGGCCGTACATCACTCTTCTTTATGCCATCCTTTTGTTTTATGTTCCTAGATTCAGACGCTCTCCATTTCCAAAATCCTCTTTCTCGCCATAACCATATCTTCGAAATTCTTTTATGCTACACAAAATGCTAAAGTAACTCTTTTACTGTTAAAACAGTAAAACTACTTATATATATGTAAAGAGAATATACTCTCTTTAAATATAGAGCGCTTCTATGACACTTGTCAGATGTCTCAAATTAATCGACAGCCACATAAAGTATATAAAAAGTGAATACGTACGGCAAAGTAAGAAAATAATAATTAATTGAGCGGATAAAGATCAAGGATAGGGGAGAGAGACGAATAAATAAACTGTAATTGTCGTTTCTCCAATTTACAGGTAACTTGCTTTTGCTAAAATGTTTGTACATATTGTAATTACGTTTATAATAATATTGATTAAAATATAATCTCCAATTTACAGAGAAACAAATTTAGTTAATTTATTCCAATAACCCAACCCTGATATAAATCATATTATAAAACGACAATTCACGAGATATGCATTCATTTCAACGTCAAAAACACAAAACGCCAATGATTTTATAAAATTAGTCCAAACTGTGTTAGAAATAGAAAAAATTGGAACAATCTTGACAGATCAATACCCGGGTTTAAATTCGAGGGAATTTAAAGATTATTTAAAGGAAGAAAAAGTGCAATTAATTTTCACTGCAATTAATTCACCATTCTCCAATGGCTTAAACGAAAGACTGAATCAGACATTAATAAATAAAATAAGATGTAGAATAAATGAAGAAGAAAAGAAAAGAGCGTGGACCTCGATAGCGAGAGAATGTGTGAATAAGTATAACAGACTAGAACATACAATCACAGGATTTACACCAGAATATCTATTACATGGCACGGACACCAGTAACATACCAGAAGAGTTGAAGAGAAGGAAAAACGGAGAAGACTGGATAAGAGACAAAAAGTTAGCACTGGAAAGAACACTGAGATCACATAACTACAATAAGAGTATATTTGACAAGAATAGAAGACACCATGAATTCAATGTGGGAGATAGAGTATTCATAGAAAACGGGAACAAACTCAATAGGAAAAAACTAGAAGAACTAAGGATTGGACCATTCACAATAGAAGAAAAAATTTCAGACTCAATTTATAAAATAAAAACTGGAAGAAGAAATCAAGACACAACCCTATTTCACGTTACAAAGCTACTTCCGATGATAGACAATGAGAGTGATTAGGAAAAATACACAACTGTGCAGTTTTCTTCTCGAGGAGGGGAGATGTAAAGAGAATATACTCTCTTTAAATATAGAGCGCTTCTATGACACTTGTCAGATGTCTCAAATTAATCGACAGCCACATAAAGTATATAAAAAGTGAATACGTACGGTAAAGTAAGAAAATAATAATTAATTGAGCGGATAAAGATCAAGGATAGGGGAGAGAGACGAATAAATAAACTGTAATTGTCGTTTCTCCAATTTACAGGTAACTTGCTTTTGCTAAAATGTTTGTACATATTGTAATTACGTTTATAATAATATTGATTAAAATATAATCTCCAATTTACAGAGAAACAAATTTAGTTAATTTATTCCAATAACCCAACCCTGATATAAATCATATTATATATATATATATATATATATATATATAAAACGTAATTACAATATGTACAAACATTTTAGCAAAAGCAAGTTACCTGTAAATTGGAGAAACGACAATTACAGTTTATTTATTCGTCTCTCTCCCCTATCCTTGATATATATATATATATATATATATATATATATATATATATATATATATATATATATATATATATATATATATATATATATATATATTGGGGATATTTAAACGACGTCTTAATCAGTACTATCTTCAATTCACCTGACTGACTGAGGTAAGACGCACGAACAGCCGTAACCGGTGTGCGTAGAAACGTGAAGTTTGGATAGATGTTTATTTTTGTAATCTGGACATCCACTAAGAAGGGATTTTCAAAAATTTTAATCCTAAAGGGATGAAATAGCAGTTGAAAGTTTGTATGGTTTGTTTTAAATCAGCACCAATTTTTATAAAATTGGAAATTCAGACTCTTAAAAATAATTCATTGAATACGTATTTCATGGTTTTTAAAATTCACCCCCTAAGGGTGCAAATAAGGGATTGAAATTTTGAATGAAAAAGTCTTTAAATCGCCACCAATTTTTGTAAAAATTGAAATTCAGACTGTTAAAAATATTTTATTGAACACGTGTTTCGTGGTTTTTTTAGAATTCACACCTAACGGTGCAAATTGGCGGGCGAAGCTGCGCGCGCCCACTTGTAATTCATAAAAAGACAATATTATAGGTGTACTTATTTATTTTCAATTGTTCTATATATGTATGTATAGGTGTAAGTGTGGTTTTTTGTCTGAATATATGTATATATAAAACTTTTTTGTTTTCACTATTTACTGATTTATATATTTTTAGTACTTTTTACAACTTTTTGCTTTCTTTTCAAAATTTTATCTTTACGTTTTTCTTTAGATTATCTGTAAGAAATTTATTATTATTAAAACACAATGTAAAATATAAAATACAAACTGAAATTATTTAAACTTCAAACTAATTATTTTTTATTTAACATGGTAATACAATAAATTTATAATTATTTTTGTGTAATTGTTTTATGTTGTTAAATTGAGTATAATTATTATATTATTAAAAGAATTCATGAAATGTTAAAGAATTATAATTTCAAGTATTTAGTAAAAACAAAATAAAACAACGAAATAGCAGTAAAGGTTTATGTTTGTTAAAATTATAATTAAGTAAAATTTATACATTGTATAAGAAATATCTCAATAATTTATATAAATACCTACATAAAATCAATAAATTTAATTTACACAATTCTAGAAACTTATTTGTAACTAGCGGCCTGCTCGCGGCTTTGCCCGCTTGAATTACATGATTATTCATTTAAGAAATATAGATGTTACAAACAGCCTTAACTATTAATTAATTGATTTGGATACTCACGATATTATTTGTAAAATAACTTATCTAGCTCCTGTACAGTTTTTAAATTAGTAACATATATTATTAGTTAAATATATCATTGGTATACAGAATATACATAGAAAGCACGTTTTTAGGCATTTTTATATAATCTTTTTTTTTTTTTTTTTTTATTTAGAATCAAAAGGATCACAAAACAGATTTACAATAAGTCTTAGATCTAAGGTATAGTTACAAAGTTAATAATTGTAGACCCAACATCAGTGATCACATGAACGATATACGATCAGAAACGCAGTGTAGATAACACATACAAGAAAATTAAAATAAACTATAAAATTTGAAATTTTATGCTATTAAGGGTTGGTATATAACATAAAGCCATTATTTTTACTTAGACAAGTTAGAAAATAAGAGGACCAGTCACCTGACCGCCCTACGGTAGTTAATTCCTTGGGTTCAGATTTGAAAGTATCTGCAGTCAAGTGACTGTGGTTTGAATATTTTTATGTTTGAGATTCTCTATTATTGCTCTCATAAAGATACCAGCATGCAAGCCTAAAATATCTATGTTATTAAAATTAAAATTATATAATTCGAGCATGCGGCGAATTGGTGCCCTAACACCAGCATTAGTTCTACATATGGAAGTTGCAAAAAGTTTATGTTGACGAGTAGTTCGAATATGGGCTTTAACAGGTACTTGATAACATATTTTCCCAATTAAATCTATACAATCATATTTATTATGACATATGTCATAAAATAACATAGTGCTGAGCTGTATACGTCTAGAGGCTAAATTTAGTAAATCATATTTGTCTAACAACAAATCATAAGATAACTGACTATGAGTACATTTATAATGTATACATTTTAAGAACTTCTTCTGTACCATTTCAATACCATTGATATACTTTAAGTAAAGTGGATTCCAAATAGCTATGGCATATTCTAGTTGAGATCTGATAAGAGATTTATATAAGTATAAATAAGTTCTATAATCTTTGAACCCATTACACGATCTCAGAACGAAGCCATACATTTTAAACGCCTTATTTACAATATTTTCTACATGAATGTCAAAATGAAGCTTTGTATCTAAGGTAATTCCTAAGTCTCTAATTTGTTTGACTCTCTCGAGTAAGACACCACTGAGCCAATACGTACTATCAATGGGGCTTTTCTTCTTAGTAATTGTCAGAGATTTACATTTGTTCAGACTTAGATTCAATCCATTAACACGACAGTATATTGAAAATCTATCCAAATCATCCTGGATTTTAGCTGGATCTTCCGAGCATTCAATTGTTCGGTATATTTTCAGGTCATCAGCATACATAAGAAAATGGCAATGTTTAAAGCAGATACCAATATCATTCACGAATATTAAAAAAAGTAACGGACCCAATATTGAGCCTTGTGGTACACCAGAGCTCACAGGTACACAAGATGATTCAAAACCCTTTAACACTACCCTCTGGGACCGGGCAGAAAGATAAGATTTAAACCAGCGCCATAGATTCCCACGGATACCATTGAAGGCCAATTTTTCTAACAATATCTTATGGTCCACTCTGTCAAAGGCTTTCTGAAAATCAGTATATATGCAATCAGTTTGTTTATTAGCATCAAGTGCTTCAAATAAATATGTTGTGTATGATAAAAGATTAGTTACTGTAGAACGTTTCTGCATGAATCCATGTTGTTGTGGGATAATTATATTGTGGATAGAAGGATATATAGCATTATGCACTAACCTCTCAAGGATCTTCGACAATATTGGCAAAATTGATATAGGTCTGTAATTTTCAACATTATTCTCGGGACCTCCCTTATGAACAGGTACAATCCTAGCAGTTTTCCATACACTTGGAAACTCAC
Source organism: Heliconius himera (assembly GCA_021202915.1). NCBI lineage: Eukaryota > Metazoa > Arthropoda > Insecta > Lepidoptera > Nymphalidae > Heliconius > Heliconius himera. Next base: position 314,621 of record JAJHJA010000789.1, on the reverse strand, counting down.
CATCATATAGACATTTATTATATAAGAAATGAAGCGGTTCATCAATTACATCTGCTACTTCTTTCAAGAAGCAGGCATGAATGTTATCAACTCCCGGCCCTTTGGTTATATCTAAAGATAAGAGAGTCTTGTTAACGTCGATTTTAGAAAAAATTAAGTTAGAAATGAGGTTATGCGGACTTTGTAGGTCGTCTATACTTATATCGTTTATATCAAAATTACTAGGTACCTGTGAAGGTGTAAAGACAGACTGAAAATAATTCGAAAACAATTCACAAATTTCACTGGCTTCACTGGCAGCTACATTTTTGTACACCATATAGCTAGGTATATAGTTAGCATTTTTTCTGTTCGATATATAAGTCCAAAAAAATTTTATGTTACGCCTGATACTTTTCTCAACATTACTTAAATAATTTTTGAAACATTTTTCCGTTTTATATTTAAATTTTCTTCTCAGCACTGAGTAAGCTTTATAATTAGAATCACTGTTGTATTTTTTCATTTTTATCCACGCCTTCGTTTTTTTCTTGAAAAGATGAATAATATCAAGCGTAAACCACACAGGATATTGATTATGAGAAAGATTGATTACCTTAGTAGGTATGTGTTTCTTATAAATGCCATAAAGTTTTTCATAAAAGATGGCAGTAGCACTCTCAACATTCTTGTTTGAAAAAAGATCTACCCAGTTGGTATCTCTTATATCTTCCCTAACTTTTGCATAGTCTACATCCTTAAAAATAAATTTTGTATAAGGTTTATTCAACAACTCCTTAAATTGCTTGGTAAGAGGAATAAAAACTTGAAACGGCGGATGATGATCATCACATGGTACCAACGATGTAGCTACAGACAGTAAGTTACAATTAGTTTCATTTGTTATGAAAAAATCTAGTATACTGCTGTTTTTGTTTCTTAAACCATTGAGCTGGAAGCCTCCAACAGCTGACATAAAATTAAGGAAAGTACTATATGACAAGCATAGGCTATGGTCAATGACCGGGTGTAATTGTGATACGGAGCTATCCCTAGTCCATTCTATATTCGGCATATTAAAATCACCCACAATGAAAAAATTGTTATAATAATTACTCATATTCAATATTCTATTTTCTAAAAGACACAAAAACGAATAGTAGGTATCATACGATTGGCCAGGAGGTATATAAATTGCGCTTATAAAATAATAAGTATCATCAATTCTAAGTTCAAGCATTAAAAGATCAATAGAAAGGGATAGCGGGGTATCCAGAAGTGTTCCAGCACAAGTACTCGTCAATTCACTAACATGGAGTTCTCTCCGTACCGCGACTAGCACACCTCCTCCGTCCCGCCGTCCACTACCCTTGCGGTCCCGGTCCTTACGGAAAACCTTGTAACGAGTATCAATAAATTCATTATCAGCTATGTCAAAATGCAGCCAAGTTTCAGTTAAAATTATGATATCATAACAATTTGATAAAATATTCATATACAAGGTATGCGGCTTCGTTCTGAGCCCACGGCAATTCTGATAGTAAATAGAAATCTGATTATTCATCGCAGAGGACTATGACTATATGATAAGTATACATATGTAGTACATCAATAGTGTTAAGATACGTACAGAATTTATAAGTACTTCCAGAACTATTAACAAAAGAAAAGAAAAAGTTATTAAAATATTATTAATATATATATATACATACATACACACATATACATATATATATATATACACATACATATATATATATATATATATATATATATATACATACATATATACATATACATATATATATATATATATACACACACATACACATATACACACATACACATATATACATATATATACATACATACACATACACATATATATATTAATAACACACACACATGCACATATGTACATACACACCTACACAACAATAATGCAATAATAAACGCATAATGTATGCACCACATAGCCATCTTTAGTATAACATACTCGTAGTATAGAAGTTGAAGTTTACTTTTTTTACATGTTATATAGCCTAATGAATGAATACTCTTCCAACAGTAATTTCCAATTATCAATATAAAATTATTAGGTAATATTATTTTATACTTATTCCATATCTGAAAGGAACAATACAACAATGATCTATAATTTAATTTACGTTTCAATTGCGGCATTCTGAGTGTTGAATAAACGAAAAACACTATTATATTACACAATGAAAATATCTTACAAAGTATATAGATATAAAAACTATGCAAAACAATAAACATGCTTACGATCGAGTTATAATATATATAAGATGTGCAGATTTTATGAATAGGTTTTAAAAATAAATTATATAATAATATTTTATACTTAGTCAATGCTTTATAGTATGTATATAATAAATATTTACGATAACTTTTAGTATAATAGAACTTAACTTCAAATTGTAATCTTCTACATCTTAAAAACGCAAAAATTACCGCTATACTGCACAATAATAATTCATTATTTAATTTTTGTAATGTCTGACGGTGACCTAATTGCAATGACAGGCGAAGTATCTGCTTTCCGCGTGAGGACGGTGCCATGCTTGACCCACACATATTTATATCCACGTAGTTTCGCAGCATCACGACATTGACGAAATAATTGTTTGTAGTGCAAAGTCAAATGCTCGTTTACGTATACGCGAGTCGGTGAGCCCGATATGGATAGCTTATTAGAGTCCAAAGTCCGGACAGCGCGGTATGCACACAACACGTTGTCACGCGTGATTTTACTCGCAAATTTCACAATTATGTTCTTCGGTCTTCGGTCTTGTTGGCCACCATGAGGTACTCGGTGGACGGCTACGATCTCAGACGACTGTATGGGATGTTTAATTTCATTTCCTAGGCATTTCAATATCGATAGCAAATTTTCATCACGGCGTTCAGGGACATTCACAATTTCAATATTACATTCCCTGGCTTGCTGATCCATGCTTATTATTTTAGCCTCCAGTAATGGTAGTTTTTCTAAGTAGTCTGTATTGTTTTTCGAGCGTAGTTCGAATGACTTCATACGTGTGTCAAAATCATCTAGTCGGTCGGAGGAAAAGTTATTTAATTTTTCAATATCATTTAAACGACTGTTCAGCGAGATTAAAGATCCGCTGACTTTATTTGCTTCATTTTTGCACTCAAAAACGGCACTCTGCAGAACATCAAATTGTTCCTTTAAAGATCTCATTGAGTCTTCAAAACGTGTTATTTCTTTCTTCATAAATTCAAACTCCTCTGCAATCGCCTCGCGTATAGCTACGTGAATTTCTTGTCGAATCAAATTAGTCACTACTGGATTGACACTATCTAAAGTTGTTGGTGGACTTTGCCCGGACGATGTCGATGGCTTAGCACTTCTATAAGTTACATTGCCAATATCTTTATTATTTTTAGAACTCATTTTGCCGATACGAGGAATATAACAGTAAATGTTCGTAGGTTACAAAGCACCGACACAAATTAATTAAAATTAAAATTTAAAGTTAATGGCACTGACACATGTGTAAATTATTACTTCTATTTACACCGCACGTAATGATGCAGTTTATTTAATAATTTTAGTCCTCGAACAACGATTGAAGATTTGTTAAATACACTAGCGCTTAATCACGTCCATCACTTAGTAAAGTTGACGTATGAATTGAAAATCTATAAAATAATCAACATTTTCGGTTAAGTTCAAGTCGTACTCATTCCCCGAGAGTTTCGTACCAGTTTCATGAATGGAGATGCACCAAAAGAATAACAAATTAAGTTGTAATTTTGTATCAAATTAAGTACAGATTAAAATTTGTACCTAATGGTTCTTTTCTGTGACACAAATACAATAAGTATTCAATTTTTGAAAAACAATTTTGGAATTTTCCTTTATACGTGCCGTATATTTTAACTTCTTAACAAATTTGGTAATTGTATATCAACGGGAAGTATCCTATAGTTATGATAGAAAATGCGACAAAAAACGAAGCATAAACCCTCATATTTCATCGTCATTTGATTGAGATGATTTAGAAGATAGATTTTTGTGCTCTAACGCCCAATATTAATAATCTATCTCCTGCGTCAATCTTCGATTGTTCCATACATCTATCCAATCTAGAGATTGAATAGATGTATGCAATCAAAGATTGACGTAAGTGACGTGCAATAGTGCTATGTCAGTATGTGTCGCTTGTAAGTTATGAAATAATACTGCGGGATATTTTTATAAACAGTGTCAGAGCACTTTTTTCTTGAGACACAATTTTTTAGAGGTTGCTCCCAAAAGTTATTTTTTTATACGTTTCTTAAAAAAATATTAATAACATAAACGAACGAACGGACTGAAGAACCTATTCAAAATATTTCTTTGAATATTAAGTCATTCTTTATCACTGTCAATAGATATCATTGCGTATGTTTCTTTTTTTTCAAATATAAATATTTTTAAAACTTTAAGTACATTATTTTTTGATAGAGTGTAGCGGTAACTTTTCCAAACTATATTTTTTTTATGCACAGCGCTATCTATTTAAGATCCCATCCCGATCCCGTGTATGAAAGAGAGTATCAAGATTCGTTAGTACCTGCTATTTTTGTCAATAGATATCGTTACTTGTATCGATGTTTTACTATCTCAAATATTAACGTCTTGGAAACTTAAATACTTATATCTTTTGATAGAGTGAAGCGATTACAATGAAATAAACACTAAAACCTACCTTGATTTATTTGTAATTTTTATGTATAAAAGTTGCTTAAATTTATTGTGTACTTTTTACGTGATACGTGTTCACATAAACAGACAAACAGACAAACAGATAAACAGACTAAAACAGACAAACAGACAGACAAAAATTCCAAAAATGTTGGAAATGGATTCTGTTAATTATCCTTTAACACCCTAACAATTTTTTTTTAAATATTTTCTATGTACAGAAACGACTTTTCTACAGATTTATTATAAGTATATAGATGTTACATAAATTGTATACCTTATTTTATACCTTACTTTACGTACTAAATAAAAAAGTATTATTTGTTTCTTATTGTATTCTTTATCTACTGGTAGTTCCAGCGCTTAATTATATTAGTATAGATAGGTATTATTCTCGTTTAACTTGATTTGTATGATAAGCAATGTTAGGCACATACTTACTTTAGTACAATGTGAATAAATAGATAACGCGTTCACGCCAACCTACGTCGAAAAATAAGTTGTAACAAGCGTATAAAAATTTCGAAGTATTTATTATATTTGTAGTTATAAAATATACAAATATTCAAAATTCTAAGACAACACTACTTTAATACAACAATAATTTTCATTAAATCTTTGACAAATTAAATTTATAAAGCAAGAAAGGCATGAACAACGACACAATATCGGTGCAAATTGGGGAAGGTCACGTGAAAAGCAAGCTTTTCCTAGTTGCTTGCCAAATCAAAAAAGTCCAAATGCCACTTTTCTTTGGCCACATTCCCTCTCTATATACAGCTTCTAATTTTGTTTCATAACCAATTATATTTTAGATCAAGCCCTTTCATGTGATACTATTTCATTTCATTATAGGTGGGTTGTGTAATAAGTCTAATAGAACGTATAAAGTGATACTGTTTGTTAAGATTTGTAAATTAAGAAATATAAACATCGTTAAGTTTGGAAGTACGAGTATCATAATTCATTTTACACACATCAACTGTCTTATAATTTTTAAATGACTTATAATTATAATACACCATTTTGACTTTGTGTTTTTTTTATGTTATTGTGATTAATTTATTTCTTTATAAATTTTGTCGAAAATGGAGTTTTATAGGTCTGTTACCCTTGGAGTTGTGAAAAAAATCACAGATTGCTTCACACCATTTTTTTGCCCAATGCAATCAAAAGATACATAAAAGGTACTTCCTGTGAACTCAGGATCTTGAAATTTATTATATACTAGCGGCCCGCTTGCGGCTTCGCCCGCTTTAACTACATGATTATTGATTTAATAAAAAGAATTGATTGACAATTATAAGGACTTCTAATATGATTTTTTATAACTTTAATCTGTCATATTCTAATATGATTTTTTATTATTTTTTATTACTATTATCGTAATTTCTATAAGAATTTTTGATTGTTTTGAATTAAAACAAAACAATCAAAAATTCTTAGACAAAATATTTTTACTGTCTTATTATATATAGAGATAAAAAAATTTCAATGAAATGCCATAACTATGACTCAATTGTCGTGATGGGTAAACTTTTACTTAAACTCGTACAGGGTGGAAGTGTCTGCGCCCCTTTTACGGGAGCATCATACAGAGTTAAATATTTCAACCCTATACCTAAAGAAATTAATCAAGATACCTTAACAATTTAGACGTAGGATTTTTTTTTTATTTCACCATTTTATCCATTTTGTATTACATGTAACGTAGTTACGAATAGATACCAATAACGTAAACACACACTACTACAAAAATATTACGAAGTGTTGCCGATATGGGTCTTTTCATTCTAAAAAAATACTAGAACCAGAAAGAGATATCTCTCGTTCGTTATTTTACGCAATTCAGCATCGCCGCCATTTACGTCTATACGCCTACGACTCGATTTCGTGAATGAGGAGTGTGCGGCGTTATCGCTTTAATAATTTTGTGTCTGTGTGCGTTATTGTTCACAAATGATGTTTTATTTTACAATATAACTTATGCATCATAGTAACATATAGGCTATAATTTGCGTATATTTTTGTGTAATTTAGCTAAACGATAAACAATAAGTTGCGAGCGCAATACTGAATTTGAATCGCTATAAAAAATATAAAACTTTAAAATTATATTTTTTAACTTCATACTTTTGAAGAGAGAACCTATTGTTAAGATTAATCATTCTGATTTTTTGTGACATTCTATAAAAAAGTTTACGCCAAGAAATGATTCGCCGCGATTAACGGCCGATGTCACACCTACCAAGTATGTGAACACTTGAGGCTTCGCGGTCTGTATTTTGTGCTTGCGAGTCACGAAAATAGTTCCTACAAACTAAATTTTTGGTTTATTTTAAAATAATTTTATTTCTATGTATGATATTTTAAAAGGTACGGTAAAGTTACGGTCCCCTCCGTTCCCTTCCTTATAAGATCACTTTGTGTACGTACGTCCGTCTGTCCTATTATATGTCTGTCTGTCAAAAGCCTTTATCTCAGAAACGCTTAGAGATGTTGAGTTTAAATTCAAACTTTATATTCAGATCTACGGCCCCATGATTTCCTGAAAAAATAGTATTTCTATGCTTATTTAAAAAAAAAGATTTATATTGCAAAAAACGCGTATTTTGACACTATAAAGGCAATCAAAGTTAATGGGGTACTTCCGGTTGACCTAGAATTATCAAACTACTTAGTACTAGTTCAGAAAAAATCTGAAACTATACATTTGTAGTTAAATCTTAAAAAATAAAAGCCTTAAAAGGGGCAAAATTTGGCATTAAAGCCGTTACTTCACGTGAGGTATCAGATGAAAGGGTTCCGGCGAAACTAGGCTTGAAATTCAAAAAAAGACTCGCGTTTGTCCGGTTTTTTATTTTCCTGCAGATGCATGCAGTCTTTATTTTATTTTCTGTGGTGATGAAATACTAAGTTTTAAAAAAGGTATTTAAATCACTTGTTGCTGTACCTACACCTACATATAAAATAAAAGACAAGATGATCAAGAGATAATTTATTTTTATTGTAATATTTGTCGTACAATTAAATTTAAATGTAGTTTTTGTCTTAAATACATCAAACTCAAGGCATAAAACTTTACAAACGTAATAAACCAATATTAAATATGATATTCTAAAAAATATTATTTGCCTAAAAATTTTTGAATTTCCAACAAAGATTTCTTCTTAGTCTCCGGTATATATAATATAGTAAATACAAATGCACATGCACACGTAAAGGAAAAGAACCAAAACGGTACGTAGGGTCCAAAATTATCAACGACTGATGCAAAGGCAGTCGTCAGTAAAAAACCAACTATCCACGTAGAAGTTAATGCCACACAGGAACCTTTGCTTCTAACATTTGATGTGAACATCTCTCCTATTAAACAATTTGGAATGATCCCCAATCCTGAAACAATATATATATATATATATATATATATATATATATATATATATATATATATATATATATATATATATATATACAATTATATATATACATATATATATAATTGTATATATAATGGTAATGGTAATGGTGGATGGAACTCATTCACATCACGAATAAGGTCCGTACACAATTTAATATCTTTTAAATAAAACTAATTTAACCGGATTAATCGCGTATATTTAAGATTTTACATTTTGGAAACCCGACGTTTCGAACACTTTGCAGTAGTCCGTGGTTACGGGTAGACTCAGTCTACCCATGACCGGTTAAATTACTTTTATTTAAAATGTGTAATAATCGTGAAAATCAAAGAACTTATTAACTTAATATCTATTAATTCTGCATCACAAAAAACTAAATCCAAAATTTTGGCCTTGTGATTTAGCATATAATTATATTGCTTAAAGTTATGCAAACACATAAAATCGGCTAACATGTCTTTAAGTATAGAGCTATAACCTTCATCGTTCATAGTTCCATTGATTGAATTCCATGTTATGCCACCCATGTTAAAATCTGCAGCAATAAGTGTATATTTGCATGGTTTTGCAATGACCTTGTTGGCTTAATCAATGAATGTACTAATCTTAAGACTTTCCCTTGATACAGGAGGCGGAAATACGTAGTTTCAATTCTCTTATTTACCTTTATAATTACCTCAACCCACAAATCCTCCATATCTGATTCCTATTCTGGGGCACGCTTTGATTCTAAGCACGTGGAAACAGCAATTAATACGCCACCTTTCATTTTTTTAGAGTTATTAAAGGAAGAAGATTGACGATCTCGCCTATAAACGTTATATCTACTGTCATAAAACTCATTATCACACACATATATACACTTTCAGTAAGCCACGTTTCGGTAAGAATAATAATATCATATTGATTTATCAATAGTTTTTGACGCACTCTCTCAGTTAACGATCCTCGTATAAGACCTCTTACATTCTGATAAAAACAGCTGAGTTGTGAGAATTTTACAAATAGAAAGTCACACACAAATAATATACTCGTATATATTATTATTAAAATATTTTTTAATTAACTTAAATCTTCAAAACAGTTTATACTTTTAATATGTTTATACGCAGAATCCTCCGACTTTCTCATATAAACGTTACCTCCTATCACCCATACAAATTTATACCAGATCTCTTTAGCTTTAAGTCTTGCTGCAGCATCTAGTGCTTTCACAGTTGGTTGATGAATGTTCTAACTTATCTCTAATAAATAGGTTTTTTGTCCCTTCCTATACCCAAGTGCGATATATCACGTTTTTCGGTAGGATTACTTGCTTTTTTGTTAAAATTAATAGTTGCAGACAAAAAACCGTCACGAGTTCTGATTATTAAATTTAACAAGAACCGACCGCGGCCTCCTACTGTCTCTTTTTTGCTTAGCAATTCTTTTGCAGAGATGAATGTCCGCATCATTCAATTTGTAGTGTAATGAATTAGCTATTAGTTTAGTTACATTTTGTTGCTCCGGGATGCATTGTACTTCGAGATTGCTACCTCTTCCATGTTGTTCAATTAGATTTAACCTAGTTGTGAGTTCCGATACGTTCGATTTTAAAAGACTGAGCTGACCCCTTTCCGCGGAACATGTGTATTTTTTCGATTTCACAGACAGTGACATCTTACGTTAAACTTAGTTGTAATTTTTTTTTTGTGAACTTCCTTCTAAAAATGTCGTACACTATTTTTATTTATTAGAAACAATTGCGATCTTGCAAGATACTTTATAAAATTAATATCTTTAAAAAAGTGTAATTTTAGTACGATACGATCTTAGAAGCTTAATTCACGACTCGGAACATTGCGGTAATATTTAATTGTCACTTATAGTTGTAAGCAAAATTTGCTTACACTTCTACATAAATGTTCGATCAACCGAGCAAGTCCGTTACAAATGACATATTCAAATATTGGGGGCGTTTGCACAACTAAATATTATTTTATTTTTTTACAATAACAAACTGCACATTTCCATAGTCCAGGCACAGCACAAATTTAGAAAAAAAAAATTGGCACTTAATCAGCTTTTTAAGCAATTACCACTCATAAAAGTCCTTATGAATGTTTACACATTAGCACTCAGTTTTTATTATAATTCATTGTCAGTTTTATATAATAATACTCACACACAAAATTTAGGTCTAAACTTATGTTTTTCACAATAAATAAGGCAAATTTAAATAAAATCAAATCAGCTTCACGCTGTATCCCGCGCACAGCAGGGTGGGCAGAGGGAACCTAGTGTTAAGACACTCCTTTCCCCACTTTCTGCCGAATTCTGGAGGCATTGCGTGTTGAGTGGCAGAACTCAACGCCGCGCTTAACCTCGACACCGGAGCGAAGAAATGGAAATATAAATTTAAGTAAATATTTCATCTCCTCGAGTGGGGATCGAACCCACAACCAGTCGGTTTTACAGTCACACTTCGTGCCGCTGCGCCACGACCGGCCTCAGGCTAACTTGATAACTAATAATAATTTAAATACTAAAAATTTAATAAATAATGCCTTGGTTCGTTATGTGTCTAGTGGTTAGAACCGTTTATAGTTGTGATCGTGAAGAACCCACAATCTTTTAGAGATTCAGAGGTAACAGTGTTAAGAATTCCATATTATGCCATTAGAAGGTATCGCTTTAATAAGATATTTACCATCAGAAGTTGTTCTTGTGTCAGTTATTTAGATAACTGGGAACTCGACAATATGACATTATCATAACTCGAAGCTCGTCCGAAGAAAAGCCAAGAGCGCGTCCTATCTTCCTCTCCACTATAACTGCGAACTAGTTATAATAAAAGGAAGAAAGAGTACGGGCACCGCCCCGCCCTACACCGTGAATTCCTACCCGACTGCGGCTGCAACAGTCTTATTGAACTCTCCGGGACGTTTGTGTGTGATCTTTCTGAAGGTACTTGTTACGCTTGTTTATATTAAGATTGTATTAGAATAGTGATTCGTGATGTTGATTGATTTGTGAGATCAATATAAGTCGTTGGAACGAACGCACTACCGCAAGGCGGCCGATATGTTAAATAAACGCACGGCACACACCCCACAGTCGTGTCTCGACTCCTCTCTATATATATTTATTATAATATACTTGGTACGAGTCTTTATGTGCATCATATTTATTAGTACAGTAGTACTTAAGAGTTCGACTCGACCGCTGCCTTCCAGCATCACCACCACCTATATAGACAGAACGGGACGGGACGACAATACACGAACGCGTCTCGATTAATATAATATTAAAAATATATCGTTTTTATTATTCATATTTAACTATGTTATTTATGTATATTGTCATACATATTTGATTTTATTTATTTATTTATTTATTACTTATACCCAAGGTACATACTGTTACAAGAGCTTATTTGCATGGGCAGGCAACGCCACCTAACATATGATATTAATGCCAGGAGAAAGATTATATAACTTATTTTTAAGAGTCACGCTGCATCCCGCACGCAGCAGGGTAGCCAGACAGTGGAGCCAGAAACTTAGTGTTAAAATACTCCGATCCCCATTTTCCACCGAATTCTGCAGGCATTGCGTGTTGAGTGGTGGAACTCGACGCCGCGCTTTGCCTCGACCAGATCGAAGAAATGATTAAAACATTTTATTTCCTTCAGTGAGAATCAAAAACACAATTTGTAGCATTTACAGATACACTTTGTGTCCCTGCGTATAGTAGTAAAAGGTAAAGACTAATTATTTTTAACAACAAAATATTTCTGTCCAATCGATTTATATTATGAGAAATAGCAACAAATGTTCATGTGGACTTGTGAATCTACGATTAATATCTAATATATTAAGTATAGAGCAATACCTTACCAGAGTCATAACCAATAAAGAAAAAGATCAATATAACCAATGGTAACCACTTCACGCTGTCCAATGCAGGAAGATTCAAATGTAGTAAATAAAAATATGTACCCAATGCCATCTGAAATAAATAAAAAAAGCAATATTCAATGTATCTCGTCTGCATAGACTATAAAATGTCTGATCTCGTGTTTTCCGTTTCCATTGGAAATCTCTCTCTTAGTGCTCCCAAAAGTACCAATTCATGCCAAATATAACTTTTCTACGTTGCGTATTTCAGTCGTACGTTGTCTATTACTCACTAACGATAAAGAAATAGATATAATAATAATACTTTTCATTGTACACCCATAAGGTAATAAAATAAATCAGCTTCACGCTGTATCCCGCACACAGCAGGGTAGGCAGAGTCGATTTTACAGTCGCACTTTGTGCCACTGCGCCACGACTGGGAATGACAATAACATAATCAGCAGAAAAAGAAGAACGGAAATGCACATATTACACACATGTTTACTCACATACATACATATATAAGTAAATGTATTAGTATATTATATTCATATTTTTTACCTGAAATTTGTTTACTCACCATGCTAATACAACATGCGGCAGTAGAATATAACAAAAGTTTTCTTCTCCCAGCACTATCAATTAAAGTTGGCGAAATAACACTCCCAATTAATTGAAAACATCCGATAATAATCATAGCGTAGTTATAATCTATTGAAGAATTAGCCATTTCAAATATAGATGATGAGAAAAATACAACCGCCATAATACCACTAAGGTGCTGTAAGATATTCATACTAAGGACGATAAATAGTGACTTTTTGTTAGTTTTTATTGTAAAAAGTTCAACCCAATCCATTTTTTCATTGGTTGAACTATATTCCTTTTTCGTTTCAAATAATATATCTTTATCTTCAAACCTTCCAAGCTCCTTTAGAATTTCAAGGACTTTATCTTCTTCATCTACAAACAAGCATAATATTATATTTGTATATAATTCAATTAATAATTTAATTTATATATTCGTTATTTATGTTTTATATATATGATATAATATCAATAATCTTAGATATATTGTAATTAGAACAATTATAATATGATCTAAAATTTTGGTATAAGACTAGCTGCTCCTGAGTAGGTTCATCCGCTTAAAGTAAGCGAATATTTATTTAATATTATTTAACTGTATTTTGGGTATATTGGTTGATCATTATTATAGTAGGATTATCTAAATGAGCCGTAATTAACTGAAAATTGTTAAGTTATTACATATCAAGCGTGCGCGCATACGACAAACGTGGTTTTTTCCCATATAAATCCCTATCCCGCTGGAACTCTGGAATAAAAACTAGTCTATATGTTGCTCCATAGGTGTTTAGGTGCCTAGACAAATAGAAAGACAGAGAAACATGCAAAATCTTCCTGTAAATAATTATACGAAAATGAAAATACACAATTATTTTGAAATTACTGGCAGAAATTAGATAGTTAAGACACTCCGTTCCCCTGAAGACTTACGTTCCTAACTTTCTGCCGAATGCTCAAATGGCGAAACTAAGCGCCGCTTTCTGCTTCGTTACCAGAGCGAGGAAATGAAACAGCCAAATGTTTGTGGTGCCTCTGCTTCACGACGATTGATAATTTCATTTTATTTATATATATATAGACAGATAGATAAATTTGAAATTAATAACAAATCCTCAGCCTTTGTTTTTTTATACCATCTTTACTCGCTGTACCTTAATTATATTCATTATGATCGTCTAAAAAAAAGGACGAACAAAAAGAAACGTGTGTAAAAAAATCTTCTCTAAAACAAAAGTCTGTTACACTCTTTAACTCTTACCTGTAAATATTTATTAAAAACGGTTGCAATACTAGGTAGGTATAGGTAAGGTATCTTACCTTTCAAAACATAATACATTGGTGATTCCGGTATACTTAAAACAGCAACCGTAAATATAATCGACATAGCCATTCCAACATAAACTGTTCCTTGATAGGAAAGAATTGGTCCGACGGAAAACATTGTAATTGATCCACAAGTAGTGAATATTCCGAAAGCAGCTAAGAGAATCCCTCTAATATGTGTGGATCTATAAAAAAAAATCAATAAATATAAAATCAAATTATAAAATCTAATTAAAACAAGGATAAAAGTAAAATAAAAGTAAAATATTCTTTATTGTACACCAGAAATACAGATCACAATATTGTAAAAAATATATATATCAGTACAAAAGGCGGCCTTATCGCTAAATGAGCGATCTCTTCCAGGCAACCTTTGGGTAGAGGAGAGATTTAATGAAATGGGAAGGGGTGTACATAGCAAATGAATATTTATATATTAAACTTTAATAGCATATAAACATACGTATAGAGGTATACATATATACATCCATAAATACATACCTACATATATATATATATATATATATATATACACATTACATATACATACATACATACAAACATACATACATACATACATACATACATACATACATACATACATACATACATACATACATACATACATACATACATACATACATACATACATACATACCTACATACTTACATACAAACGTACATATATAAATGCATACATAATACCGAACGAGGAAAAATAGTAGTTGAATAAGCAAATTACCAATTTTACCCAGTACTACTCAAAGTGCAAGATAATATTCTTTTAGCCTTTTTTTAAAAGTTTGCAAGGTTTTAGATTGTTTAATTGTTAAGGGTAAGGAATTCCACAGGCGGACGGATTTGATAGAAAAGGAATTTGTATAGAAGGAAGAGGTGTGGCAAGGAATGTCAAGAGCTAAGTTAAACTTAGAGCGGAGTGGGAAATTATGTGATTCACACAAAAACTTAAAACGTTGTTTGAGGTATGAGGGAGAAGATGGGTTAAATAGAACATTATAAAGGAGACAAAGAACATGAGTATTCCGGCGAAGTCGAATTGGGAGCCACTTGAGCTTTTTTCGAAATTCGGAGACATGGTCGTACTTGCGAAGTCCAAATACAAACCTTATGCAAACATTTTGGAGACGCTCAAGCTTATTTAATTGCTCCTCTTTTAGATCGAGGTAACAACAATCAGCATAATCAAGAATTGGTAGTAGGAGTGATTGTGCCAGCATAACTTTAGTAAGAATGGGTAGAAAGTTGCGTAGACGACGTAATGATGCAACCGCTGCAAATATTTTCCTATTTATTTCACCGATTAATGGCTTCCAAGATAGGAATTGATCAAAAATAATACCTAAATTTTTTTACATTGTCGGTAAAAGGGACTATTGTTCCATCGAGCGATATAGACGGTAAATCACGTACAGTAATTAGAGCAATGAATCTTGGACTACCTATAATAATCGCTTGAGTCTTTTTGGGATTTATAGTTAAGCCTAACGATTTACTTCGTATCAAAATGTTTCTGAGATCTTCGTTCAGTGCTGATATTGTAATCGTGAGATCGTGTAATGTACATTGTCGATATATTTGGAGATCGTCAGCATAAAGGTGGTAGGGAGAAGAAAGATTGTGACAGAAATGATTGATAAATAGTGAAAATAAGAGAGGGGACAACACGCCACCTTGCGGAACGCCGGCAAGCATCGAGGACCATTCAGAATAGGAATCCTGAACCCGGATACGTTGCTTGCGACCATGCAAGTAAGAGTGAAACCAGTCAATTACTTTAGGAGATATGTTGAGAGAATACATAATTGCTAATAGAATATCAAAATCCACAGTATTGAATGCGTTACTGAAGTCAAGCAGAATCAACACAGTGACTTGATGATTTTCCATACCTCGGCGAATGTCATCTGATATGCTAACTAATGCAGTAGTCGTACTATGACCAGGCCTAAAACCAGACTGTAAAGGATTGAATAGGTTATTATTAGTTAGATATTTATTAAGTTGTTGGTTTACGAGACGTTCAAGAACTTTCGATAGGAATGGTAAAATGGATATAGGACGGTAATCAGAGAAGGAAGAAGGATTGCGGTTTTTAGGGAGTGGTATTAGTTGAGCCTCTTTCCAACATTCGGGAAAAGTACCACTATTTATGGAAAAATTCAGGATAAACGTTAACACAGGAATCAGGATGTCGAGAATTGGCCTAATCATCTTACGACTAATGCAGTCAGAGCCAACGGCATCAGAATCTATCGCCAATATATTCTCTTTAACATCACTTTCAGTAAATTGAGCGAAGTCATAACTGGAGTTTGTAAGGGTGGGTAAGGCACGAATTTGATTTTGAGATCTAAGTTATGTGGTTACATCAATAGTAACAGAAGGAGAGAAATGAATGTTAAGTTTGTTTAAATCTAAATTGCAAGGATTAGTAGTTTGCTTTGCTTTCCCAACCCCAAGTGACTTAAGAAATTTCCAGACTTTTTCTGGGTTGTCTTCTTCAACAACTGACTTATGGATATGGCGTCGTTGTTCATCCCTACACACCCTGTTACATCGATTCCGAGCTTTAATATATCTCCCTCGATTACGTTCAGAGCCGTTGTTTTTATATTTAGTTTTTGCACTGTTTTTCTTTTCTTGTAGTTTTTTAATATCTTCAGTAAGCCACGGAGCTGGAAGATGTTTAACGCGCACTGGTCTAATAGGTGCATGAATGTCGTACAGTTGAATAATAAATGAGTTAAATACAGATATTTGATAGTCTATTGTGCGTTCTGAATAGACTAAATTCCAGTCAATTTTACCAGCATCCTCACGCAAACGTTCTAAGTCCATACCGTTAAAGTTACGCTGCAGAAGGATTCTTGATTTAGCCTTGGGTGGTCTTACTTTGTAAGAAAGAAAAATTAGATCATGATAGGAAAATGCAGTGGCATTGCACTGACCATGAGATTCGACATGATCAGTGCAAGAAACTAAAATTAAATCTAAAAGAGAAGGAGTACAGTTTGGGAAGGTATGAGTAGAAGATAATGGGAGAATGTGCATATTAGCTCCGTTTACCGTTGTTTTCAGCAGAATTGCTCTTAGGATACTATTAAGGCCATTGTAGAGTGGGACACCGTCTGACGGTAAACGCGATGGATGTGATGGATGTGACGGGATTCCCACCCGGAGAAATGATTTTAATTTAAATTATTTTCATTTCCCAAAAAGAGCTGCGTTGCGTTTCGCAATCATTAAAAATTAAGGGAAAGTGGGAAGTGGATTTTTTTACAACAGGTTCCATTTGTCTACCCTTTGAAATCAAATTACGAATTTACTACATATTTGTTATAAGTATGTACCTCTGTCCTCTCCTATAATATTTAACTTGTCATCACACGGTTTCTTATAGTAAAATTGATATAATCAATGTTCAAATTATTTAATTTGTTAAAAACATTTGAAAAATGTATGACTGAACAAATGAGTACGAGATAAGCGTTGCTTATTTTTCGGGTGCATGTTTATGTTTAAATTCAATTCATAAGACAAGTTCCAGTTGTTTTGTGTTTCACAAAATGGGCTGGAAACGGAGGCTTTTAACACTCTTATTTTTAACGCTATGAGTTATTATACTCGTATATAAACTATTATTCGTATATCTATTTTACATATCTAGTCTATACTAACGCTATTTCACCTATATATACAATGTTGCTGACAGCTATCATTGATGTACTACAGCTATTTAATAGTCTTCCAATATATAACATGGGCAAATTTTTGGTAAACAGTAGAATGATATATGTGAGAGTGGTCAAAATACCACCATAAATAAAACATGGTTTTCGACCTTGGTAGTTTGATAGCCATCCCACCAAAAATGGACCTGAAATCAATAAAATAATGTTTAACCCGGCGGGAGTGTGGTGAAGAAAAGTTACATACAGTATGTGGCGGGGTGTGACATACCCGAAAATAAATCGGCACTTAAAATAGTTTTTTCAATAAAATTAAATGAAATAAATGGTATATATTATATAAGGTATATATTTACGTGTAAAGAAAATAAAATATACAGTAAATTCAATTTATTTTTATTAATTCACATAATTAGATCTAAGGCAGTTGTTTCTGGTAACAAAAATATTAACCTCTATGTAAAAAATAATAAAAAAATAACAAGTCTTATTTAAACAAAAAAAACTCTAAAAACTTAAAAGAATATGAGATCTTACACAAAATAAGAGCATAAAACATTATAAAATAGTTTAGGAACACTTTAGTATTCTCATTCAAAATCAGAACTTTTTTTGCAAGAAAAAATTGCATGATGTAGGCATGTGGCTTTTCCACACCCAGTTCTTGCGTATTTTGTTTTGCGATTTTGCTTGCGTGGGCAATCTGCACATTGAGTATATCGTCCGGGTTAATTTTGGGCTACTGGTACGCAGCGGTACTCTTAATATTGAATATTTTTTTGATCTCCTTGTAACTGCAAATACGTATAAACCAAATTCAATCCCAAATTGCGGAGGAATTCTGTACGTTTGTTCCTTTTATTGGCACTTTCTTGAAATATAAAGTTAGCATTGATAGCTGCCATATTTAAAAGTCCCTAAAAGATCGTCAATGGCCAGCGTTTGCTATTGCGAGAGACATCATAAGTTGCGCTCAGTTTGTCGACAACTGTCTGTCTTCTCCAGCTTTTGTCGAGCTACAGCTCGACAAAAGCTGAAAATTATTACGTTTTATAAAACGTAATAATTTTCGGCTTTTTCTCATCTCCAGTGCTCTCATCAATTTTATCATCATGGTGAAGAGTTGAGAGCTGGCTTCATCTGAAGAATGCTGTAAAACTTCGTTAAGCAATGATATGTCTTCTTTTACTGCTTACCACTGACATTTTTGTTTATAACCTTAATAAAAGCAATAATTGGCAAATAAATAAAGAGCATTTCACGGAAAATATGCTGTTGTTATATGTTAGTAGATAAATAAAAAATAAATCAAAAATAAATAAAACCAAAGCAAAAGTTAAAAAAAATTGTCACAAAATGTATACACAAAGTATGTGGCGGGGTGTGACGTACCCCACACACGTTTGCACGCATGTATTCCGAGCACTGGCCGGCGCAACACTGGGATCACGCCACTTTCCATTCTCACCATCCTTTCTCTCCAGCTACACAAGGCCGCTAAAACGTAACATCGCGAATTAAAATGATATAGGGTTATGAACTGTCCTAGGGGTATGTCACACCCCGCCACACTCCCGCCGGGTTAATTAATAATCAATAACTGTGACCGATAAAATGTAATTTTTTTCTCAATACTTTCTTAATAAATATGAAAATAGTGGTAGTACATTACCACTTTTGCAGAAATTAAGAATTATAAATATTTTTAATATTAAGAAATGTAATAAGAAGAAATTAAAAATATATAAGTAGATATATTTAATAATTCTATATCATTAAAAATATTTCTAATATACAGAGTGTTTTTCAGCACCACTTTAAATTAAACCACAGTTTTAATCCATACCTATATTATAAATTCGAAAGTAACTCTGTCTGTCTGTCTGTCCTTTATACAACCAGGGCTAAACCGCTAATTCAATTGTGATAAAATACTCATATAGAGATACTTGAGGGTCTTGGGATGAACATAGGTTACTTTATTTTTCTCATGATTATAGTTTTCCCGATTTATACTAATATACTAAATTATATTTCAATTTGACAAGCAAATTATTCTGCCATATTAATAACAACCATCGCTGAGCAACAAGGAATTTTGTTGTTTTAACAATAAGTTGCCCAAAATGGGTTTCCTGAACTCTTACGTGCACTGTCTCAACCTTAAGAAACATAATATAAAAATAATGTTTTATAAAAATATTGTTCTTTAAGAAAGCTGTTGCTAAAGTCTGCCATAGTATTTGTGTATCTCTGAAGGTTGAGCTACAGCTACAAAATATTTTATTTTTACAAAAATTTTAAATCATTCGCGGACCATATTTTAGCTGCTGCGGATTACTACTGGTCCACGGACCACTGTTTGGGAACCGATGAGCTACAGGAACCATTTTAATATATTTAATTTAAATTTATCGGATTATTGTTAATTTGTTCTATAATTTGGTATTCATCCTTTTCATAATAAATAAAATAGTCACCTCTAGCACTTTACCTAGATAAAAATTATATTTTACTACTAATAAATACTACAGGAGATATCACTGATTCAAAATGACCTAGCCGTACGGTATGACCGACTCGAACGGACAGACGACGTTGACGGCTTATAAATTTGATATTTCTCGCAACAATTATCGTATTTATTGTAGAAGAGTTTAGTTATTTCGTTTAGTACCTATGTATGCGCACACCGAAAACGTATAAAAACGTTTTTCCCAGGTAATTCAGTATCCCGTGGAAATTCCGGGATAAAAAATAGCCTTTTTGTTGCTCCATAACCCCCGCTATCGATCACTGAAATTTCCTAATTTTTTTATAATTGTGTATAATGTAAATAACCACATGCACTTCAAAAATACGGGTATTTGGAAATCAAGAACTGAAAGTTTCATTTTATCTATAAGAAAAGGACAAAGCAACGGAAGCCTTGCAGTTATCAATTATTTGTCGCAAAGTGCCTTATTGTGACTCATTTATAATAGATTCGGTGTCGTTGATTTTTATTAGAATGAATGAAATTGAATATTTTTATAGTACGATGTACTTGCATATTATTTCTGCAGCGCCTACGGTTCGATGGCGTTCATTATTATAGTTATTTGGTTATGTACGGCTAGTTAAAGAAATACATCGTAACGTTAGCACATAACTTGTCTATCTTTTAAGTGCACCAACAGTGGCCATTTTTGTGTTTAAAATAAAGAAGGAATAATTGTGAAACTATTTCCAATAGTACAGTATTATTCCTTATTCCATTAAGTTTGTTAGACACATTGTGAACTTTATACAGATTGAAATTGGTTTTTACAGCATATTACAGAAATGGATATTTTGGAAAATATCAAAGTTTTAAAATGAACGGTCATGCGCTGCGTAAAATCATGTATTGTAACAAACATATTGTAATTCTTTAAAAAAAAATAATAAACTGATCTTCGCATAGCATTATCTATTTTTTTACTGTAGATATTATTAAAGTATACATTATAGATTATTTTAGAATATATGTTACTTTTAAATTAAATACTTTTTAATATTTATTTTACGTTGTAATATTAATAATATAGCTGGGTTTGTTTAGTTTTTTTTTACATTAGTATTTTTCTTTGGTTACGTTTACTTTTTATTTTTGTTCATTTTAATTAGTTACGTATTTTTTCTAATAATGAGAATTTTCTTTACTTATTATTCTTTTTCGGTATATATTTTCTTACCAATCCTATTGAAAATTGAAAATATTTTCATAAATATATTTCATAAATATTCGTATAGTTCAAGCGGGCGAAATCGCGTCCGGGTGCGCTAGTTACTCTATAAAAGCCTAATACATTTTTTTTCCGAAAATTTGGTTTTTTTTTTCATTGGTAAGAATGACGCACACCGACACAAACCTATCAAAGCAACAACGCCACACACGCCTCATTTACGAAATCCAGTCGTAGGTAATGGCGCCGTAATGGTAAACGACGATCCTGAAGCAGATCGGCATCGCTTACTAGTATTTTTGTAGTAGTATGTGTTTACTTTATTGTTATCTATTCGTGACTGCGCCACATAAAATACATCTCTATCTCTATCTCTATATATTATAAAATAAGAACGATTTTTTTCTCTGTCTGGCCTTTCTACGTTATCTTCTTCTAAACCACCCAACGGATTTTGATGCGGTTTTCAACATTATGTAGAGTATTTCTCAGGGAAGGATTATATATGGTTTATTGTATGTATATTTTATTGTAATTTGACATAAATATGATAAATGTGTATAAAGTCCTACCCGTTGAGACACTTTCACGCATGCGCTGCTTTAATGGTAAGTCCTACATGAAAACAATGTACAAGAGTATTATTCCTCTTAATAAGATCTATAAAAAAGTCAGCGACAGCATATTCGTATCTTCTAAGGATAACATACAGTGAGCATATTTCTGTCTAAAAATAGTAATTTGAATATATTTTTTATTTTGAGGGATGTTTGTCCATAATGGTATCAATCCGTATCCTTTTAAATACTTTATTAATTTTCTACGTTAAACGAAGATAAAATTTGCTCTTTACACTAATTTGAAATTACGAATAGTTTTAGAGAAAAACGTATTTAATTGTTGACACATCACGCCGGCTATAAACCGCAGTTTTGGCGCAAGTTTCATTTATTACCTTACTCTCAGCATATAAAAAAGTATATTAGTTACGTTGGCCATTTAATGTAGATCAAAATTGTCTTTTACTGTTTTTCATTTTAATAAGTACTTTAGAAGTTGTTACAATATCAAAAAATCCTTGCTTTGAAACGGCTCGCCACACGCCATGCGTTCCCCCGCGCCCCCCGACGTTTTGCTTATAGAAGCGCGTCCGCCGCGCCCGCCTGCCTCTGTACTGTAGAAAAGTAGATGTAGATGCGATTGTACGTATTGGATAATTGGAGTTTAATATATTTAGTTTCGTCTATTTTGATTAATAGAATAGTAGGTAGTCTTTTGTTCATAATTTCTTCCGTATAAGTAGTTTAGTTTAAGAGAACAGTAGGTAGGCTTTTGTTTATCATTTCTTGCGTTTAAGTATCCTGTTGTTTATTTTGTTTACTCTTCTTCTGTTCTTTTTTTCTTTACCTTTTAAACATAGGAAATGTTTTTAATTTAATTATACCACGACAAAGTCGTTCAAATATAGGTCGTAGAACAAGAAATGCAAATAAAAATCGTTTAAATCTTAGTAATGAAAGCGTATATGAGACGGAAATTAGATAGTAATTTAAATATATTTACTTATTGAGAGGGATGTGTGTCAATAATGATGTTAATCCTTACCCTTTTAAATAAGTTATTACTACGTTAAACAAAGATAAATTTTGCTTTTTACAATATTTCGAAATTAAAAATAGTTTTAGAGAAAAGCTATATCGACTCATATTATCCCTTACTCTCAGTGTATAAATAAGTATATTAGTTATCCGGCACTCCGTGGCATATCCGGCCGCCCGAGGTCAGACGTCAGATGACTTTCTATCCTCCTCCAAATGCGACTCATGAGCCTTGCATTGATCCTTGGTCGTTTAAGCTGGGCCTCCCTCAGGAAACCGAGGGTCTCACCTGACTGAGTTGACCGCCTAGATGGCATTTGATAATCTTTCCAATCCCGTCCCGCACGCCTCTCTCTGTGTCTGCTCTAGAGCAGGTTATCGCTTGAGACCACGGCCATGTGAACCAACGCCCAGATGTCGTTCGGAGCTACTACGGAGATGGACGAGAGAATGCTTCAATTCTGCGCCTGGCTCTATAGCAAAGTAAATTTAGAAGCGATTGCACGTATTTTGGAGTTATCCAATAATTATAATGTATTTCGTCGCGGAATTGTTGGTTACATCTTTCGTTTATGTATTTTTGAGTAAGAGAATAGTAGGTAGTCTGTTGTTTATAATTTCTTTCGTTTAAGTTTTCTGTTGTTTGTGTCATTTGTTCAGGTGTGTGTTTTTTTAAACAATTGGAACATCCTTATTGGAGCTACGATAATGTGGGTTGCATTAAGGTTTCAATAATTTTCACATTAGTAATCTTAAATGCTTTGCAAACATAGGTACATTATATGAATAATTCAGTAGTTAAAGCGGGCGAAGCCGCGAGCGGGTCGCTAGTTATGAATAAACATCTTAAAAATGAAAAAAAAATTCTACGTCTAAACTGTTGAGGTATCTAGATTAATTTCTTTGGGTATGGGTTTGAAATATTTTACCCTATATGCTGCTCCCGTTAAAGGAGCACAGACGCTTCCACCCTGTATACTACTAAGCTATAAGCGCCTACGAACATATAGAAGCAAACACCGACTTCCTTCAAAGTACCTTATTCAAATTAATAATAAAAATATAACACTTCCTTTTATCGTAATTTTGCTATATTAGATTTGTAGGCATTTTTTATTTACTAAGTTTTCGTCTAAACCCTAATAACAACCATGCTTAATGGATAACGTAATTTTTAATATTATTCCCAAGAAAATATAAAAAATGTACTTTATGATTTAACGAAAGTTAGGTATTTTATGCATCTTACTTACCTAATGACAGCCAAAGTAAGCACCATAAAAATTTCATAATCCCTTATAGTAATTGTTGGGTGTATGAGCACAGGTACTTTTAGATTTTATAAGACAACTAAGGTCTGGCCGCTTTCGACTCCCTTTACATAAGCAAAGTGGTCAAATTACATACGGTAAAGTTCTACGTTAAATTTGGCCACTCAATATGCAATGATACGATTATCATCGAAAAACAGAGAACGGAGTGTGCTAATCCTTAAGATTCTCTCCGCCTACCCCGCATTATCCCTCTATATGTCGGATAAAGTGTGCAGCTACGTAAAGGTCATAAATGATACCTGGTATAGATCCAAGGTACAATAAAGATCCAACTAACGAAGCCTGCGTCTCAGTCAATTCGTGTGAAAGCGGAGATTCTTCTGGATTTTGTAACTTGGGTATAACAGGCCCTGACCAGCTCAGGTTGTAGCCCAAAATTAATTGCCCAACATACACTGAAAAGTAAATAAAAATATGTGTATGTTTAAATTATATTATTATTTGTATATTGTATCGAATATGATTAAAAACTGAAAAAAACTGCAGTGGTAGCATTTTAGTACGATTTAATTAAAAAAAAAAATTAATAAAAAAATATTTGTAAAAACAAAAACCCCGACTGCATCAAGCTAAAAAGAAAATAAACAAGCCCAATAGTTTATAAGGATTAACAGCCGGGACCTCTTTAAATTATGCGGGGTTCCTGATAAAGATTTTATTGATTGAAGAATTACTTATAGGTCCCGACATTGTTAACCCTAATAAACTATTGGGCTTGTTTATTTTCTTTTTAGCTTGATGCAGTCGGGGTTTTTGTTTTTACAAATATTTTTTTATTTTACATTTTTTTGTTAGAATTTATTATGGTAATGATAATCATGATATACCTTTTTGAAATCCTGAAATTGAACTCTTGAATTTGATACCCATATTGTGGTTTTCGAAACGAAAAAAAAAAATTCACTGTGTCCAATGGCGTACCACAGCCACCACGCCATGATTATTTTTTACTAACGTCACCTATCTAAGAACACTTGGGCTGCTAATACGAATCTAACGATACCTCAAATATGTAAATCCGTTCAGCGGTTCTGGAGATACGAGGTAATAAAGAATATTACATACATACAAGATACGCGCGAAAAACATAACCCTTCCTTAGCAGTCGGGAATAAAATAAATTAGCTTCACGCTGTATCCCGCGCACAGCAGGGTAGGCAGAGGGAACCTAGTGTTAAGACACTCCGTTCCCCACTTTCTGCCGAATTCTGGAGGCATTGCGTGTTGAGTGGCAGGACTCAACGCAGCGCTTAACCTCGACACCAGAGCGAAGAAATGGAAATATAAATTTAAGTAAATATTTCATCTCCTCGAGTGGGGATCGAACCCACAACCAGTCGGTTTTGCAGTCACACCTCGTGCCGCTGCACCACGACCGGCCTCCGGCCGGCCGACCGGCGGGTTTAATTTTATATTAGCTTTATTGAAAATTATCCGTAATTATTTAAGATTAACTACATACACTTGATTTAATCTTATCTTCATATGTAAAGAAGGATATATTCTACACTTTTATATATTCACTGTTATCTGTATAAAATTATATCTCAGTGCAATAATATTATATGACATTATTATGTCATCACCATTACCAGTAGATATTGATAATTTCATGAAAAAAATACCTATTTGTATTGTTTTAACAGTTGTTCGTAGTTGTAAGTAGTCTTTTCATATATATATTTAACATGTCATTGTACTGTTAAAATAATGAAAACACACTTAATTAAAAGTGTAAAAAATTAAAGCACGCTTAGGTCATCCCACAATCTTTCTAATTCCATAATCTTAAAATTTTCATCCTTCCTTGTCACTCAAAGAAATAAACAGACAAATGAAATGATCCCAAACTAATGGTTTTACGAAGGTTAATCTCAATTGTCAGGATTTCATCTCCAGCCTTTGAGATCCGTCATCAAGCTGTATCGATGGTACTATATTACTATAATAATTGTTAGCTGATTTATGTATAATTGGTAAGTTTCATTGTGATAAATAAATTAAAAATGACTTACTGTAAACTTAAACTAACTGTAAACTTTCATTGCAAATATTCGAAATTATTTATAATCACAAAAATTTGAGGCCACTCGTGGCGCAGGGGCACAAAGTGTGACTGTAAATCGACTGGTTGTGGGTTCGATCTCCACTCGAGGAGATGAAATATTTACTTAAATTTATATTTCCATTTCTTCGCTCTGGTGTTAAGGCAAAGCGCGGCGTTGAGTTCTGCCACTCAACACGCAATGTCTCCAGAATTCGGCAGAAAGTGGGGAACGGAGTGTCTTAACACTAGGTTCCCTCTGCCTACCCTGCTGTGCGCGGGACACAGCGTGAAGCTGAAGCTGACAAAAATTTTACATCAGGCTGAGTGTGTGTCGGTTATCACTCATATAAAAATATAAAAAAAGCAACAAAGAGCATAAGTTAGAAATAATCCACGATATATAATATAATGATAAAAATGAAATAGAAAGATACACGTACAGATAGCCGCTATAACAACTTGTCGTTTGACGCCGGCTGTAAGAGACATTGTTCTTGAATGACTTCACAAACTATATTGGCATTTTCCATTGCACTTACATATCTACCACATTTTATTTTTATTACTTGTATTATATAAATAAGAAAAACAAGTCAAGTGCGAGTCAGACTCGCCCACCCAGAGCTTCGTACTAATTTCAGGATTGTAGGGGGTAGGTTCAACTTAGATGAGTTGACATATGCCCGTATGTATCCATTTTGTATGAAATGAGGTACAAATATAAGTTTGTAATGATTTTTTGTATGATAAATCTATAAATTTTTAATAATATTTTTCCCTTTATTTATATTGTAAATTCTCACTCTGTGTCAAATTTCATCCATGTGAAGTAAGTCCAATAAGTTTGATTATGAGAATTTTATACAAAACACACTAAAAACTATGCATAAATCCTCTTATTTTTTAATTTCGTTGATTTGGAGACTTATTTTTTTTCTTTTGACTTATTAATAGACCTGATTGATTGATATTAATTTTAATTTAATTGATACCTCTACGTAATCTTGAGATAAATGGTCTTGACAGACGGATCAGACAGAGTGATCCGTTAAGTATTTAAGGAATAAAAGGTTCCGTTTTTTCCATTTGAGGTACGGAACCCTAAAAATGTGGCATGTAAAATAAGACAAAGAATTATAGTGTTGTGCATTTATATATATAATATATATAAATATTATACACTAGCGACCAGCTCGCGGCTCCGCCCGCTTAAATTTGTGAATTTTTAAGTTTTTTTTAGATTTTTTAATATTTCGAAAGTGAAAATTATTAAACCATAGGCGGTATTTTCAATTTTCATAACAAAATAGTATTGGAGGCATTTAACAAAGTAATAGAACCAGAAACAATAATATTTAAAAATTTTGTGTTTGTTGGTTATTCTGTTTGTCGACGTTTATCTCAGAAACGGCTTAACCGATTTAAGAAGCGAAGACGCGAGCGCGGTGCGGGGGCGGGAAAATCAATTTAATTGTTTTTATTTAATGGTGTAATGATTAAATAACTGACCTTTATAACTATTTATTTATATTCTCATAGAGAAATTATAGCTTTATTGGGCACTTTTTTTTTAAATAATTTTATCAAAATACATTTATTTCTTTTAATTATTATATTATAATTACATATAATATATTTATGAGAATATTTTTTTGTTTAATAGCTCCCAATAGTTATTACATGCATGCGTATGCAAGGGAAGAACGTTTTAGAAAGTTGTTTAATTCTATCAGAATTATAAAAACTACCAACATTTTTATAGTTTATAAATTATTTTCTCAAATAAAAAAATGCCTTTGTTTTCCACCTAAAAACCCTAAAGGGCGAAAAAATATTAAATTTATATATAAATATATAGATACCACATTAATATCGATACTGTACTGGTAATAATAATTAAAAAATATATACTACGGTATACCTTTGTATGCAAAGTTTAAAGCTATTTATTATGACAAAATATAAAACAGTATATCTATAGAGGAATTACACACTCTTTGTGTTTTTTTCAGCTTTACGCTGTATCCTGCACACAGCAGGGTAGGCAGACGTAACAGAAGACACTCCGTTCCCCACTTTGCGCCGAATTTTTCGAATTGCGTGTTAAGTGGCGATACTCAACGCCGGGCTTTTGCCTTGGTGCCAGAACGAAGAAATGAAAATATTAAGAAATAATAATTCATTCCCTCGAGTGGGGATCGAACCCACAACCCGGCGGTTGTGGGTTCGACTTTGGGTGTTTCAGTTACACCCCTGTGCCCCTGGGCCTCGACGGCATCGATTCTTTTTATTCTTTCAGAATAATATGTATATTTTTTAGATGTCCCTCTGAACTATGATAATACGAACTTTGAAAATTAGTTATTGTGGCATTTTTTAAGATTTTTTTTGATTTTTTAAGATTTTATAGTTTTTTGTCTTCTATAAAATTGTAGTACATCACTTTGGTCTATTCTTAACAATTTCCACAGCGTACACGATATAAGGTTTTTTTTATATATATTTATATATTTTTTTTACACGTTAATTATAAAATAATTTTTCAAATCCCGTCCCGCAGTTTCGGGGCCTATTCAATTCAAATAAAGAAACAAAAAATCTAATCGATTGTCTTCATAATTTTAGTAATATCGATGCACCTCCCCCCACCCCCGCAGAGTCACACTGCTACGATGCGTGAGGTCACACACTCCGCATTTTTTATTATTACATGATTTTCTTTAGATTGATATTTTTAAATTCGTTATATCTTTTGAATGAAATGTCCGATTTTAATAATTTAAAAAGTATTTTACAGATATTGAAATTATCTTTAATAAAATATCATTTAATGGTATAAGGATTAATGCGTAAGAGGTATGAATAATATGGTTTGATTATTGTCGGCACTTTTGTCAACTTGTAAAATATAAAAAAGTAGTTATATTGTCATAATTACAGTAGTTGGACATATTCTATCACGGATTTTTTTATAGATATTGATGCGTTCTATAATACTGTACAACATTGTTTTGTTCTATCATCAATAATTTTCGCAGCGCACGCGATGATAGAATTAAGATCAATTTCTCTACAAATTGGGTCACATTATTGCATTTTTATTAAGAATGTCTATTTTTTTTTAAATGTAATATAGCCTTTATTGCCAGTAAAGATGCAGCTTTCTAATAGTGAAGAACTTATTGAAATCCAGTCCAGTAGTCCAGTAGTTTTCGTCTGAAAACAATACAAACATACATACAAAAATACAAATTTTTACTCTTTATAATATTAATATAGAAGTATAGATTATATAAATGCCCAACTATATATATATCAGTGTATCAAATTTTATTGTACTAGCGCCCGCCCACGGCTTTACCTGAACAGTTATAAAACTTTTGCGTAGACCTTTTTTGGTCCTACAATTTATTAGTACTTACATAATTTCTTCTTAACTTATACCATTTATTAAAAGTAAACATCTAAATGCAATCAATCAATTTAATTCTATCGCATGTGAGTTGATTTTAATCTATGTAAGTCAAGTGTTATTACAAAAAAGTGTCAATTGTAAAATATAAGATAAACACAAAATACAAACTCAACAAGCTCATTTTTATTTCTCGTTCCTTTATTATCACTATTTTTACTGACGCTGTATAGTTTATCGGACTAACAGAATATTGTAATATACAAATTGTGAAGCAACTGTAATGATACCTGCATCTTTAAAAACATCTCGCAGAGAATCTCAAGCTCTTAGGTTATAAATGTATCTCACGGCTCTTTTTTTAAGAATAAATATTGAATTTATATCTGAGAGAGATATAAAATAGCTATAGTAGACTAGTTGAGCAGTTTTAACGTCCATCATTTGCCTTATTTTTTTTTAATTGCAAACGCGACAGAGCTGAGTTTATCCGCAAGTGTCTCGAGATGAATGTTCCACTGGAATTTGGAATCTATAGTTATACCTAAGAAAGTAGTTAATTCCGACAAATTGAGAGTTTCTCCTTTAATTACTAGACTAAAATTATATTTTTTAACAGTTTGTAAAGTAAACTCAATACATTTATTTTTTTTTAGCATTTAACATTAGATTATTAATATCAAACCAACGAAGAATATGTGATTATGCACTATTCAATTCGTCATATTTTCTTCCTGTCCACCTTAAATAATAAAGAGGTATCACATATGTCTTTGCATAAAAAGGTAGATCGTTAATATAAAGAAGAAATAAAAGGGGCCCATAAAGGGGAATAGATCCTTGTGGAACGCCTATTCTTAGAAAAGATCAAATGAATTTATATTATTTTTACTAGCCTTCTGGATTCTTTGGTTTAGATATGAGGCAATAAGATCAAGGGCAAGCAAAGAATAATGGTAAAAATAGAAAAAATATGCGAGTGTATTATTTAAGCTGCAAAGAAGACAATTAATAATAATAAACAACAATTATTGTAAAACAATAAGGATAATAATTATAAAACGTGTACTCATAATGATACAGGTAATATAATATTATGAACATAACTATATTTGTGTGGCATAATACACACATTATTATGTAAATGTATATATAAAATACAAATAATGTGAAAATTATGTACATGATTTTCACTCCTATGGCAGAATGGGAATGTGTCAGGCATTATAAAATGACTACCTATTTTTTACCTGTACTTTATTGTAGACTTGCATCTGTGGTCAAATGAAAGTACAAGAGTAGGATAGAGTTTTAAATCGCATTTACTGACTGTGAACGCGACGGTTATGGGTTAGATTCCCTCGTGGGGGTACGAATTATTTTCATTTTCTATCTCTGGTAACCAGATTAATCATGGCGTTGAGTTTCTCCACTCAACACGCAATGTCTTCGGCGGAAGGTGAGGGACAGAGAACAGAACCCTGCTATAATATTTTATTTTTAAGGATTAAAGGTGACATCCGCGTTTACTACAAAAGAACTTTGCTTATATTCATTTTTAAGTAATTTGGTGGATAGAGTAGATACACTTATCTACTCTTTCCATCAAATTACTTACTCCCTTAATTATTTTCCGCTTTTTAGAAGGCTTTCTTGTTAAGTGGAGAAACACGAGGATTGTCGGTTCCATCCCCAATCGAGAGAATGAATTATTTTATTTTCATGCTAGTACACGACAACAGAGCTGCTATGCGGGACAAAACGTTGAGTTGCCACAAATTTCAAAAAAGTCATATAATAAAAATATATAGGTATAAAAGGAAATGCTGCATTATTCTTAATAATAAGAATAATGCAGCATTTCCATAAGTATGGAAGCATACGTATTTTTAATCGATTTCTGTAAAAGGAGGTTATAAATTCGAATGTATTTTTTTTGTTTGTTACCTCAGAATTTTTGACTGAGTGAAAGGATGAGTTTGATATGTTTTTATATGAAAATTAGTGCTTCCCATGTGGTCCCATTTTTCTGGTGGAACAATTTATAACTGTGGGTAGCCAATTCGGTGACTATTCGCAAAAGCAAAATCAAAGTCGAGGATGTCTATCCTTCTATTATATATATATATATTTGCTCTTTTTATATGCAAAATAAATAAAAACTATTTAACAAAGAAACATAATAAATATTGTAATTTAAAAAGTAATAAAAAAATTAACGGAAATTAATTTCGATCATACAAAAGCACCCAATAGAAATTATTGACTATAATCTTATCTATAAAATTCATAATAAAGATCAATATTTATGGGCACAATTTTATAGTAGTACCAGTAGTTTATAAAATAACTATGAGGAATACAGTATACAACAGTGTCTAGTAGATGAAACAAATTAAGTAAAGTATTTTTTATTTTTATTTCTTTTTATGGAAAAAGACAAGTCGAACGAACGTACGGGTCACATGATGGTAAGTGATCACCGCCGCCCATGACCTCCTTTAACACCACAAGAGCTACAGGTCCGTTATCGGTCTAAAATAATAAAGATCTATTTAATTTATCCTTTGTATTTCTAATAAGCTCTTTCCTTTCGTCTCTGGTATAAATAGGATGGTGAATACAACCGCAAAAGCCGATGAGCACGAGAAGAACCAGAATAATATATGAGCACCAACAATATTAATTAAAACTCCGAATGCTGTAGATACAATAAATCCACATAGCCACGACGAGGTCAGTGCTACAGCAGATCCTTTACTTCTTACATTACTTTTGAACATTTCACCAATTAAAGTTGTTGGGATTATGCCTAAGCCTAGAAGTAAAATATATAAAATCATTTATACATTTTTGTGAAATTGTCTTCAAGTTATTAAAAGGTGGAGTACAATGTTTTTGAAAACGACATTAATAAAAAATAAGAGACGTCGTTTGGAAGTGGAACCGTGTTGAATTTGAATCAATCGGAAAGGAGATCGTATTCTTTTCTTTTCAGAAATTGCTTTTATTTCGCAATTTGGTATTAGTAACACACAATGTGGTGATATCATACGCAAAGAGCGGAGAACGGAGTGTCTTAACAGTAGACTCTCTCTACTCTGCAATATGAGGAACAAAGCGGGAAAGTGTAGTTTTGTTTATTTATAAATATAGTCTTAACTCCCCTAATATATAATGTGATACATAATATCACATCTGCGATACATAATACAATACCTACTTAATTAACTTAAGTTTATGAAATTTTACTCACCTATATCGAAAGTGAAGAAAAATACAATAAGAATAACAAGTGGTAACCATTTGATATTGTTAATTCCAAGGTAATCTATAAAGTCCAAATAGAAGTAAAGACCCAATATAAACTGAAAAATACAGATAAAAATGTTGTTATACTCGTATAGATACGTATGCCGATATTATTAATAATAATAATAATGTTTATAGTAGTAGTACAATACTGTGTCGCAGCTATTATCCCCCACCTCACAAAACACCGTTACATATTATAATCTTTAATACAAAAAAATATTTTCAAACGTATATCTTGCATGGTAGACTCTTACTCACGTGAAAATATTTCCACTTCCGATAAGAATACCGTTTATAAGATAGTGACCCTCAACACTGCACTTTGTAAACTAAACCTACAATCTGATGTTCAGTATCATTCTCAAAGAACAGATAAAGTAATTCAAAAATTAGAAAGAATTACACCTACCATACTCAAAGAGCAAAATATACAAGATATCATCATCAGACGCTTTCTTCCACACTTTTCAATTATAAAAGGTACCAACATGCTGCCAGACAACTGGCAGCATAATATAATAATCATTGATAAATTAGGATCTATAGATGATCCCGCCATGTCAAATATTCTTCCAGAGAATAGTACAATTGTAATGATACCACTACACTGTAAAAATATGTTGGCACAAATTAGCACAATTAAAGCTTTTCTGTTACTTTTATCTGTAAATAAATCCTTCCAGTCTTTGGTACTTGTAGAATTTTGGTATTCCTTTTTTGATGCAATCAATTCGTCTATATCTTCAGATCTGTCTAGTTCTTTTAGAACTTTTTTTAATGACGTATCATCATCTAAAAATAAAACATAAATAATTATATGCAAGTTATTTATTATTTTCACATATTATTCAAATATTTAGTAGAATCATTACTTATTAAGGTCAGTCATAGCGCGTGGGTATAATTTGTGACTGTAAACGCGACAGGTTGTCGGTTTGATACCCACTCGGGGAAAGGAGAATAGAGCGAGGAAATGAGAATACTAAATACTTTATTATCCTGAGTAGCTATCAAATGCACGACAAAATTATAATTTAAAAAATATTCTAGTAAGATCACAATATGTTTACTTTTCTTACAATATTATTACTAGATACATAAAAAACTGTATAACCTTACTTTTTAATACATAAAATATAGGAGATTCTGGTATGAAAAAGGCACAAAACGTACACACTAATCCTCCAACCAAACCTATGGACGTTGTACCTTGGTAAGATAAGAACATTCCACCAGTATATACCAGCAAGGCTCCAGCTGTATTAAATATTCCTAAAATTGCTAAAAGTACACCTCTGATATTCTTTGACCTACAAATTGTTCATATTTTATAATATATATATTTTTAAGAACATTAAAACAATGACTATATTTAATTTAGTTTCATTACCCCGTTCTGGTTAGAGAACGCGAAAAGAACCACGTTTATGTAAAAACACTTTATTTTTAAAAATAGTAGTAGTAAGTTTAATTAATTGTGGGAAATCGTGAACAACTTATTTTCACAGTTAATTTGGACCTTTGTAAGTAAATATATGTAAATAAATAAATCAGCTTCACGCTGTACCCCGCAGCAATTCGTTCAGCAACACAAAACACTCCGTTCCCCACTGCCGAATTCTGGAGGCATTGCGTGTTGAAAGGCAGAACTTAACGCCATGTTTTATCTGGTTACCAGAGAAAGAAAATAAAAATATAAAATTTAAGTAAATATTTCATCTCTTCGAGTGGGGATCGAACCCACAAATAGTTGGTTTTACAGTCACACTTTGTGCCCCTGTACCACAACTGGCCTCAATGGTAATTTCATTACCCTGGTAATTTCACTACCCTCAGAAAAGTAAAATCATAATTCAAATTTCCGCTCAATGGATTTCACTGAAAAGTACACATAATCCAAATTTCAGCTCAATTGGACCCATTTAGAAGTGGGTAAATATGAGCTTTTAAGATTTCACATACACTAACACGGAAAGTAAAATAAAAGCTTGTAAAATGTATTTTTTTCTATATAATAACTTATAATAAAGATTTTATTTTTTCTAGTATATAACAAATATAAATATACCAACGCAATTTCTCCTATGTACACCAAATTAGTCACTGCAACACTGGCTATTGCAAAACCACATAGGACTCTGCAAATATATACGGTTGCTAAGCTTTTTGCAAAAACTAAAATGAGATACGATATTGATGTCATTATTCCCCCTGTTATTAAACATAGTTTCCTGCCTTTTACATTGGTCAGCCATCCCATTACATATGGAGCTGAAATATACCAAAATTCATTAATGTAACATATTCATTCTATGCAAGACAGCAATGTTTGGAAGCAAAGATACTTCATGCACCTTATTATTTATTGTTCGTAGATAACAAAACTATACGTAGTAGTAGTAAATATTTTTTCTCTGTTACGACAAAAATAATTTAAAAAAATACAATTTCTTACCAGGTATAGCTCCTAGATACACCAGTGAAGCAATAAGCGACAGCTGGGAGTCAGATAATTCTATCGACAAGGGCGATTGGCTTGGATCTTGAAATTTTAACAGCATGGGCCCCGTCCAACTTATAGTTAAACCACTAATTGCCTGCCCTATATAACCTAAAATGTTTTATAATAAAATAGGCAGTTGTGGCGTAGGGCCACAAATGTGCGACTGTAGAACAGAACCGTTTGTGGGCTAAATATCCACTCGAGGAAATGAAACATTTAATATTTTCATTTCCTCGCCCTTGTAAGAGGAGAAAAGTGTAGCGTAGAAGCGAAGCGAAGTCTCTTAATGGGAACGGAGTTTTTTAACTAGAATACAGAGTAAAGCTAAAAGAAATTGTTTCACGTCATGAAAAAACAATTGGTTCTTCGTTTTTCGTGTTAAGTGCCGGGACTAGACGACAAATCTTATCTTACCAGAGCTAGCAAGTGGAAGTAATTCTTCCTCCCAAGTTGGAATAGATTGACTATCTCGTTTACTTCGACAACCTAATAACCTTACACATTCTAATTTTTTCACTTAGGTAACAAAATAAATTTTGACTTTGTAATCTTTGGAAATACATATCGCTCATTTGGTGTAACAATTACTTAATTGCACTTTTAGGAAAAAAAATAATAATATATGTCATGTCAATATATGTGGAAAGACTATTAACAAATTTTGTTTGCATCTTAGGTCATTATTGCACCAAATGACAAATATATATAAATGTTTATTGATAAACTATCTAAAATTAATTCATACATAAATTATTTTACAATAAAGTATACTGAATCAACGTCACATAACCATGTTAAGACGAGATTTACATTTATTATCGTCGTATTTGCGAAATTGTTGATTTGTTTTATATGATGTGATTTAGAAAGCTAATAACGCCTTACCAGCAATAAATACTGTATTCTTTACAGCATATTGTAAAATTATACATAACACCGTCGTAATTCAGTTGTAAATGCTAGTGATGATTATGAATCTACAACTTCTGACAATTACTTGAAAACGTGAAGTGATTTACCAGAGAAACTATTAATGTGTTCCCGGCATTTATAAAATATGTTGATACACTCCATTCACCTAATCTAATGTAATATATAATCTAATCTAATGTATCTGCCCAGTTATTTGAAAACACATCTGGTAGTTGGTTCCGTAATTAACATGTCTGCGGTATAAAATTGTGGACAAATGGAATGAGTTGCGCTCTGGCGTCGGTATATTGCCAGCGTCGGGGCCTAGCGTCTAGGGATCCGGCTAGCCAAGCACGCGCCGAGGAGGAGCGGGAAGCCGCTATGGAAGTGTGGGAATCTGGCTGGCGACTCCATCTGCCGGCCGGTTGACGATCGAGGCTGTTCGTCCAGTGTTCCGCCAGTGGTTAGCGCGGCGTCACGGCGTCCTAACCTTCCGCACCACACAGGTGCTCACGGGGCATGGTGGCACGTGCTTCGGGGGTTACCTGTGTCGGATCGCTGGGAGGGAGCGACGACTGCCTCGATGAGATGGCCCAGCACACGTTGGAGGTGTGCTCAGCCTGGGTATCTCAACGTCTCGTCATAGGGGACGATCTTTGCCTTTGATCTTTCGATCCTGCCGGCCATGGCCTTGACCACGGCCGGCAGGGAAAGATGCGGTCTCCTCCTTCTGCGAGGCAGTGATACTCGAGACGTAGGCGGCGGAGCGGGCGAGGGAGGCTTCGGCCGGTCTCGCCATCCGCCTTAAGAGACCGGGTCGCCGGAGGGCGATCAGCTTGGGGAAGCTGGCCGCCTACTAACCCGCGTCTCGCGGCCAGTGGCGGTCGAGGAGGAGCACCGTGAGGGTTTAGTGGGTATTCGGACGGCCTGCTATCTGCCGGTCCGTGAGCCCCACATAACCCGCTCGAATTTCCACTGGGGCTGGTATCCGTAAAAGGATTTCCTCACGAAAAAAAAAAAAACAGGGCACACATCTCCCAGTCATGGTGATTGGCCTTCCATCGCCTTGTGTTTTAGCTCTTAAGAAGAAAAAATAAATCGACTTACGAAAAATATGATCCGATACGTTAATAGACCAAAAAACTAATTAATACTCTATTTTACTTGGCTATTCTAGATCTACCTATCCCTATAAATAAAATTTTCGTATCTTGTTTGGTTATCGAGAAATATAATCGAAGAACGTCCGATTTGATTGATTTTTATTACGGAGAATAACGGACGACGGAGACGGTGAAATAACATATGTAGGATTAAATTTATAAAATTTACCTTTTTTAGAGAAATTCTTCAAGGTAACTTTAGAAATTCAGTACAACCGAACCTCAACCAAAAATGCCCTGCGTACGCCAATCAGGCGGGATTTCGACCGTTGGGCCCCGTCGTGCCCAGGCGCGGACGTACCGAGAGATAGGACTAGCCCTGCCGCCTCGATAATAAGTCAAGTCGATATAAAACAGAAAAAAAAAACAGTAGAAATCTTGTACTCAAGCCGTAGCCTCGTTTTAAGAATAGAGTTAGCAGCGAAGAATGTAGCCAGATTTTTAGTTTTCTCTCTTGTTAAGTTTTTAGCCAGTGTATCATCCATTGCAAAAAAAGGAAAGTAAAAATTGAGCGACGGTTAATACTTTGTAGAACTATGGACAGATACTGTCTATCGATGTGCTTGAGCATAACCCCGACAATATCATTTTGAAAATTGACCTTCTACAAGTTGACAATTTATTAAATTGCCAAAATATCTACGAACAATATTTTCTACAAATGTGAAAAATTGACGGCAAAAATTAACAAATACAGATAAAAAATGTAAATAATGTAAAAATCCTTACTAAGCACAATAAGAATATGATTGTATATAATGATCATAATTATAATAAAAGTAATCTCTCTTATATTTACATTGTATAAATCAAAGTCAACTGATGTACGCTTATATCTTATATCTATCCAATCTCTAGATTGGATAGATATATGAAACAATCTAAGATTGACGTTGGAGATAGGTTATTAATATTGGGCGTAAATCTATCAAAAACAACACGACGGATTATAATGTGATTTTTACTAAAAGACAAGATTAATCAAGGAGAATGTTTATACGTATAATACAAGCACATATACTGTTAATATATGTAATATGACCACACGGGCAAAACATTAGTAAAAAAATAAATGAAATAAATATTCTAGTATATTATAAAAAGATACTTACAACATATTGATATAAGAAATTGTCGTTGCACTCCACTTCTTTTCATTAGCATTATACAATGATTTTGAATTAAGTCACTTTCTTGCTTATTTCTGAAACTAATAAAAATATACGTTATGTAATAAAGGAGAATGAAACTTTTGGGCCGTCACGTAAAGAATTGAGATGTGATCTAAAAAATTACAATTTTTTTTTTATTTTTAGAATAGCAAATAATAAATTAATTGACATTCTGGAAGTGGAGAAAAATGAAAAAAATAAGATTTAGATCCTTAATCGATTAAAATCAATCATATTTTAAGTCAGAGATGTGACAGCTGATTGACAATCACACCTTGTCTAATGATTTTTTGCATTTTTGCATCTGTTTGTCATCGCAAAATCAGGCCATTAAATTAAAAACATAAAAAAAAAACATTTGCTTCTGTCATTACGTTCGTGTCATAACGCATCGACATTTTGAATGTTTTCCCGTTTGTTTGATATTTTCAACGACTACTGTTTTCTTTTTCTCGGATTTTGACTCTGCCTACTTTGTACGACCCTCGCTTCCCCACTGGACTCTGAAATCTTTTGGATCTTACGACCGCCACGCTATGGATATGAATCGCTGTGTGAATTGTGGGATAACCAATGGACACTGCAATACCCTAGTCCGACGACCTTTAGACGATGAAAACCACCACAACCTGGTTACTTAGAGGTGTGATATAATCCCGACATATAAGCAGGAAAATATATTTCTGTTACATTTTAGTTGACAGCTTTCGTAGAGGAAGGGAAGCTATTGCTATGAAATACTGCAATTGTATTGTAGGAAGACGAATGGTAGGCTGCTGTGCTCATGTTATGAGTATTATATATAAGGTACCATACCTTAGTTGGGCTAGATACTAAAATAATTTAGTTCCACCTGCACTCATCTTAGATGACATTTTAATAATTGATAATAGAAGAAGAATAAAATATTCATTAAAATGTGTTTTATTTATAAATAATAAACATTAATGCTTAAACAACTCAGTAATCACATATTTTATAGAAGTTGATATTCAAGAAATTGGTCTGCGAACTTAACCTCACTTTTATCAAATCTCTAATAACTCAGCTCTCAGATTGCCAAAATTTATATAGTTTTCAAGGAGGGAATGATGTACCTAAATCTATAAAATCATACCATTTTCATATCTTTACATTCTGGGCCCAAAAATGTATGGAATAGTTTCAGTCTCCTTTGAGGCCGTCACGAAATGAACGAAGTGTCTTAACACTATGTTCCCTCTGCCTAATATTGCCAATACCTACGACTCGATTTTGGAATAATGCCGCGGTTTCCTTTTGATAGGTTTATGTGTGCGTGCGTCGTTGTTGACAAAGGTCGTTTTATTTTAAATTTGAAATAAAAAAATTGTCGTTTTATTTTAAAACGACAAATTTATTATTGTTTGAAAAAATCACTTTTTCATGTTTGGGGAAAGAAATATAATTGTATTAGGCTTTTATGGAGTGGTTAAAACAATGGTTTCTTTTAAAATGGTCCTGTCGCTTCCTTCCTGTATATTGAGTATTTTCTTAAATTATCTATTATTATAGATTTTATTAGAGAGTAATAGAAACACGGAGGAGGAGGCAACCCGTAGCAACATTAAACTTTATCGATCAATTTTCATTACTTCGGCTTGTGGAATTCGGCAGATTATACATTTTTTGTAATTAAAATTATTCCCTTCAAAATAAAAATTAAGTTGCCATGCTTCAAAATATCGACATAACGTTTTTTTTACAACTTTGTAGCTCTAACTTCTTTCTTTACACACATAAATAGTCAGATTAGTGGTATACAGGGTGGAAGAGGCAGCGCTCCATTTACGGAAACAGCATATAGGGTAAAATATTTCAAACCTATACCTAAAGAAATTAATTAAGATGCCTCAACAGTTTGGACGTAGGATTTTTTTTTTATTTCACGATTTTTATCCATACCTGTATTTCGTGTGACGCGATTACGTATAGATCCAAATAACATAAACACTTACTACTACAAAAATACTACTAAAGGTTAAACAACTTTGAACTTTATCGCCAATACATACGACTCGATTTCGAAATGAGGCGTGTGCGGCGGTGTTCCTTTGATAGGTTTATGTGTGCGTGCGTCATCCTTACAAATGGCGTTTTGTTTTAAAATGACAATTTTATTATTTATTTTGTTTGAAAAAAAAACTTTTTCATTTTTGGGATTTTTTTTTTCTGAATTATATTAGACTTTTATAGAGTAGTTAAAACTGTAGTTTCATTTAATGTGGTGCTGACACTTCCACCCTGTATACATGATTTTGCATGTAATTAACTCACTCTACCTTAATCTGACGCGCTTGAGAATACCAGATGATCATTTTTTATGTATGCTATGTGATTTTTTTAAGTTAGCTTAAAAAAAATGTGGCCAAAAAAACGAGATGAATTGAACGTGCCGAAAATTATACTGTGGCGGTGCGTGCGGCACACACGTGAATGCCTATGATACAAAAAATCTAATCCAACTACTTCTGTTAACTGAATACTTTCATTTATTTTTTGTTATTATTGCAATAGTAATATAAAAAAGAATATAAAAAACTGTAAATTAAAAACGCAAATAAATGAATGTAAGTTAAATAAATAAATGAAAGAAAATATGTAATATACATATTTAAATCATATACTTACCTCATATACTATTACTGTGTCACAAAAATGAAATATATATACTACTGTATTGAAATATCTTAGTATTAAAAAGGTCACACTGATACGTCTATTATCTAAGATAAGATAAAAAAAAATTAATAGATAACCAGAGAGATAAAAAATATACAATCATATTATCAACTTAATAAATCTTTATTTAATTATATAATAAATCTCCATTAATACTATAAAAGCTTAAGAGTTTGTTTAGTTAAACATGCTATCTCAGGAAGTACTAGTTCAAATTGAATAAAACATATATTGACGACTATACTTCACGCTGTACCTGCGCTCGGAGTTACCTCTAACACTTAGAATGTGTCCTAAAAAAAAAAAAAAAAATTAAATTAGCTTCACGCTATATCCCGCACACAGCAGGGTAGGCAGAGGGAACCTAGTGTTAAGACACTCCATTCCCCACTTTCTGCCGAATTCTGGAGGCATTGCGTGTTGAGTGGCAGAACTCAACGCCGCGCTTAACCTCGGCACCAGAGCGAAGAAATGGAAATATAAATTTAAGTAAATATTTCATCTCCTCGAGTGGGATTCGAACCCACAACCAGTCGGTTTTGCAGTCACACCTCGTGCCGCTGCGCCACGACCGGCCTCAATAGAATGTGTCCTATCATATCAAATATCTACAACTCTTAGTTATTTGCATTTGATCATGCGGGCGAAGCTGCAAGCAAAAATTAGCTCTACTAATATTTAATTATTTAATATTATAAATGTGAAAGTTTGTGAGAATGAATGTTTAATACTATCAACAATAATAATAATAATAAAACCTTTTATTCCCAAATAAGATAACAATTTTTCTATATTTAAACAACTCTGTATATATGCTATAATAGGTCTCTTATCTGGGTGTGCCTTTTGGCATAGGCCTTTTTTTTTTTTTTTTATATCGCTGGGAAATGCATTTACGCAGACCGCTCATGCGGAAAGCTAGTGCCTTACGGATGAGCGGTACTGTGGGACTCATCGGTCAAACCGATCCTACCCACTAAAACCCAGCGGAAACCCTCTCCACCAGAATGAGACGTCGCAGGATCGCTCGCGCATACTACTACGACGCCTCAGTGGAAGGCCCGCCTTTTACGGGCCACCGTCGCTTTCAGGGTGCCCTGGGGTTTCTTTTAGGGCACCCGCAGCCTCGATGACTTGCCGGAGGATCATTCTGGTCCTCCCGCTGTAGCTCCTCTAGGGTAGGGGAAGTAGAAGATGCGCGTACTGCCTTCTTCTACCCCCTGGCCTACGGCGGCGGAGCGAGTCTGCGTTCGAGCTGAACTCACGCACCTGCTCTGCAGCCTCCTTCAGTGCGATTACTGATTCGCAGAAGGAGACCATTGCAGACCAATTCCTCTCGCTGTTCAGCATGGCCCCCACCACGCTGGACAGTGAGAGGTCCCTACCCACTACAGCCATCAAGGCGTGGC
This sequence comes from Heliconius himera, assembly GCA_021202915.1. NCBI lineage: Eukaryota > Metazoa > Arthropoda > Insecta > Lepidoptera > Nymphalidae > Heliconius > Heliconius himera. The sequence continues at coordinate 271,711 of JAJHJA010000789.1, read as the reverse complement.
GTTGTGAGACCCAGGCGGGGCATTCGGCCAGAGTGTGATAAGCCGTATCCACGGAGGCATCACACTCGTGACACACCGGCGACATCTCCCGACGTGCAATCTGATGCAGGTATTTGCCAAAACAACCATGTCCCGTCAAAACCTGCACCAGTCTGAACGTCAGGACACCAAAACCCCTTTTGACCCAGCACTCTAGGTGTGGACGGACCGCCTCTACCGTCGTTAGGCCTGCCGCCGGAGAACCCAGGTCCTCTCTCCATCGCCGGATCAGGGCTTCGTCCGCTCTCCTCCTAATCCGCGCGATATCCTCTCGCGATGGATGCACGCCTCGCGACCGCTCACTTGCGCGGAAAGCATGTACTCTAGCAAGCACTTCCGCCTGTAACTCCCAAGGCGGATCACTTGCCAAGAGAGTTGCCGCCGTCCAGGACACCGTACGGTACCCCCGAATCGCTCTCACCGCTATGACCCGCTGCGCTTTCCGCAATTGGGCCTTATTACGAGCGGTGAGAGAATCCGCCCACAAAGGGGCACCATACAGAGCCATGGATCTCAACACACCGACATAAAGTTGCCGGCATGGAGAATCTGGCCCTCCGACATTCGGCGTTAGCCTACCAAGGGCCCCGGCGGCGTTAACTAGCTTCGGCGCAAGCTGAGCGAAGTGCGACGCAAACTTCCATCGTCCATCCAGGGTCAGACCCAGATACTTCATCTGGGTCCGTACCTCCACCTCCTGTCCCTGGATGTGCAGAGTAGCCCTACGGGGAGGACCCCTGCGCGGGCCATGGAATAGGAGGGCCTCAGTTTTAGGCATTGACACCCTCAGACCCAGCGCTTGGATGCGATCGATGACAAGGCGAGTGCCGGTTTCGGCTAAGCGTGCTGCCTCCTGATAAGATGATCCCCTTGCCGTGACCAGAGTGTCATCCGCATAGCAGATGACATTTAACCTAGGAGGAAGACGACTACGCAGGAGCCAATCATAGCCGACGTTCCACAGTGTCGGGCCAAGAACTGACCCCTGTGGAACCCCGCAACCTACCCTTCGTGTACCGATCTGACCGTTTTCCCCTATCCATACGACTACTCTGTCTTGGAGGTAGTCATCTAAAAGTCGCCGGAGATAGAGAGGTACCCCATGGTACCGGAGTGCCTCTCTTAGCGTCTCAAACGGCAGACTGTTAAAGGCGTTAGCCACGTCCAACGAGACGGCGAGAAGAACGTCTCTGTCTGCCGTCGCAGCTAACGACCGAGTCTTCAGGGCGTTCAAGGCATCTATGGTTGATAGACCGGCCCTAAACCCAAACTGAGCCTCTGAAAGACCCGGACCTACCTCCTCTAGATGCTGAATAAGACGGGAAGCAATGATCTTCTCTAAAAGCTTGCCCGTCTCATTCAGCAGCACTATTGGCCGATATGCAGAAGGAGAGTCCAGAGGACGACCCTCCTTGTGCAGCAAGCACAATCCTCCTACCTTCCACAACTTCGGAAACTGGCCAGTTATCATGCACTGCTCAAATAGCTTCCGAAGTTCGTCGCCAAGATATTCCAGGGCGATGTTCAAAGCTCTCCCTGGAATGCCATCTGGTCCCGGTGCCGTTCTTTTGGCCCTCAGCCTTCTGAACGCCATATCCATCTCCACCTCTGAAATGGGGGGAGCAACCGATACCTCCTCTAACTCTGAAGAGAAGGGGCCCATGCTAGGTGGGATATGCCTTGGTGGTTCTGGAAATAGATCTTCCACAAGGCGTAGGATGAATTCCGGCGACAGGGTTTCAGTTAAAGGGGCGCCATGGGCGCGGAGTTTTTTCCGCGCAGCGAGGTAGGGGCGTCCCCACGGAAACCTGTTAAGTCCCGCTATTAGCTCCTGATACGCCTCACGCTTCGCTAAGCTAATAGCTTGCTGCAGAGCCTTCTTTTGCTCTTTATACATGCCCTGCAGCTGACTCTCCAGGACAGGATCGAGACCGTTCCTCCTCCTACACCTTGTGTATGCCCGTCGGGCCCGGTTGCAAGATGCCCGCAAGGCAGCGATCTCGGGAGTCCACCAGTACAATTGGCGTCGGGCTGGCCTCCGCCGGACTCTCGGCATTGCAGTATCGCATATCTCCGTCATCGTGTTTTGCCACCGACCTGCCAATAGCTCAACATTGGAGCTGGAGCTCATCATACCACCCTGAGAGCTCCACTTTGCTACAATCGCAGCCTCTTTGGCCAGCTCTACGTTAAGCCGGCTGAGGGCCCATCTCGGGAACCTTCGAGATGGACTCCTGGGTGGAGCCACCGGGGTTGATTGAGTGGACACTTCGAACCTAATATAGAGGTGGTCGGACAAAGTCTCCACTTCTTCCTCCACTCTCCAATTTGTCACGTGACGCACGACAGATGGACAGGCGAAAGAAAGGTCTACCACGGACCCTCCGTTATGCCGCACACAAGTGAACGCCGTCCCCACATTGAGGAGGGACAGCCCGGAGAGCAGAGCCCACACTTGCACAGCTTTACCCTTCGCGTTTGATGTAGGGTTCCCCCATGCACGCGACTTGGCGTTGAAATCACCGAGGACCATGATTTTCCTTGGCAATTGTCGGGCGACCGCACCTCTGACGGAATCAAGAAAGATCTCGAACTCCGCCAGACTGCGGTTAGGGGAAAAATACACCCCTACCACAACGTAATCTCCCCACTGCGCCACGACATATCCCGAGCCTCTTTCCAAGGATGAAAGGGGAATGCTGGTGGTGGTGCCAGACGTAATTGCCACAGTGCCATCCAAATCACCCAACCAACAAGGATGAAGGGGTACAAAATACGGCTCACAGATGACGCCAGTATCGATACTCCACTCCGCCATAGACTGCAGTAGTAAGTCCTGCGCTCTAGCGGAGTGGTTAATATTGGCCTGAAGGAAACGTGCTTGTATTCTAGCCATTACGATGACATAACACTTTCCTCCGTGCCCTGATGGCCGTCAGCCCTAGAGAGAGTTCTGGTTCCAAGAGCCTCTAACCCCTTGACCGGCGGTGGACGGCACTCGCTGCCACCCATTAAATGTCCGGATGGTCTATTTGCGTCCGAGCAAACCAAGCAGTAAGGCTGGGCACGGCAAGAATATGACTTGTGCCCCTCACAACCGCAGCGGAAACATAGATGTTCCCTTACAATTGTTGAGGGACACTGGGCCCTGGCGTGGCCAAGAGCCATACATCTATAACAACGCAAAGGACGCTCCTCTAGAACTTGGACCTTTGCAGAACTCCAGCCTATCAAAATGCGACCCTTTGCCGCAATGGTGTTTGCAGCTTCACATGGGCACCGAACCACAGCTGTCATCATGCCTCTAGGACCAAGGCGAAGCTCGGACACAGTAACTGTATCGGTGGTACAACCGCCAGCGCTTACGACGCCGTTAACCACCTTTTCTTTGGTGACTGAGTCATCCAGTCCCAGTAACTTCAAAGTGGCATTCTTACGGGGCCTAGTGACAACAGCCACCCCTTCTAGCACCACTTGCAATCGCTCTGCAAGCGTATCCGCCTGCTCTGAGGTGTGCGCTGCAGATAACTCCAGCAAACGAGCGCCTGAAACTGCCTGGCGTACCGTTAAACCTTCGGTAATACCCAACTGCGCCAGATTAATGCCTTGCTGCGCTCGCTCCAGTGCTTGGGCATAGGAAACTCCTTTTGCTAAGGCCTCCGCCGTTAAAGTAATTATAACCGCCTTTGTGCGCGGTGGTTTAGCTACTTTAAGCTTGGGCGGATGAAGTGCTGTCGATTTCATTGCAGGAGTGTGGGATTTTTTCCCCTTTTTGCCCCTCTTAACCACTTTAGTCCAAGAACTATCTTCCTCTTGTCTATTTTCAACAACATTGGCCACCTGAGCAGAAGCTCTGGATTGAGGTTCTGCTGGAGAACTTGGCAATGGTGCGCTCTCTCTAATTTCGGAGGGAGCTGTGGTCTTATTGCGCCTCGGTTTTCGCCTAGTTTCGACCTCAATTTCAACTACCCCTGATGTAGTTGGAGGTGCCACCACTGTTGGAACATGTTCACGTGGTATCCTCCTAGTGTCTGCCGCTAGAGGGGGGCGCATACTTTTGGCCGGCAAGAGACGCTCTTCAATGCCGGCAAAACGGGCATCTATCATTGTTCCCACTGAGCATACTATAGAGCGCCTTAACTTTTCAAGTACTTCCTCAGAGACGCTATGATTCGACGTTTGGGCAACCTGAGGCATCTTTTTTGTGGCTGCAAGGTCCACTCTGAGTTCACGCACGTCCTTATTATAAGACTGTAGTTCCATACGCAGTTTCTTTACCTCTTCTGTAAGTTGTCGATTCTCCTGTTTTACTCGCAGAACCTCGTCACTCTCAGTACGAGCAACGAGAGACTCAACGATATCAGTCAGGGCTGCCGCAGCATCTTTCAGTTTACGCACATACGTGCCCTTAAGATGGCCGGATTTTGTTGCTACCTCCAGTATGGAAGCTGCACGTTGTCCGGCGTAAGTGCGCAGCTCTTCAGCTGAACACAGGGAAGTCTCCCTCCGATCATTCACCGCCAATACGCTATCTGTGTCCGTCGTCTGAGCAGAAATGTCTTGTTGTGATGCCCAATCCGACAAACTTCTCTCAAAGTCTGCTTCCCTCTGCCTTTGTTCTTTGCGAGTTCGTACTATACTAGCCCCAAGGGCTTTCGGAGGCCTGCCTCTTCTCGCTGTGTGGCATTTAGAACCACGCATTGCCTCTGTTTCTGAACCAGAGTTGTCTCCACCTTTAACAGGTTTGCGCTTTCGGCGTGTTCTCCGCGCAGCTCCCGAATCCGAAGCGGATTCTAAAACTCCTACATTATCATCATTGTTGTTTGGTTGTTTTTCAATTTCCATGCTGTTCCCACGAGTATGGGGGAAAAACGGTCCATCCAAGCAGTGCCCCCTGTACTTGGATAAGCCTAATACGCCACGGGTGTCGGCCGGTACCCTGGCGGGACCAGCAGTAGCGACTGATCATCCCATCAGCCACGCACCCCTCGCGCTGCTTCGCCGCTTGGGTTGGGGTAATTTTTTATAGAGGTTTTCTTCCTCGCAGCCCGGCCGGTAAAGGCAAGACCCTCGGTTCCACTCCTGATTACGAGACATGACCGCAACCACGAGTGGAGTTCCGATATAATCGGCGCTGGCACAATACTGCGCCTGCGTGGCGGTAGTGTGAGTACACACCACGCGCGCCCTCCCAGTTCCTCGCACTGTGTCCTCTGCTAGTCAGAGGAACACGCGGAAGAACACCGTCGCGTCGGATTATTAGCCGACGAGCAACCATTACTCAAGGACGGATCCTGTGGGTAATAATTACTCGTCGCCCAGGGTGCACCGGTACGCTATACTGCTCGTCCCCCCCGAATGACAAATGTATTCGAAAAGGGCCAACAGCAAGCGCACACACGTGGAGGTTATCCGACTTCGCACCCCCTTTTGGCATAGGCCTCCTCCAACAACTTCCACTGCTGCCTGTCCTGAGTCACCCGTCTCCATCGTGGGCCAGCAGTCCTTTTCAGGTGCTCTTCCCATCTCATGCATTGTCTTCCACGGTTCCTTTTTCCATCTCTTGGGTACCAGTCCGTTATTGACTTGCTCCATTTTCCAGATTTGTCCCTCATCATGTGACCGGTCCATCTCCATTTTTGTTGGTCAATTTGTTCAAGGATGTCGGTTAGTTTAGTTCTCATCCTGAGGTCGGTGCTTCTGATTCTGTCTTGACGTTTGGATCCGGTCATGCTGCGTTCCATCGCTCTTTGACAAGTTGCAAGCTTCTCCCTGAGAGATTTTGTCATTGCCCAAGTTTCACACCCATAAGTTAGACATGGAAGGATACAAGTGTTGAATGTCTTCCTTTTCAGTGCCATGCCCAGGTCCTGTGACTTCATAATTTCCTTTAATGACCAGTATCTTTTCCAGCCGTTGGCAATTCTTGTATTTATTTCTTTTGCCAATTGGTCCTTTGGGGAGATAAGCTGGCCTAGGTAGGTGTATTCGTCAACATATTCTAGGGTTTCCTGGTTCACTCTTATGTCTATTTTTGTGGAGTTGGTCATTAGTTTGGTTTTGGTGTAGTTCATTGCCAGATCTACTTTTTTGCTTTCCTCGTTAAGGCTTTCTAACATTTTTTCCAGGGTTTCTGGCTTCTCGTCAAACAGCACGAGATCGTCGGCAAATCTAAGATGAGTTAAAGTAGAACCATCAATGTTTAGGCCGAAGTCTTCCCAGTTTAGATTACGGAAAATATTTTCTAGCACTGCAGAGAAGAGTTTTGGGGACAAAGGATCCCCTTGTCTGACTCCTTTTTCTATGAGGAATTCTTTACCCAATGTTTCCAACCGAATTCTGGCCTGACTGTTACCATAGATGTTCTTAATTATGTTAATGTAGATTGTTGGTATTCCTTGTTTTTCTAATGTATCCCATATGTACTTGTGGTTCAGACTGTCAAAAGCTTTGGTGTAGTCTACAAAAGCGATATATACCCTTTTATTATACTCATTGTATTTTTCCAGTATTTGTTTAACCGTGTGTATATGGTCGATAGTCGAGAAGCCTCTCCTGAAGCCGGCTTGCTCTACTGGCTGCTGTTCATCCAGCATCGGGCTCATTCTATCCAAGATGATCTTTGCAAGTATTTTGTATACATTTGACATGAGGCTTATTGGTCTATAGTTTTCAATGTTCTCTTTATCACCTTTTTTATGTATTAGAATAATGTGAGATTTTGTCCATTGAATAGGGATGTTACCGCTTAGCAGAATATTGTTAAAGATGTTTGTTAGGATAGGAGTTAGTTCTTTTAATGATCCTTTCATCATTTCATTTGTGATCTTGTCTGGCCCTGGTGATTTCCCCATTTTCTGGCTTTTAATCGCTTTTTCAACTTCACATGGTAATATTTCGGGTACGGCTTCTACTATGGATTCAGGAACCTTGTGAGTATGAGAGTGACTTGTATGATTATCCTTATTTGTTTCCTGTTTTGCATAGAGCTGAGTATAGAAATTGGTGGCTAGTTCGTTTATGTTTTTCCGCTTAGTGACTGTCTTTTCTTTTTGCTTTAGTTTTGGGATCCACTGTTTCCCTGCTTCCCGTAGTTCTTTCAGTGCTTTTTTGACAGCGCCCCTTTTTTGTATGTGATATTCTAGGATTTGTAATCTTTTGATTTATCGATCTTTCCTGATGCTTTCTCTGATACTCTTACTGATTTCTGCAATTAATTTGACAGTATCTCGATTAGTTTGTTGTGATATATACTCCTTCCTTTTGTTAATGAGTTGTAATGTATGATCACTTAATTTGTATTTGTGAGTTTTCTGGATTCTTTTAACAGTACAGTGGTTTGTTATATGTTTTTCTAGAATCTCACATTGCAATGTTGTGTTTGCTGTTTCGTTAATGCATTTTTTTATTTCTTTGAAGTTCATAACATTTTGTTCCTCATGGACTCTTAGCTGGTTATAGCCTTGTCCTTTTATGTGTTTCCGTGAAGGTTTATCAGGTATAATTTTCAAGGAACTGCGTACCATACGATGGTTTGTGTTGAAATTTAGCTTTGTTATTACAGTTGTATCGGTGAAAGCTTTCGGGTTGTTACTTATTATGTAGTCTATTTCGTTTTTATAAGATCCGTTTGGAGAGACCCATGTCCACTTGTTTTTGGGATTTTTCTTAAATAAGGAGTTGAGCACCGTTAAATTGTGTTCCATGAGAAATTCAATAAGTTGTTGACCATTGCAACTTCTTTTCCCATGTCCAAACATACCAAGCACATCATTCTTCATTGTTTTATCTTGCTCCCACTTGTGCATTAAAATCCCCCATTAATAAGATATTGTTGTTTCTGTGTCTTCTTATTGCTTGAGCCAGCTCTTCGTAGAAAGAATCAAGAATAGATTTCTCCGCTTGTTCTGTGGGCGAGTACACTTGAATTACCGACCATTGCTTTTTGTAGTTTGGCAGTTTTAGGTTGAGTATAGCAAGCCTGTCGGATATTCCTATTATTTCTTGTATATATTGCTTAAGGTGTTGTTTTATCAGGAACCCTACACCATAGTGTCCCGCTATTCTCCCTTTCTGGTATAAAATATATTCTGTATACTCCTCAATTTTCTCTTCATGTCACATTTCACATGTCACACTTCACTTTTTCCAGAGCATTTTCTAATTCCAGTAAGCTTTCATGTGTTCTGAGGGTACGTGTATTTAATGTTGCAATGTTGTATACTTTGGGTTTTTTAGTTGGAGGGTATCGGTCTTGATCTCCCGCGGGGACCAGCCGTACTGGGAGACATTTTAGTTGTTGTGGTATAGATTGTTGTTTTGATTTTCCAGTTTTTGGTGGAGTTTTAATTTGAGTAAGTGTTCTTGTCTGACATGGAGTATGCTCTTTCACGCATAAATTGAAATGCATCTTTCTTTAATATCTTTTGTGTGTTTTGAATGTCCCTTTGACTGCCAGGGCTTGTAGTTTCTGTTCTCTTCCTTTTTTCATTTTCGTTTTTATGTTCAGTCTTATTTTCTTTCTTTAAATCTATGATTGATTTTGGTAAGTCATGAGTGATATATGAATTGTCCTTCATCTTCTTTTTATTGCTCAGGATCTCGATTTTTCTCTGCAAAGTGGTAGTTCCAAGTAGTATTGGTCTAATTTTTCCAGTTTTTTGTCCTTTTTTTCCTAACCTTTGCAATTTATCAATCTCTCCACACTCGAGCTTCACGTCGATTTCATCGAGAGTCAAAGTCACAAGAGATTTCAAGTCTTCATAGTTTTCATTTTCCATTTCTGGGAGGCCGTGAAATATTACGTTGTTTTTCTTACTATTTACTTCAAGATTACGTATCTTCTTATTTAACTTGTCTACTTCAACCTTCAATTTCTCGTTTTCTTCCATTATTGGTTGGAGCTTTTCCTCTACCTTTTGCAACACAGCTGCCGTGACATTTTCGGTTATAGTTTTCGTTTGAATGTTTAATTGCTCAGTCATCTTTGACAAAAGTAGCATCATCTCAGGTGACAGCTCGGTAGGCATTTTTTTTTTCTGTTTCTTTTTGCCGTGGAACGGAACGCAAAAAAATTGACACGTTATCTGTAACTTTTTGATTTTATGTTGGCAGCACTGCGTGTTTCAAGCCTATGCCCACGTATTGCTTGACAGTTGACAAGATATCTTCCCGATGTATAAAAAGAATATTTTAGTTGGAGATATTTCACTGTTTCTTCTTAGTTTTGCAGATGTTCAAATGTGTTTCGAAGGATCCACACACAAGACACTTTTTTAGCGTGACTACTACCCTGGATTATCGATATTTCGCACTAATTTTTATTAAAAACGCGAGAGGTTTTCACAGAGCAGTTGACGTAAACGACACCGGAACCGGAAGACCGGAAGTTTAATACTATCACGTAGTAGTAATAATATACCTTATACATCAGAATAATACATAAGCTATAATGTACTCGTATTGTAAAGATTCTGTATAATTTGGCTGTAATATAACAATAAATTTAAGTGGGCAAAGCCGTGATTTGGCCACTAATATAATAATAATTCCTTTTTATATTAGTTGGTACAGTAAAGAGCGTAAAGTCGAAAAAAATGTAAATGTTTTGTATTCAGTGTTTCCAAAAACCTGAATATATCAAATTCTATTATAACAGAATTTGATACATCCAGGTTTACAAAGAGTTTTTAAATATATTGCTATACTATTTTATAAATATTATTTATATGCATACACTATTAACAGCAAAGGAATATTATTGTGCCTTGTGATTCCCACACACAATTGAACTCTTTAAACATAAACGTATATAAGCTCTGTCGATTTTAACTATTTGAAATTTTAACCGTATATACGAAATTCTAATGAAGCTGAATTATTTATTTTATTTATGTACCAAATTTTATATGGGTAAATTGTAGCTAACTGTATATAATAAAAAACCTATGTTTTTTTAAATCAATGTACATACATATATAGAGAACATCGTGGTGTAGTGGAACTGCATCTGACTATAAAAGCGATGGATGTGGGCTCGATCTCCGTTCGCGGGAATTATAATTTTCTCGCTCTAGTGCAACAACCAGCCTTTACTTTACCTTTCATTGTTTTTAATTAAAAAAAAATAAAATCTACATCACGCTGTATTCTGCACACAACAGTGTAGGCAGAGAGAATCTAGTGTTAAGACACTCCGTTCCCCACCTTCCGCCGAGTTTTGGAGGCATTGCCTGTTGAGTGACGGAACTCGACACCAGAGAAAGAGACAATGAAAATATAAATGTAAATGAGTATTTCATTTCTTCGAGAAAAAAATAATTTACATATATATTTTCATTTCTTTTCTCAAGCAAATAAATATTTTATTTCCTTGAGAAAAGAAATGAAAATATAAATGTAAATAAATATTTGATTTTCATTCCATAGAACCCACAACCAGTCGATTTTACAGTGACACTTTGTGCCCCTGCCCCACGACTGGCCTCAATTTTTTTAGTATATTATAATATCCGATCGAAAATTTTTCAATAAAAAATAAATAGATATCTTAAAAAATAATTAGGGTAATCTATAAAAAGTATAATAAAGCGTTAAATAACTGTTTAGGTCTTAAAATATTAATTACAAGTAACAGAAAATATTCATTACAAGTACTTGACATAGGGTTTATCACTGATCCATAGATGGCTTTGAAAATATAAAAAGCAGCTCTGCAATTCTTCCCACATATCGGGGTGGAGACAAAATTTAGTGTTAAAGTACTCCGCTTTTACGAAACATACGCGCATTGTGTTGTGGACATCACTTCATTTTATCTTATTAACAAAGAGATGTAAACAATTTAAAAAGTTTGTACTACTCAGCGAGAATAATTAATTTTTAACTTATTCTTTTTTAGAATCATTTTCTTATCTGTCTCTCCGTCTGTCAAAACAAATTATCTTGATACCGCGTGGAGTTGTCAAGCTGAAATTAATATCAAATATTCAGGTCTACAGTTCCTTGGAGCAAAGAAAAAATCAAGTTAAAATAAACATATTCAAGAAATTTTAGGTTTTATGCTTCGTTTTTGCTGCATTTATATGAAATTCGTTGCGTTATCAAAACTTATTGGTTACTTCCCGTGTACCTACTGTTATTATTATATTATATACTAGCGGCTCGCCCACGGCTTCGCCCGCTTAAAATATATGATTATTGATTTAATAAGCAGAATTGATTGACAACTATAATGACTTCTAATATGATTTTTTTACAACATTATCAAAGTCAAAGAATTTTTGATTGTTTAAAATAAAAAAATACGACCATTGTTGATATTTAATATTTATAAAATATACATACAAGCTAATTATTTATTACACGTATATATTTTTGTAACTTTATGTTCTTTTTACCTATATAATATACTCTGTTAAATGTGCTGATGTCAGTGAATAATTTAATTTACTCATTCAGAAACAGCCTTAAATGTTAAATTATTGATTTGAAGGATTCTTAATATTCTTTGTAAAATAACTGTAATAATTGCATATTAACTCCTGTACAGTTTTTAAATTAGTTACATATATTATATGAACGAACCAACCAAAAAGTCTTTGTAATTACTTGATATTGCTTTCAAGATCGTTCTTTATCTCTGTGTTGAATTAATTACGACTTCTTTCAAATGACGATAACTTTTTTTTTAATGATTCAATTTTGATGACCTTTAGTAGTTAAGTTGAGTTAAAACAAAGCAATTGGTGAAATTTTCAAGTAAATCGGTTCAGTACTTTCAGAGAAAAATGCGGACAAAAATATGTCGACAGACAGACAGACAGACAGACAGACAGACAAGAAATTCAAAAAAAATCTTTTTGCTTTCTATTATTATTTTTAAGTGTCCCTCTATCCATTTCAGTCAAAATTACTAAATGTACAGACAAAATATTGTTACTGTCTTATTATATATAGAGATTATATAATTTGGCCCCTAGTTAGAACTTAAGATACAAATGAAGGAAAAAAAAAGAAAAATGGAAAGCTTATAGTTGTAGTTAATTTTATGCCAAAATAGTGCATATGTCCGTAAACTTAAATTTCTTATTAAACAGGATATTTCGTGTAGACTTATTAAACTTGGCAAGAAATTAGAGCTCTCAGTAGAAAGAAAAGAAAAAGACCGAAAAATAAATATTTTTATTTATAGTACAGGTAACAACTATTAAAAACTTATGATTGTAGTTAATTTCATACGAACTGAGTTGATACAAACCTAAGTTATAAAAGTTGCAAACCTAAGTTTGTCAACTTTTATAAGCTGCACTTCTCGTTGGCCTACAATCTTTAAATCGGTACGGAACCCTCGGTAGGAGTGTTCGACGCGCACTTAATCCTTTAACGTTTTAATTTTTTAAAGGAATACGATGGTAAATTGTACGAAATTGCAGATTTTGAATTGAAAAAAAAATGAAACAACATTTTTGATAAGTAATTTTATGTAAATTATTTAGCCATTTGTATTTCAAGTAAACTTTTGCCTTTTGTCTCTGGAATCCATATCAGTGTAAATATAAAAGCGATGGCCGAAGAACATGAAAACATCCAGAATAAGAAATGGATCCCTACAATATTCATTAATGTTCCAAACGCTGTAGATACCAAAAAACCACATAACCACGAGCTAGTTAAAACAACAGCACTTCCTTTACTCCTGACATTTGTTTTAAACATTTCTCCCATCAACGTGGTTGGAATGATGCCTAAGCCTAAAATTAAAAAAAAATAATTATAAGATAGTTTTTCAATAAAAAAAATAATTCTACAAATTTTAAATTTTATAATTAGGTTTTAAGATTATCTAAATAGCACATAGCAAACATCTAATTTGAAATGATACTTAAAAACTAAATTTGATAAATTGTATATTCACCTATGTCATACACAAAAAAGAAGAGAATAAGTACACTAAGAGGTAACCACTTCATGTTGATAATTTCTGAATAGTGTATAAAAACAAAATAGAAGTAGAAGCCCAAAATCAACTGAAATATAGCAAAAAGTCAGTATACAATTATATTCTTAGTATAATATTCTAATATAATTATATAATATTGTCAGACAATATTGTCTGCCCTCTTTTACACGAGTTCTCTAACAATATAATAATATTCTAGTATAATTTTCATCATTAATCGTAAAGTTTAATTGTTTTTTTTTCGAATCACGCTGATGTAGCAAAGCAGGATAGGCAGAGGGAGACTAGTGTTAAGACACTCCGCTCTCCTCGAATTTTGAAGGCATTGCGTGTTGAGTGGCGGAACTCTACCCCGACAGAGCGAGCGAAGAAAATGAGCGAGAACATAAAATATTAAATATTTCATGTTCTCGAACGGAAATCGAATCCACAACCTGTCGTGTTTAGTCACACGCCTGTGCTGCCTTGCGCCACGAATGGTCTCGTTATACTTTTTAGAAAACATATACAAATTTTGAACTTTGTATAATTGATTTTTATATGTTTTCTCAAAAGTATTTTTTTTTCCTAAGTATGAAATAACACTTTAAATTTGTGAAAAATATATGAGGCTATTATGCTAAAAAAAGATAATACATTTAGCTCACACAAGTGCTTACCATACACAAAGAACATATAATGCAGGACACCATCATCAAAATTCTTCTTCCAAATTTTTCAACAAAACATGGTACAAGCCAGGCACCAACTAGTTGGCAGCAACATATAATAATCATTGAAAAATTTGGATTTCAAGACGATCCAGCCATACTAAAGATCTTGCCAGAAAATAGAGTAATACTGATAATACCACTGCACTGCAAAAATATATTTGCACAAATCAGAATTATCAATGCTTTTCTATTTATTTTGTCATTTTGTTAGTTGTTTTGTTCATATATTCCTTCTTTGATGCTATCAATTCATCTATTTCATCGGCCCTTCCTAATTGTTCTAAAATTTTTCTTAGTTCATCATCATCATCTACAATAATAACAAAACAATTAAAATCAGCAATATCTTAAATTAAAAAAAATAAATGGAATGTTAATTATAAAAATAAATTTTTAGAAACTAATGCAAGACAAAATATATTACTTTTTATGTAGTAAAAAGATTTGAAAAGAATTAATAATTTATACATATACCTACAAGTACAAACAAAGTTGACATAAGATATTTAAGTTTAAATAATTTCATATTATTAGGAATACTTACTACGCAACAGATAAAACTTAGGAGACTCTGATATAAAAAATGCAAATAAAATAAAAAATAATACTATTACTAGCCCTATGCAAGTAGCTTCAAAATAGGTAAGAAATAATCCACTAGAATATATCACTATTGAACCTGTTGTGCTACATATTCCCAGAATAGTTAAAAGTATACCTCTGATATTTTTAGATCTGTAAGTAAGTAAAATTTGATTATATCGAAAATCATGATTTGATCATCTAAAACTTATAACATTAATTTTTAATTGAGGCCATTATTGCTTAGTGGGACAACATGTGGCTTTCTACCCAATAGTTTTGGATGCTCTCTGAAAAGACAAATGCGACTTTGTACAAAAGAAACTTTTTTTAAGCTGTACACTGTGTCTTGCTTATAACAGGTTAGGAAAAAGGATCCCGGGAAGCTAGTGTTAAGATACTCTGTTTTCCATTGAGACACTTCTGTTCCCCACTTTCCCCCGAATTCTTATGATATTGAAGTAAGTTTCTCGACTCTTAGTTCCATTTATCTATTAAATTAAAAATAACTTATTTGTATAAATTAAATACCAACGCTATTTCTCCTATGTACACCAAGTTTGTAACGCAAATACATCCTATCCCAAAACCGCATGTAATTCTACCAAAATACATCATGGCTAAGTTTTTAGAAAATAATAAAATAAGATACGATATTAATAGTATCAGTCCTCCGAGTAAGACGCAAGGTTTTCTTCCTTTTACATTAGATAGCCATCCCATTATATATGGACCTAAAATAACAAAATTATACATACAATATGTCGGATACTTTAAAAAACTTATTGCATTTATTTATTGATTATTTACTATAATTTTCATCTATATTAGTATGCATACTATAAAAGGTATAATTTCTCACTTGGCAGTGCTCCTATATAAAACAATGATGCGATCAAAGACATCTGTGTGTCTGACAATTCTACCGACAGCGGTGATTCTACGGTATCTTGTAATTTCAACAGCATAGGCCCCGACCAACTTACACCCATTCCACATAGTATCTGTCCTATGTAGCCTAAAATGTAGTTATTAGTGCACCGAGTATTATTACTGTTTTTGGACTTGGCATGGTAGGTAGAAAGAACTTAATATTTCCACCTGAATTGATATATGAATAGACATTGCGTTCTAAGTGGCGGAGCTCAAAGCTTAATATATTTATTTCTAGAAAGTTTTGACAGACCGGAAAATAATGCAAATAATTCACGCATCTGAAATGGGATCAGAATCATATCCATAGCATCTACTAGGTTTGCAGAGTGAGATCTAGCACAAGGAAAGGAGTATAATATATTATATACCTCTAAGAAAAAGAAACATATACCCTACTACTATTGATTAAAGACTGTCGAAAAAAGACACCAAGAAATCTACTCCGTTGTCAACATAAATATTCAATTATTTATTTTTAGGGATCCCATCCTCAAAAGGAAAAAGCAGGGTCCTAACAGAATTTTACATTAAAACCTACAGTTATTAAATTTAGCACAAAGTAAAAATTTATAATACAAATAAAGAAAAATCTCCGAAAAGTGAAAGTTTATGGATATTTAAAAGAAAAAATCATCATAAACTTATATTTATAGTCCATATCATACAAAATAATAGTTAAAATAGACTAAAAAACACACTTTTGTGAAAAAATATATATACTTATTAAGAAAACGTATAAAAATTTGAATGTAGCGGGATTTGAACCCGCATACGTAACAAGTGTATAAGAATTTCGATGTAGCTCGATAAGAACGTATGGCTTAGTTGTTCGCGTTGGTAAAGAGGCGCGGGTTCAAATTCCGCTACATTTAAATTTCTATACGTTTTCTTAATAAGTATTTTTCTTTCCTAAGTGTGGAATAATATTTAAAACTAGCGGCTCGCCCACGGCTTCGCCCGCTTAAAATACATGATTATTGATTTAATAAGCAGAATTAATTGACAACTATAATTACTACTATTGTGATTTTTTTACGACATTATCGTCAAAGAATTTTTGATTGTTTTAAATAAAAAAATACGACCATTGTTGATATTTGATATTTATAAAATATACATAAAGCTAATTATTTATTACACGTATATATTTTTGTAACTTTATGTTCTTTTTCCCGACTGCTAAGGAAGGGTTATGTTTTTCGCGCGTATCTTGTATGTATGTAATATTCTTTATTACCTCCTATCTCCAGAACCGCTGAACGGATTTACATATTTGAGGTATCGTTAGATTCGTATGAGCAGCCCAAGTGTTCTTAGATAGGTGACGTTAATAAAAAATAATCATGGCGGCTGTGGTACGCCATTGGACTTAGTGAAATTTTTTTGGGTATCAAATTCAAGAGCTCAATTTCAGGATTTCAAAAAGGTATATCATAATTATCATTACCATAACAAATTCTAACAAAAAAAATAAAAATAAAAAAATATTTGTAAAAACAAAAACCCCGACTGCATCAAACTAAAAAGAAAATAAACAAGCCCAATAGTTTATTAGGATTATCAGTCGGGATCTATAAGTAATTCTTCAATCAATAAAATCTTTAGGAACCCCGCATAATTTAAAGAGGTCCCGACTGTTAATCCTAATAAACTATTGGGCTTGTTTATTTTCTTTTTAGTTTGATGCAGTCGGGGTTTTTGTTTTTACAAATATTTTTTTTTACCTATACAATATACGCTGTTAAATGTGCTGATGTCAGTGAATAATTTAATTTACTCATTCAGAAACAGCCTTAAATGTTAAATTATTGATTTGAAGGATTCATAATATTCTTTGTAAAATAACTGTAATAATTGCATATTAACTCCTGTACAGTTTTTAAATAAGTTACATATATTATATGAACGAACCAACCAAAAAATCTTTGTATTTACTTGATATTTCTTTCAAGATCGTTCTTTATCTCTGTGTTGAATTAATTACGACTTCTTTCAAATGACGATAACTTTTTTTTAATGAACCGATTTTGATGAACTAAACTTTAGTAGTTAAGTTGAGTTAAAACAAAGCAATTGGTGAAATTTTCAAGTAAATCGGTTCATTACTTTCAGAGAAAAATGCGGACAAAAATATTTCGACAGACAGACGGACAAGAAATTAAAAAAAAATCTTTTTGCTTTCTATTATTATTTTTAAGCGTCCCTCTATCCATTTCAGTCAAAATTACTAAATGTACAGACAAAATATTTTTACTGTCTTATTATATATAGAGATATGTTTAAAAATATATATTTACTTTTATTCTTAATTTTATTTACATCATTCTTATTTTTGAAATAAAAAAATACCTTTCCAATTCAGTATTTTTTTTCACAAACGCGTTTTCTATTTTATTACACTGATGATAAGTATGTAAAGGAGACTGAAACATTTTTGGATCATTTCCTTCCTGTAAATTATGTTAGTTTTGGTAATCTGAGAGCTGAGTTATAAGAGATTTAGTAAAAGTGAGGTTAAGAACAGTCTACCTCTTATTAATATTAAAAATACCTCTTATTAATATAAAAAAATATTTGATATTTTATTTATTTATACTGTAACTAGAGGGCGCGCGCGGCTTCGCCCGCTTTCTAAAAAAACCACGAAACACGTGTTCAATAAAATATTTTTAACAGTCTGAATTTAAATTTTATAAAAATCGGTGGCAATTTAAAGATTTTTCCATATAAACTTTCAACCCCTTATTTGAACCCTTAGGGGGTGAATTCTTAAAAACCATGAAATACGTGTTCAATGAAATATTTTTAAGAGTCTGAATTTCAAATTTTATAAAAATCGGTACAGATTACATTTTTTTTCCATACAAACTTTCAACCCCTATTTCATCCCTTTAGGGTTAAAATTTTTCAAATTCCCTTCTTAGTGGATGTCCAGAATATGAAAATAAACATCTGCCCAAATTTCACGTTTCTACCATCAGCGGTTACGGCTCTGCGTGCGTCTTACCTCAGTCAGTCAGCACAAGTCCTTTTATATATATAGATTATTAGCACTAAAAAATACGTTAAAATACTTAGACTAAATAAAAAATTACAAATATTTTAGTTTCGTAGTACTGTAATCGATTATTTAAATCGATTAAGGGTCTAAAACTATTTTTCTCATTAATCTCCGCTTCCAGATTATCAATTAATCTGATTTTTGGTATTCTAAAATTGAAAAAAAAATACCAATTTTTAAGGCCATATCCCAATTCTTTACATTTGGACCCAAAAAATTCCGTCTTCTTTAAGAGTGAGAGTTTTGTAAAGAGTGCATATGCCCAATTGCAAACTTAAATTTGCCACTTTTATATGTTGCAATACCCGTTGACAATCAATCCGGAAATTGGTACTGAACCGTCGGTGGGCGAGAATGATGTTTTGGATATGTTTGGAAGTGAATTTGATTAATATATTAGAAAACAAGCCTAATATGAACTAATTTATAATTTCTCATGATCGCGAGGAGATATCAAGATGAAATTAATGTGAAATATTCAGATCTATGATCTCATGGAGCATAGAATAAATCAAGTTTCTATGTCAACGCAGTCAAAAGATATACGAGTAAGAGTATTTCCCGTAGACCAATAATTATAAAATGCAAAAATAAAATAAAAAGAAATGGTAAATAGAAATTTATATTTATATTACAGATAAAAACCATTAAAATCTTATAATTGTATTTCACTTCATATAAAATGAGTGCACACGCCCGCAAACTAAAATGTATCAACTTTTATACGTTGACCTACAATTCTGAAATTAATACGACACCCTCGATGAGTGAGTCTGAATTGCACTTGTCTAGTTTTTATAATTTATATAGAAGTGTGAAATCGAGAACTCGTTTATAAGTAAACCATCAGCTTCACGCTGTATCCCGCACACAGCAGGGTAGGCAGAGGGAACCTAGTGTTAAGACACTCCGTTCCCCACTTTCTGCCGATTTCTGGAGGCATTGCGTGTTGAGTGGCAGAACTCAACGCCGCGCTTAACCTCGACACCAGAGCGAAGAAAATGGAAATATAAATTTAAGTAAATATTTCATCTCCTCGAGTGGGGATCGAACCCACAACCAGTCGGTTTTACAGTCACATCTCGTGCCACTACGCCACCACTGGCCTCAAATCATCATAAGTAAACACTGTAGTATTTATTCAATACAAAAATATAACGTTGGTCTACATAGACTTTAATTTATTCTTTTATCATTACAGCAAGCCAAACGAGGAAGAAACAAAGCCCAATAGTTAGTAATGTATATATTTTACATATTTTCACGAAACAATCACGGAACTATAAACATTTAAAATAGGCTAATAGACGTTTATTGTTCTTTATTTCTATACGTGTTAGTAATTCTTGTGAAGAAATAAAAGCAGCAAATAATATATATAATTATTTATGTATGTAAGGAATAGTTTTTCTAGAGGACCTGATGACGCGTTGAGTAGATATTACCTTAGCAAGTGTCATGTACATATTTATACAAATGTGTTTAAGGTAACATAAGTATAAACAAGTACGCTAAGTGTATACGAGTAAAATTTACTTTACTTTTTTAAAACTTATTATTATTAAATTTATTTTAATTTAATTTAAAACATTTCCAATGTTTTATTTAAACAAAAAATAGCATTCTCATTCCTTTCTCTTTTTATCCTAAATTTAATATCCAGATACACATGTCCGCTCCACAAATGTATTAGAACTCTTATAGAACAGCTAAACTATAATAATGAGGTATATGGTTCTTTAACAAAAACTGTTCAGTCTGATGAATATTATTGATTGACATATTCATCTCGAAGGTCAGGAACATCTGATGTGGAACTCTTATAGAACAGCTAAACTATAATAATGAGGTATATGGTTCTTTAACAAAAACTGTTCAGCCTGATGAATATTATTGATTGACATATTAACTTCGATGACCAGCATTATGGAACTCTCATAGACCAACAAAACTATAAAAATTAGGAATATGGTTCCATAGTATTTTTTTTTTGAGTTTGATGAATATTATTGATCCTTGAGCTGAATATGTATTAAGCGTGGCTTATTAAGCTCGAGGATCAGGAACATCTAATGTGAAACTCTAAAATATCACCTGAATAAATAAGAATATGTTATAGTTCCTTAGCAGTTTTGGGTATTTTTAAAATAGAAAGTCTTATATTATCTTATATTATCTTATCTTATATTTTGCAACGATCCTTGTTAAAAAAATCAGTCTATCAGTATATGTTGTTAGTGATTTATTAGGTTGCACATAAGAAAGGTGCCAGAGTATCTTTTCCGTACGCGCTCGATTTCTTATATGTAAATATCGTTACGTGGATTCCATATGATAGCGCATTATTCGAGACCACTACAGACTAAAGCATTAAAAAGAGTTATTTTTTTTATGGAATAAGACAAGGCAAACGAGGGTACTGGTCACCAGGTGGTAAGTGATCACCGCCGCCCACGACCCCGTGTAACACCAGAGGACCTACAGGTGCGTTGCCGGCCTATAAGGTGGAAATAGACCTGGAAACACTGCCACAAGTAGGTCATTCCACAGTTGAGTGGCGCGTGGAAGGAAGTTTTTGCGAAACTGCACAGTAGTGGAGTGCCACGTATCCAGATGGTGTGGATGATACTTAAGTTTGTGACGTACTGTGCGGTTAAAAAATTCGGCGGCAAGTAACAGGTCAAACAGTTCTTCAGAATACTCCTCATGATAAACGCGGTAGAGAACGCACAACGAGGATGCATGTCTATGCAAAGACAATATGTCAAGCTCTACACAGATCATTGGGTCCCCAACAATTCGGACGGCTCTACGTTGCATGCGATCAAATGGGTCGAGCTGATAGTGTAGTGCACCAGCCCAGAGATGAGAACAGTACTCCATATTAGGCCGACCCTGGGTCCTATACAGAGCCAATCGGTGTTTTGGCGTGAAGTACTGTCTCGCTCTGTTGATGACCCTAAGTTTCTTTGAAGCCAACTTGGCCTTGCTTTCCAGATGATCACGATACTGGCAGTCTAAACGCTAAGGCACTGGCACTCTAAGCGCTAAGTCTCAATGTGCTGATACTGGCCGCGGCTATAAGGGGAGTGTTTTGGAAGACTTGAGATACGATAAATGAGATTTTTTTAGTGGTTGAACCAAGTTCCTTTCACCCCATGAGGAAACATTCCCGAAGGATGCCCCAACTGAAGACACAAGTTTACTTTGGCACTGGTCGACGTTTTCCCGAGAAAGACTTGCGCGGCCGGAGTAAACAGCGTTCACTGTGCTATCATCTGCATAGCAATGAATGCTGCAATCTTCTTACATGTTGTTGTTATGCAGAAGAAACAGCGTAGGGGACAGCATGCAGCCTTGGGGCCACCATTCACGGGCATATATTCAGAGCAATAACTTGATGCTGCGCCCAGTAAGAAAGCTGGCGATCCACTTGCATAAATTCTCGGGAAGCCCATAGGATGGAAGTTTATTAAGGAGCGCTCCATGCCACACTCGATCTGCTACTCCCCTTCTTCTAGGCCCCTTTCCATTGCTTACAATAGCCGCAGCCCAGCGGTGGGTTAGGTAAGATCACCGGTGAAGCGACCATGGCGGAAGCCATATTGAAGGTGATTAATCAATCGGTGATCCTCTAGATAAACCAAGAGCTGGCTATTGATGACGCTCTCTATGACTTTTGAGAGTAGCGAGGTGATAGCAATAGGCCTTTAGTTAGATAGATCGGAGCCATCGCCTTTCTTTGGATGGATAAGAGCGCTGACCCGCTTGACTTGTGGCTGTCCAAAGAGGACACAGCTCGCCTAACAGCTGTTTGGTTGAACTTAACCTCAGGCATTAAGCTCTGGCACCGCGGGATGGTCGGCAGCATTGTTTCTTGGTGGAGTTCGAGGCAAAGAGAGTGCCCAGGAGACCGGCTTCTCTTTTGTCGTGTGGACCAAGATGTCATTTCCTCTCAATATATATAGCCCTCAAGCTTCCCGCGGATTTTGTATGTCCACGAGCGTTCGAGCTTCACGGATCATTCTAGGAATATATTTGTTCTTTCTAGCGATGATTTAGGGCTTATCACGCGCATGCCCATACTTGATAACGGAGATTTGTCCATTGACGGTAACACTAACACTTGCTGATGCGATGCGATGTTTCTAAATGACCTATGTATGCTAGTACACAAGAAGTATAAAAGATTCATCTTACATGCTGTGGAGATACGATCTGGTCGCAGGATGTGCGGAGTCAGTTTAAGTGACCGAATCCTCATGAGAGTGTGTGAATGTGAGTTCCACATGAGATGTTCCTGGTCCTTGAGCTGAATATGTCGATCAATAATATTCACTAAGCTCAAAAAAAATGCTAACCATATTCTTAATTTTTATAGTTTTGCTGGTCTATGAGAGCTCCATAATCCTGACCATTGAGGTTAATATATCAATCAATAATACTCATCAGACAGACCAATTTTCCATAAGTAACCATAACCTTAATTCTCACAGGTTAGCTGTCCTTTGAGAATTCCACATTAAATGTTCCTGATCCTCGAGGTGAATATGCCAATCAATAATACTTACTAGACTAAACAGTTTTTGTTAAAGAACCATATACCTCATTATTATAGTTTAGCTGTTCTATAAGAGTTCCACATCAGATGTTCCTGACCTTCGAGATGAATATGTCAATCAATAATATTCATCAGACTGAACAGTTTTTGTTAAAGAACCATATACCTCATTATTATAGTTTAGCTGTTCTATAAGAGTTCCACATTAGATGTTCCTGACCTTCGAGATGAATATGTCAATCAATAATATTCATCAGACTGAACAGTTTTTGTTAAAGAACCATATATCTCATTATTATAGTTTAGCTGTTCTATAAGAGTTCCACATCAGATGTTCCTGACCCCTCGAGTTTAATAGGTCTATCAATAATGCTTATCAGACTGAACATTTTTTGTTAAGACACCATATCTTTAATTCTTATACTTTAGCTGGTCTATTAGAGCTCCACGTTAGATATTCCTGACCATCGTTTTCTACAAATGAACAAAAAATAGACACACTATAGCGGCTCGCATCCACTCGAAAAATTCGTGCATTATGCAAGTTTTAGATGTTTTTTAGACTTTCTTTACAAATTATATATAGTGTTTAAACTATGATAGCTCTGAAATGCGACCACTGAGGGTTGGCAGACCAACTCATTTTACTTATGGGAACTCTATACTTCGAATTGATACTAAAACTGACCATTTCCATTATCGTTTTTTTTTCGCAACGATATTGTGACTTGCGAGCATCATATCTTGGAAATGCAACCACTGAGAGCCGGCAGACCAACTTATTTAAAATAAGGAGACGCCATACTTTGAGTATGCACCGAAACTGACCATTTCCCTGATCGTTTTTTTTTCGTAACAATGAAGCCTCTTCTAAGCTCTATATCTCGGAGTTGCAACCACTGAGAGCAGGCAGACCGAGACCATTCACATGAGGGGACTGCTTTACAGCCCATAGAACTCAATCTGGCCGTATCCGTGATCGTTACGAAAAATCCCGCGACCTCTTAGTCTATATGGATACCATATCTTGAAAAGTACTGAACCCCGACTTTAACAAAATTTAGACTATAACCTAAGTTAAAAAATATGTAACTAATTTAAAACAAAAAGAATAATTTACGATACGACTTTCAGTTTCCGAAAAATATGTTTTTAACACTTACGCAATTTAGCACACTTGCTTGAAAGCCTAAATAAATTATATTAAACTCGAAAATTTGCTAATTCCTACAATATTACATACACATTTTATATCACATGGTTTTACCACATCACGAGCCAAAGCACAATTAAATAAATAGTCAAAAGTCAGTTACAACGTTGCGGTACATAGATAGAGATTTTATGCAAATACTTACAACATAAGCTTATGAAAACTTGTCGTTGAATTCCAGATATTTTAAAAAACATATTATTTATTTCAAATTGTATCGACGTGCAGACGTCTACACAATTCTATCATATACACCTTACTACTACATTCTTTTTTTGTATGTAAATCTGCTTATATTTATTCATGTGACAATATAATAAAAAAAAACTTCATTAAATTAAATATTTTTTTAAATTTACGTATGAAGTTTATCTTATCGTTGTACAATTTGTTAAAAACAAACGTTGTGCTTGTGGGTAATCATGATTTTAATCGACAGATTTTTTTTAGCCCATGCTTTTCCTCACATAGTACATGGTTGGCGGGAGAGATCCAGTTTTAAACTTTAAGTTACTCACTTCCACTTCCATATTGCATATTTTGACGTAGAACTGAACAATATATTCAAGTCAGTAGAACTTGTAGTACGACATTTCACACACCCCATTATTCGTCGAAACAATTTCTTTGCGTGGCTACCAGGGAATTAGTAAATTAAAAGTGTACGTGAATCAATCAAATCAATCAAAAGAAAATTGAAGGATCCTTCATAGTATTATTCATCTTCTACCATCATCTAGCCATTTGTCAAGTCATCAAAAACTTCACTGAATGCATTAATCACTGCTATGCGTTTTTATAAAGTCATATAATAGGTGGAGATCCCATCGCTTAAAACTGTAGGGATCAGATTTTCTAATGAAACTTATATTTAAGAATGATACATGATAGAAGAATAGATTACACTAGGGTTGCCTAAAAGAATCCTGCCGCTATCACCTTTCATTAATGTTTTTCGTAACTCGTTTTTGGAGAAAATTGCACTCATATGTTTTTATGTGAATCGCACATCATTTGAAAGAAAATCGCATAAGGAATTGGAAAAATAATGGTTGCCAGCTCTCAGTCTGCCGCAAGCTCAGGGTTGCCTGGTTTAAAGAGGTCACTTAAAGTTTATATTTGCACTCATGTGTTTTTTTAATGAATTATATATCAAATTAAAGCTTATTTTTTTCTCATCACAAAAACACATGGTTGCCTGGAAAATAACTGCCGCAAGCAAAGGTTGCCATCATTTGAAATATTTTATTCCGATTCCGTTTGACTGAGAATAGTCGATGAAATGCGCGGTTTGCCTTATGTTTTAAAGTAAAATATTATATAATAGAAGGTCAATCTTAAAATTAATGTTTATTCTAGCTATTCACCTGTTAAATGATTATTTTAACCATATTAAGTACGTACAAAAAACTATTTAAACATGAAATCATCCTTATGTTTCAAGTGAGATAACAAATGCATGATATTAAGTCTCTGCTAAATCTATTTTATAAATACTAATACTCATTTAAATTGTCATTTTAAAACGACTGAATTATCTAATTAAATAAATGCTTACAAATATTGATCTATTATTAATTGTCTTATGTTTCCTTAAGATAATGAATGGTGACAATTATTGCGTATATTTTTTTATTAATTAAGAAAATATGGAAAATTACATTTCAATAAACCCTCTCTCTCTCTCTCTCTTTCTCTTCGTCCTCTGCTCGTTCGCTTTGACAACGGCTTTTTTTTCTTACGCAACTTTTAAAAAATTGTATAGGAAAAAAATATATATAATATAATTATAATAAACAAAACTAATTTAGTAAAAATAAATTCGAAGAATTTACGACAGTAATGCCGATAAATAAATGCAATTTACAGTTTATGACCAGGAGTCGGCACATATCAATTAGTTGTCTACTTATTACTATAGATAAACATTTTGCGGCGCGATACAAAGCAAACCAAATGCAATAAAATTATTTTCGAAGATGTATTGTTTCTAAATGCAGTAAAAGTGCAGATGGCCAACTGGGATGTTTTTGAGCACATTGCTTGCGTTTTGAGTTAACTATAATTTTAAAACTGACGTGAAAATGAAGATGTGTTTTTTATGCGACAGGAGAAAAAAAAATTTAATTTAATAATTAATCGCTCCAAAAGTGTAAACTTATGTTATTGTTTCGCCAAAAATGAATTCCATATTAAGTACGCCCAGAAAACTATTTAAATATGAAATCATCGTTATTTTTCAAGTGAAATAATGAATCCATGATATTGAGTCTTTGCTAAATCTGATTTCTAAATATTAATACTCATTTAAATTATCATTTTAAAACTACTAAATTATCTAATTAAATAAATGTTTACAAATATTGATCTACTATAAGATATTAATTACATCATATTTCCTTAATATAATGAATGGTGACAATTATTGCGAGAGAGAGAGAGAGAGACAGTGTTTATTGAAATGTAATTTTCCATATTTTCTTAATTCATAAAAAAAATATACGCAATAATTGTCACCATTCATTATCTTAAGGAAACATAAGACAATTAATAATAGATCAATATTTGTAAGCATTTATTTAATTAGATAATTCAGTCGTTTTAAAATGACAATTTAAATGAGTATTAGTATTTATAAAATAGATTTAGCAGAGACTTAATATCATGCATTTGTTATGTCACTTGAAACATAAGGATGATTTCATGTTTAAATAGTTTTTTGTACGTACTTAATATGGTTAAAATAATCATTTAACAGGTGAATAGCTAGAATAAACATTAATTTTAAGATTGACCTTCTATTATATAATATTTTACTTTAAAACATAAGGCACACCGCGCATTTCATCGTCTATTCTCAGTCAAACGGAATCGGAATATTTCAAATGATGGTAACCTTTGCTTGCGGCAGTTATTTTCCAGGCAACCATGTGTTTTTGTGATGAGAAAAAAATAAGCTTTAATTTGATATATAATTCATTAAAAAAACACATGAGTGCAAATATAAACTTTAAGTGACCTCTTTAAACCAGGCAACCCTGAGCTTGCGGCAGACTGAGAGCTGGCAACCATTATTTTTCCAATTCCTTATGCGATTTTCTTTCAAATGATGTGCGATTCACATAAAAAACATATGAGTGCAATTTTCTCCAAAAACGAGTTACGAAAAACATTAATGAAAGGTGATTGCGGCAGGATTCTTTTAGGCAACCCTAGTGTAATCTATTCTACTATCATGTATCATTCTTAAATATAAGTTTCGTTAGAAAATCTGATCCCTACAGTTTTAAGCGATGGGATCTTAGGCCATAAGGGATATAAATTTCTACAATTAAAATTAATAGAATATGTATATAATATTTGATATTTTTAGAATAGAATATGTATATAATATTTGATATATAATATTTGATATTTTTGGAAAAAAACATAAATTTTATAAGTATTGAATAATAATCACTACTTTCTGGATGTTATAAATAAATAAATACATCTTCAATAAAATAATGCTTATTAATATAACATTATTAAGACATTGAAACTTGGCATATATTGTAAAAAATAAATAAATAAAAGCTCAAAATCAGCTTCATGTATTCCGCACACTTAGTCAGAACGAAACAGAAATTAGGCGGTTCTACGTCCCTACAGGATATAGTGCATTAAAAATAATATGGTGTAATTATAGCTTAAGTGAATATTAATAAGTATACTCCATTCTAAAACCAATCAACTATTTCTAGTTATATAATTTATTGCTATATCTCAAACAAACAATCTTTTACCTTTCCCTTCTGGTATAAATAATAATGTAAATATAAACGCAAAGGTTGATGAACACGAAAAAAACCAAAATAATATGTGTACACCAACAACATTCATCAATGTCCCAAAAGCAGTTGATATGATGAACCCGCTTATGCATGAACTCACAATGGCCACTGCAGAACCTTTGCTCCTAACATTAGTTTCAAACATTTCGCCTATCACCGTACTTGGAATTATGCGTAGACCTAAAAATTAAGAAATAAGATTTTCGGATGTTGGATAATCTCTCTTTGTAATTGGTCCTTCATGTTTGAGAATCAGCATCAGGGTTGCACCTAGAGTAGATGATTTTCCTCCATCGGTATCTATCAAGTGCGTCTCTCATAACCGTATAGAACTTGGAATATGGCGATTCCATAACTTGAGCGGTCCATCGTGAGGGTGAACGACCGCGTCATCTTTAGCCTTCGGTGCTTCCAACCACAATTAGAATTAATAATGGGTCATAAATAACCAAAATGAAAAAAGATAGTTATGAAATAGGCAGATCCCGGTGTATCGTAGTGGAACATAGATGGATGTGGGTTCGATTCCCACGTGGGGGGGACTAATTATATTTAAGTCATTTCCATTTCCCCGCCCTTGTCGACAAAACGCAGCATTGAGTTCCGCTTCTGAAAACACAATATCTTAGAAATTGAGTGACAAGTGGGGAATAAAGTGACAATCTTTTACGTCACACAAGAACACTTCACACATCGAAAAACACTTGGGTTACTGAGACAAAACTAACGATACCTTAAATATCTATATCCGTTCAGTGGTTCTGGATATAAGAGATAATAAAGAATACTAGCGAAAAATATTAAACATAAAAACATAACCCTTCCTTAGAAGCCGGGAAAAAAAATACTTACAGCAAAGTGATATTACCACTTGCCGTGTATACAAGTCAATTTTAGTATTGTAAACATATTTAATTTAAAAAACACCACTAAATCTAAATACACGTTTGATTGCTTTGTACGCTATCTAAGTTGTGTCTTTATTTGGTTTATATACTTATTATTACACTAGCGGCCCCAGTGCGGCTAGGCCTCTTGAAACATATGCATGTTACTTTAAGCGTATATAAGAAAGAAACAGCTAACCACGAGTCGGACTGCCCGCTAAGGGGTCTGTACCAGTTTCAGTAAAAAAAGAAATACCTTACAGGTTTTGATGATCCTCCGAATAAAGTTAACAAACTTAAGTTTGCAGATATACATTTATTTTGTGTGAAATGAACTATAAATATAAGTTCGTAGAGATATTTTTCTATGAAATATCTATAAATTTTTGCTTAGCTTGATACTATAACTGATATCCTAAACACCTTTAAAAGTATTATTTAATAAATAATGCCTTGGCTCGTGATGTATCTAGTTGTTAGAACCTTCTATCATTATAATCGTTAATAACCCAAAATCTTTTAGAGATTCAGAAGTTTTGTGTTAATAATTTAATATTTTGGTATTTATTTTTTTGGCCGTGTAATCAAAGCCTAGAATAGGATCATCCTGGTACTGATGGCGTCATAAATTCAAATTCTAATATTTTTGTTCAAAATAAGAAGGTACATGCTTCGTTTTTTGAACGTCGAATGATTTACCACCTGTTCACTAAAGTTAATGCCTCAGACCTGAGAAGAACCGGCGCAAGAAACTCAGCGGGACTTATTTTTCTAAAATCAGTTTTATACAAATACATATTTAAATATCTGTGACAATGATACTAATTATAATATATTTAAGGTAACAGGGCAAAGCGCGACGTTGACTTCCGCCACTCAATATGCAATGCGTCGAGAATTTAGCAGTAAGTGGGGAAAGGAGTGTCTTAACTCTAGATAACCTTTGCCGACTCTGTTATTTGCGAAATACAGCGTGAAGTTAATATATATGCTTTCTATTTTGTTTTTAATCGTAGGCATTATACATGGTGTTTAACTTAATTAACATAATTGAAAAACCACACTTTTTTTGACTACAGTGTAGATCGTATTTTCTATTTACGTGAACACACACTTGATACCTTTGTCAATCTTAAAAATAAATTCTAAAGTAAGTTTATTTCTGTTTGCTTTAAAGAGTTATTTAAAAAAAAATAATGGATAATTTTAATTAAAAATATTACGTATCATATGGAAATATTTACATTTAATTTTTTACCCATAAATTTTTGAATTTCAAGCAAAGATTTTCCTTTTGTTTCTGGTATACAACATTTTGTGAACATACATGCGCAGGCGCACGAAACTGAAAAGAACCAAAATAGTATGTGAGCTCCAAGAGTTTTTATTATATAAGCAAAGGCTGTCGTCAAACCAAATCCAGATAACCAGGAACAACACAATGCTATAGCTGAACCCTTGCCTCGTACGTTTATTGTGAACATTTCTCCTATTAAAGTAAGTGGTAAAATTCCAAAACCTGAAAAAACAAAGCAATTGTCTGACTGACTGAAACGTGAATTCTTAGGACAGCATTTGACTGTAAGCCCAATGGTTGAGGGTCTTCAAGATTTATATTAGTCTCCGTTTACAACAAAAAGCAGCGTTAAGTTCTGTCAATCGACAAGCAATGTCTTGAATTCGTGCGGACTAAGTCCTTTTTATATTTGAATATAGTGTGAAATTGATATTAAATTTAGATTGGATTCTTACCACATTCGTAGCCGATATAAAAAAGCGTCAATATGACTAAAGGAAGCCACTTAACATTGATAATTACAGAAATTTTCAGGTATTGCAAATAAAAATATAGGCCCATTGAAAACTGAAAAAAAAAATCATCTAATTAGTGAAAAATCCACAACTCATTTCATATTATAATTTTTTGTTTGCACTTATAAAAGAATTGTACTCATTAACAAAAAGCAATAGGAACAGATATATGCTTGTAATTCTAGAAATGTAAAACTGACATGTAATACTATATGTCCACATCTTGTAAGAGAAAATAATATACGATTTTTTATTATTATTTGACTTTTAAAGATTATAAGTAAAAAAAATAAAAAAAACAATTTCAACTCTGCTTTGGCCTCATTAGCCATAATGCAGTGTTTTTCTGATGTTGAGAAGAAAAAGTGAAGAACGTAGTATTAAAGTAAATAATTTAACAGCATACCGATGATTATCTTATAACAAATAATAAAAATATAACAATTACTCAACTAATGTTTAAACCAATTATCTCAATTTATCTGTCGACTGTACAAAAACACAGGGACATTTAGATGAAAACGGAGTAGAGGAAAAAAATTATATTAATGTTAGACGCAAATTACAGGTAATCAGTGAAAAAAAATATTAACATGCTGTGGCTTTTAGGTAGTAGTGGGTCAGGGCCTGACTGTACATATGATGGTTGAGAGTTGGTCACTTGGAAGAATGGTTTAAAATTATTTTCATTTTCCTGGTCTGGTGGACAAAAATTGTAACAAGCAAGTGTTGCGTAAAGTTTTGTCTCACATCACGCAATATTTCGAAAATACGTACGTATTTAACAGAGTATCTGAACACTAGGTTCTCTCTACCTGCTATATAGGAAAATATGTGAAGCTTTCTCTCTGGGTAAGAAAAAATAATAACTGACTACTTTGATTTTTTTGATGCAACATTGAACCATATGGATAAAAGCGATATAAAGAATGACTTGCCACAAGAATCTCTCTTTACCATTAGACGTGGATAAATTGTCAATATAAATTACTATACATTACGGACACGTCATGGATGTATGCTATAAAATTTAATGTTTTTTTTAAGGATACTTATGCACACTTACCATACTTATGCAGCACACTGCAATTGACAAGAGCAATAATTTTTTTGTTCCTAATTTTTTTATCAAAATTGGTGACAGGACGCTTCCAATTAGTTGAATAGATCCAATAATGATCATTGCAGTATTAGAATTTATGGAAGATCCAGCCATTTCAAATATAGATCCCGAAAAAATTGTAACGGCCAAACCTCCACTAAATTGTTGTAATACATTAATAATAATAGCAACTAATAAAGCTTTTCTGTTTGTTCTCAACGTGAAAAGTTCGATCCAATCCATTTTTTCACTTGTCGATGTATATTCTTCCTTTGTTTCTAATAATTTATCTTTCTCTTTCATTCTACCTAATTTTACTAAGTGTTTAATTGCTTCGTCTTCTTTATCTGTAATAAAATAAATAAAGCTATTAAAAATTCTTTATGTTGTCGTTTAGTTATGGTTTTAAATCCTACTGGAATATTTATTTTTACACGATATTTCGTAAAGTGTAAAAAGCATTTTGGCTACTAAAATTAAAATTATTAATATATTATGAATTGATTAATGGCAAATTTATTTTTGTTATAAATTTTTATTGCAGAGACCTAGTCAATAACTGACCATCAAAGGTCACATTGGTTTTATAATTGGAATATTTCACTGATCAGTTTTCATAAAACAGTAACTAAATAGTAAAAAATAACCAGAAAATTAAAACACATAAAGATAACGAAAAATACTACAGTACCTTTTAAAACATAATATAACGGCGATTCAGGTATCATTAAAACAGTTGCCGTAAATAGTGTAGATAACCCCATACCGATATACGTTGATACATAATAAGGAAAATATGGAGCTACGGAAAATACTAAAAGTGAACCAAATGCGGTAAACATTCCAAGAGCTGTTAAAAGACTGCCTCTTATATTTATTGATCTGAAAATTGATTATATAACGATCAATTACACAGTTTAATTAACTGCAATTAAATGTAATGGCATTTTAAAATAATCTTTTATTTATATTATATGCATAGAATGTTAAATAATATTTTTAAGGCGCTACCTTGTCGCAATTGAAAAATGACGACTGAACAACGGCAGTTGTGGTTTCGAATTTTACTTGGAAAAATGTCTATATATATATTTTTTCTCTATTTGTGAGAGGCCAACGTGGTGGAGAGGAATAGCATTTGGCAGTCAACGGGAGGCCTTTTCTCACTCTCACTCTTTCTAGTAAGGCACAACGCAATGTTATTCTCAAATGCTGGCTGAAAAAGGACAACGTAGTGTCTTGACACTAAGCTGTATGCCTGAACTGCTATATGAAGGACAAAGCTAACTAAAGGCAACAAGTTCATTCACCTTGTGGTAAGAGAGCGCGTTTCTTAAATGCTTATAAAGTTGAAAAATACTAACGCTACTTCACCTATATATATAACATTAGTGACACCTATCATTGACGACGCGAAGCTATTTAAGAATCTTCCGATATACAACATCTCTAGGTTCCTTGTCATTGATAGAATAGTGAAAGCAATAATCGCTGTGACTCCACCTAGAATAAAAGTTGGCTTTCGACCTTTGTAATTTGACAACCATCCAACTAAAAATGGAGCTGAAAAATTATAATATGACGTTTAATATTTTTTTATGTAATCAGGTGATAGATAATAAGCGTAACAATTATATTTCATACATCTATATAAATAGAACAAACAATAGCTCACATTCATGAATTGTTTACTCGAATTCCTTTACCAAAATAATGAATCTACTTACAACTTAAAAAAAATCTTAAAAATATAATAGGGCTAACTTTTAACAGCCTCGCTAGGGACAATGTTATTAAATTAGTATTTAAAAATAAATTAAATTCAAAGTAAATTAAGAAACTAAAATGTTTTAATTTCTTAAATAACTTGTGAGAGTTTAACAGAAAATATATATTTCAGGGCCATGCACTAAGGCAGGCGGCAGTAGGCCTCTTTCAGAACACTGTCCCTCTACAATGCAGTAAAGAGAGCGTGCGCCGTTTTTTTTTATCTTCATGAAATGTTTTATTTTCTACATCCCCTAATTTTTTTATTAAAAATACTTCATAGCACTGGTCAGTTAATTAAATAATTAAGAGTGAATTATTCTCTCTTCTTCATCATTTTAAGTTATACAAAGCATACTAACTAACCTGGTATTGATCCTATGTAGACTACAGATCCGACTAAAGATATTTGTGTATCTGATAACAAAAATGGTAGTGGTGATTCTTTGCCATTTTGCAGTTTCGGTATAATAGGCCCAGGCCAGCTTAGTGTATAGCCTAAGATCATTTGCCCCAAATACACTGAAAATAATTTAGAGAATTATAGACATTTTGCGAGGTACATAGAGAAAAGTAAAACCATGACCACGCTGTATCTCGCACATAATAAGATAGGCAGAGTGTTAAGACACTCTGGTACCCACTTTCCGTCCAATTTTTGAGATATTGTATTTTGAATGAATGAATGTTGAATTGATGTGCTGTGCTGATTTTGTACTGTATGCCTACGTAAGCATGTCATTTACTTTTGTTAAAAACGATTAAATCTTTTTATCTTCCTTTAAATTCTTTTTATCTGTGTCCGCGTAGCAGGGTAGACAGTGGGAACCTAGTGTTAAGACAGCCAGAACTCAACGCCGCAAGACAAAATTAAGTTAATTAAATAAAATAAAAACATCCTATATGTTTTTATTTTTTTATTTACTATTATATAATATTTTATACAATAAAGTAAACAAAATTGAATTGTTAGTGGAGATTACCTTCATAAATTATAACAGTTAAGTTTAAATCGTAATTGAGGCCGGTCGTGGCGCAGCGGCACGAGGTGTGACTGTGAAACCGACTGGTTGTGGGTTCGATCCCCACTGAGGAGATGAAATATTTACTTAAATTTATATTTACATTTCTTCGCTCTGGTGTCGAGGTTAAGCGCGGCGTTAAGTTCTGCCACTCAACACGCAATGCCTCCAGAACTCGGCAGAAAGTGGGGAACGGGAGTGTCTTAACACTAGGTTCCCTCTGCCTACCCTGCTGTGTGCGGGTTACAGCGTGAAGCTGATTTTTTTTAATTCAACACAGAGATAAAGAACGATTTTGAAAGAAATATCAAGTAAATACAAAGATTTTTTGGTTGGTTCGTTCATATAATATATGTAACTAATTTAAAAACTGTACAGTAGTTAATATGCAATTATTACAGTTATTTTACAAAGAATATTATGAATCCTTCAAATCAATAATTTAACATTTAAGGCTGTTTCTGAATGAGTAAATTAAATTATTCACTGACATCAGCACATTTAACAGAGTATATTATATATACTCTGTTAAATGTGCTATATAGGAATATAAAGTTATAAAAATATAAACGTGTAATAAATAATTAGCTTTATGTATATTTTATAAATATCAAATATCAACAATGGTCGTATTTTTTTATTTAAAACAATCAAAAAATCTTTGACGATAATGTCGTAAAAAATCATATTAGAAGTCATTATAGTTGTCAATCAATTCTGCTTATTAAATCAATAATCATGTATTTTAAGCGGGCGAAGCCGTGGGCGAGCCGCTATTACATAATATACACAAAGAAATACATACATACTTTGAATTGAATATTTCTTCTGTCACCTGTATATTTACGTACACTTTTATTTACTTTTGTTAAAATTATTAAGGCTTTTTTTATTTTTATTTATAAAAAATTGCTTTACGCCTTTTCCGCTACGCTTTGTATTATCTGCTATGCTCATTCCGTATAGCAGGGTTTACAGAAGAATCCAGCGTTAAGACACTCAGTTTCTCATTTTCCCAAGGCATTGTTGAGTGGCGTAATTAACCGCAGCAAGGCAAAATTAAGTTAGTGTTAATATTAAAATTTATAAAAAAATAGGTACATACGTATTACTGATATAGATAATTGTCTTTTGATACCAATCGTACAAGTCATTTTGCAAATAATTATTCTTAAAAAAAGCGTTAAAAATACGTTTTAAACCTCTGACAATTTATATTACACTGAGCTAAGAATAGATTTAGTATGTGTAAATGAATGTGTTATAATATACATTAAGATAAAATGATAATAATAAAATGGAAAAATAATAAAACAGTCAAGTGTTAGTCGGACGGAGTATTCATTTGTAACAATCTCTATCACAAATACTATTAATAATATTATTTTATTATATTGATAATGATAAAAATAAAATATATACATTAACAAAATTATTTATTTAAAAATATTATTATTATTTTTTTTTATATATAATAATCATTAATCATTGTAAAAAAAATCTGCTTCAAATTGTATCCCGCACACAGCAGGGTTGGTAGAGGAAACTGCGGTAGAGGAAATAAATGTTAACACTCCCTTTTCGATTGGCATTGCGTGTAGAGTGGCGGAACTCTACGCGCTTTGCCTCGACACCAGAGAAATATTAATTTCCTCTAGGGGGAACCAAACCCACAACTTGTCGCCTTTACAGTCACACACTTGACGCTTTTATCCCTGGACAATAATTGGCCACAAAAAAATATTATATCATTCATGTTTCGAATAATTTATTGTACACCTTTCATTTATATTGTAAAGAATGATCTAAAGGGATACAATAAATTCCTTCTGCCTACATTGCTATGTGTGGGCTATACGCTAATTTAAAGTACTTAATTATAAAAAAGTTTTTAAAAATCTACAAAAAACCACATTTAAAGTATAATTATTAGATTATTGTGATCTTTCCCTCAAGGACATCAGGATTATGCTATGAAAATATTGTATTGTTGCTGTGAAATCACGTGTTCGAATAAACGGGCAATAAGATATGGAACAAAATAGAGTTCAATTTTTTCTTAAATTACTATATAGAAAGGATGATAGCAAAAAACCTGAAAAAGAACATTAGCTATCATGTAATGTTGAAAGTAATTAGTTTCTAATGATAGTATCGATATAGCGTTAGGTACCTAATTCAAAGATTATATTGAAAACTAGCGGCACCCGCTCGGCTACACCCGTTTGAAATATATTAATGTTTATTTAAGTGTATTTAAGAAAAAACGACCGAGAGTACCAATTTCAGGATTGTGATTGGAATATACTTTATAGGTTTTGATAATACGGCGAATAAAATTAACAAAATTAAGTTTGCGGGCAAATACAGTTATTAGTGATCCAAAGAAATGTAACCATAAATATCTGGTATTAATTTCAGATTGATGCCTCAACGCAATCTCAAGTAAAATGATATTGATATACGGACAGACAGTGATGCCATAAAGGTTCCGATTTTGAGGAATAAAACCCTTAAAATTAACAAAATACTAACAACAGCGTCTTGTAGATGAAACGTGAATAGCGTAAATAAAGTAACCGTTTTTTTTTAATCATTTAATTTACTTTTTGTATTTCTAACAAACTCTTTCCTTTCGTCTCTGGTATGAATAGCAGGGTAAATACACACGCAAAAGCCGACGAGCATGAGAAGAACCAGAATAATATATGAGCACCAACAATATTCGTTAAAACTCCGAATGCTGTAGATACAAAAAATCCACATAGCCACGACGAGGTCAGTGCTACAGCAGATCCTTTACTTCTTACATTACTTTTGAACATTTCACCAATTAAAGTTGTTGGGATTATGCCTAAGCCTAGAAGTAAAATGGATAAAATTAATAATAATACATGTGTAATCAGCTTCACGCTATATCCCGCACACAGCAGGGTAGGCAGAGGGAACCTAGTCTTAAGACACTCCGTTCCCTACTTTAAGCTTTTATTTTCCCGAGTGTGAATCGAACACAACGTTTACAGTCACACTCGTACTTGTGCCACTGCGCCACATCGGCCTCGATAAATATAAATTTACAAATAAAATAGTTTTATTTGATAATGAATAAGACTTCGTATTAAAATATTATTTTAAATGAAAAGTTGTATGTAACTTGCACGCAAAAAACACTTGCAAATTGTGATTTCAAATGAAATTCGAATGATATATTAAGAAGTGGTGTTGAGGTCCGTCAATGAAAACACAATGTTTTGAAAACTTTGGTGGTGCGTGAAGAACGGAGCGTCTTAAAACTAGTCTATACTACACTGCAATATGTATATCTTCCTGCGTGGAGAAAACTGTAAAGCTTTGTTCATTTATAATGTAACTCCCGTAATGCAAAATGTGATAGATAATCTACGATACATAATACCTACTTACTTAAGCTATATTTATTATTTATTTATCAAATTCTACTCACCTATATCAAAAGCGAAGAAAAATACAATAAGAATAACAAGTGGCAACCATTTGATATTGTTAATTCCAGAGTATTCTATAAAGTCGAAATAGAAGAAAAGACCCAATATAAACTGAAAAGTCAAGAAACAATTCTTAGTTAAATACGTATGTCGATATTATAATCTTTCATAAAAAAATATTCTTTTTAACGTAACTCATGTTAAAATATTTCCACTTCCGATAAGAATACTATTCATAAAATATTGAAACTCAACACTGCACTTAGTAAGCTTTATAAACATAAAAATCATTTGTAGTAGGAATTAAACCCACAATCGAATGTGCTGTGGCACTCTCAAACATGATCTCAAACAAAAAATTAAATAATTAAAAAATTAAAAAGAATCACACTTACCATACTCAAAGAGCAAAATATACAAGATATCATCATCAGACGCTTTCTACCACACTTTTCGATTATAAAAGGTACCAACATGCTGCCAGACAACTGGCAGCACAATATAACAATCATTGATAAATTAGGATCTATAGACGATTCAGCCATTTCAAAGATTCTTCCAGAGAATAGTACAATTGTAATGATACCACTACATTGTAAAAATATATTCGCACAAATAAGCACTATTAAAGCTTTTCTGTTACTTCTGTCTGTAAATAAATCCTTCCAGTCTTTGGTATTTGTAGAACTTTGGTATTCCTTTTTTGATGCAATCAATTCGTCTATATCTTCAGATCTGTCCAGTTGTTTTAAAACTTTTTTTAATGACGTGTCATCGTCTAAAAAATATACAAAAATATTTAGATAAAGTCGGGGCAAAAGCATTTTCGTATTGTTCATACAAAGGAAAATATTTTTTAGCTATATTTTTTTATTATTTGAAGCAGATAACAAGGGCATCTTCTACATTACCAAAAATAAAGATCACAATATATTTATTTCTCTTATAATAACTATATACTATTACATAAAAAACTGTATAACCTTACTTTTTAATACATAGAATATAGGAGATTCTGGTATGAAAAAGGCACAAAACGTACATATTAATCCTCCAATCAAACCTATGGACGTTGCATTTTTATAAGATAAGAACATTCCACCAGTATACACCAGCAACGATCCAGCTGTATTAAATATTCCTAAAATTCCTAAAAGTACACCTCTTATGTTCTTTGACCTATAAATTGTACATATGTTTTTTAAGAACATTAAAACTATATTTATATATAATTTAGTTTCATTTCCCCGCTCTGGTTAAAGTATTCGGGTAAAAAATTGTAGAACGAAGTGACTCCCCCTGCTATTGAGTATTAAAACTGACCCTGCTTAAATAAATAAAATGCTAAAATACTTGCTAGTATTAAACTACTAACGTACCTAAATGTTAATTAAATTTAATTATATTTTGGAATATTATTTACAGTGTTCAAATTAATTTTTTTTAAACCCAAGCTTTATAGGTTTATTTTTATGGAGTAATGTATTTTAAAAATCAAGCGATTTTAATGTAGTGGCCATTTTAGATTAACAACAACATTAATTATAAGGAATTTCATTGTCATCAGTACTAAAGTCATAATCTAAATTACAACTCAATCGGACACTGAGATGTAGGTCAAATTGAGATTGTAAGATTTCACACACACGGCAAGTCAAAAAAAGCTTGAAAAATATCGAACATCCGCACTTTTAAAATAGCCCATAATTTATTTTTGTTCTTGTATTTAGTCTACTTATAATATTTATTTTTTTCCTGGTATATATATATATAGCAAATAAAAATATACCAACGCAATTTCTCCTATGTACACCAAATTAATCACTGCAACACTAGCCGTTGCAAAAGTACATACGACTCTGCAAAAATATACGGTAGCTAAATTTTTTGCAAAGATTAAAATAAGATATGATATTGATATCATAAACCCTCCTATTATTAAACATAATTTTCTCCCTATCACGTTGGACAGCCATCCCATTACGTATGGAGCTGAAACAAAACAAGATAAATGAATTTTAAACTTTTATCATCAATATAACATATCCATTCTGTGAAAATAGTAATGATCACTTATATAAGACAACAAATAGCAATGATCATGACAATGATCAGAAGGCGAAGAATGTATAATGTTTATGCCATATAATTAAACATAGATAATAAAACCATAGTAAGCCAGTCGTGGCGCAGCGGCACGAGGTGTGACTGTAAAACCGACTGGTTGTGGGTTCGATCCCCACTCGAGGAGATAAAATATTTACTTAAATTTATATTTCCATTTCTTCGCTCTGGTGTCGAGGTTAAGCGCGGCGTTGAGTTCTGCCACTCAACACGCAATGCCTTCAGAATTCGGCAGAAAGTGATAAACGGAGTGTCTTAACACTAGGTTCCCTCTGCCTACCCTGCTGTGTGCGGAATACAGCGTGAAGCTGATTTTTTTTTTTATTTTTTAGTAAATGTTAAGTTAAATAGTAATTTCCCTCTTACAATAAAAAAAATACAAAATATTACAATTTCTTACCAGGTATACCTCCTACATACATAAATGAAGCAATGAGTGACAGCTGGGAGTCAGATAACTGTATTGACAGCGGCGATTGGCTTGGATCTTGAAATTTTGGCAGCATGGGCCCCGTCCAACTTATAGTATAACCACTGATTGACTGTCCAATGTAACCTGTAAAATATTTAGTAATAAAATAGCTTGTAGTTTTTTTCTCGCATAGCATGGTGAGCAGAGAAAATTTAGTGACAATACTAATTTCACGAATTTGAAATATTCCGTTTGTCATTTTATATTACAGTTGGCAAACGAAAATTTATCTTTCTCCCAAGTGTAAATCGAATCGTCCTCAATCTAGTTTATTTACTGCCAAAAAAAAAATTAAGTTACAAGTCACTTTATTCTATATACATTCTCGTAAGTAGGCAAAACTTAATAAATATAAAAATAAAGGGTATATTGAATGAAAAAGAAGATGACAAAATATAGCTTCGTCATTTTATTTTAAAATATATATCGACCTAATTGCACACTTTTAGAAAAAAGTTAAATCATATGTCACTGCAAGTAGAAACACTATTTATAGTATTTTTTTTTTAAAAAAGCAAATACGTCAATGTTGCACAAAATGACAAATGAATACATAAAAATGTTTAATGATTAAACATTCAATTTCATTATTAGATTATTTTGCAATAATGTCTAAAACAACCATAGGAAACCACTTTAAGAGGATAAAACGAGATTTATATTTATTATAGTCGTATTTGCGATATTGTTGATTTATTTTATTGACAGAGCTATAACGCTTAACCAATAATACAAGACATATATCCTTATATAGCATGTTGTAAAATTATGCATGACACCGCCGTACTTCAGTCCTAAATGCACGTGATAGTTACAAATTTAAATTCTTCGCATTTATTATATCTTGACCATGAATTAAAGCGGGAGTATTTTGTTTTTATAAATTAGGAGCAGGCAAATGAGATTGCCGATCACCTAATATTGTAGTTAACTGAGAACACATCTGTTAACTACAATATTAGTTTAACTGATCTAGGAAGCCAAGTGGTG
The DNA here is from genome assembly GCA_021202915.1 of Heliconius himera. Lineage (NCBI taxonomy): Eukaryota > Metazoa > Arthropoda > Insecta > Lepidoptera > Nymphalidae > Heliconius > Heliconius himera. The sequence continues at coordinate 230,172 of JAJHJA010000789.1, read as the reverse complement.
AGTGTGATACTGTTTACTGTTTTCGGTGGTGTTACACTACGGAGTGTAACTAATCAATTTCTCCGAACATTCCCCATTATACAGTTGATAGACCACGCAAAGGGAGCCGACGTTCTTAACTAGTTTAATGCTATCCAGATTGCTTGTTAATTTTGGGACACCCACGAGCTAACTGCCTATTTTTGGAACTGATAGGAGTTGACACACTGAGGTGAGCCGGCCCAAAAGTAAGGGTAGTATTTCATATGTGGGCAGACTTGTACTTTATATAATAAGAGCATATGTTAAGGCGTAAAGAAGCGCTTTGCTCTATATAGCACCTCAAGATTTTTAAAAGCTAATTTCAGTTTACCCTCCAAATAATAACGAAAGTGGACGTCGAGAAAATAAGTATCCTCAGTGATATTTCATCCAAGAAGTGTGTCCTGAGAATGTAATTTATTGACTTGGCAGAATGTCTCAACATTCTAAAATGCGGAAAATTTACAGCAGAGATTGACGTAGGATAAGTACAGATAAAAATATGTAAATAATGTAAAAATCCTAACTAAATATAATAAAAATATGAATGCATATAATCTCTATATATAATAAGACAGTAAAAATATTTTGTCTGTACATTTAGTAATTTTGACTGAAATGGATAGAGGGACACTTAAAAAGACTAATAGAAAGCAAAAAGATTTTTTTTGAATTTCTTGTCTGTCTGTCTGTCTGTCTGTCTGTCTGTCGACATATTGTTGTCCGCATTTTTCTCTGAAACTACTGAACCGATTTACTTGAAAATTTCACCAATTGCTTTGTTTTAACTCAATTTAGGTTCTAAAGTTTGGTTCATCAAAATCGGTTCATTAAAAAAAAAGTTATCGTCATTTGAATGAACTCAAGGCATTAGCTTGCCAGCGAATGTTATATAGAAATCGCGCTGGTTTATATACGTCTTGATTATATGACTGTTGATAAAAATATATATTTTTGAAGCACTATTATACAATATTTTATACAATAAAGTAAACAAGGCCAGTCGTGGCGCAGCGGCAAGAAGTGTGACTGTAAAACCAACTGGGTGTGGGTTCGATCCCCACTCGAGGAGATGAAATATTAACTTAAATTTATATTTCCATTTCTTCGTTCTGGTGGCGAGGTTAAGCGCGGCGTTGAGTTCTGCCACTCAACAAGCAATGCCTCCAGAATTCGGCAGAAAGTGGGGAACGGAGTGTCTTAACACTAGGTTCCCTCTGCCTACCCTGCTATGTGCGGGATACAGCGTGAAGCTGATTTATTTATTTATTTTATTTTATTATAGTTGTCAATCAATTCTGCTTAAATCAATAATCATGTATTTTAAGCGGGCGAAGCCGTGGGCGGGCCGCTAGTCATAATATAATAAAACTAATCTTTTTTATATTTACATTATATAAAACAAAAATATCACAAAGAGGCTGTCGTGACCCAGTGGCATAAGTGTGCGACTGTAAAGTCTGGGTTCCATTCTCTCTCAGGGACATATTTATTATTTTCATAGAGAGAAGAATTTTAAATATTTACTATTTTCAGAAGAGAGGCAAAGCGTGGCATTAAATTTCCGCCACTCAACGCACAGTGCCTCAAGAATTCGGCGCAAAATGGAGAGTACAAATTTCTTAATGAGAATTGAGTGTCTCAATACTAGATTCCCAGTATTACATTAAATGTAATTTAAACTAAAAGATAAAAAATATTGAAGGCAAAGGTGTATATGTATAATACATGCATATTAAAACTTAGATAAATTGTAAATATCACAGATTTTTTTCGTGAACATACGGCCAAAACGCTAGTAAAAAAGTAGATGAAATAAATATTCTATTTTTTTAGCGACTTCTGTAAGAAAAGGTAAAAGTTATCAAATCACTACTACTACCACTAGCTTCTACATACCTCTTTCGCCTCGTCCACTGTCATCAACCTCTTCATACATGCCATCCGGAGGATCCTCATGCTTTTACGTGACCTTCCTCCAGTATCTTTGATACTGTATTTTCGAAGGTCACCCGAGGTCTCCCTCTATCTCTCTTACCACTCACTTTTCCATCATAAATCTTTTTTATTCATTCTCACCATGACATCCTTGCTAGTACCTGCCATTGTGTGTACCTCTTCATTACGGATTCAATCAGCTAAGCTGACTCCGCATATCCTACGAAGAGATCGCATCTCCACGGCATTCATCTTTCTTTCATTCTTCTTCTGCAATACCCACGTTTCGCTGCCGTATAACAGTGTCGGTACCAAAACTGCATTGTGTACCTACGTCCAAACGCGCAGCTATGCTGACATTTCGCCGTCTCATCAATGCAGGGGTTCGTTAACCTTGTTACCGGCAGCCGCCTTACCCGCCGCAATACGCCTTTCCGTATCGTATCTTCCATCTCTACTGAGCATACTTCCCAACTATACCTTGTTCTTTTAGTTATTCACTTGTTCTATTAGTTATCAAACCGATTTAGATTTTTTTTTATTTGAAAACTAGTGATGTACGTGTAGTGCATTCATTTGGCCCATTTATGACAACGGCTCCATGATAACATCACATAAGTCTTAAATGTGCATTAGGTATGTTCGCAATAAATGGACAAATAGCTAAATATAACGTCAACCGATTTCGATTATCCTTTTTTTATGTGAAAGTTTGGTTAAGTTGATTTTTTTTGTTAAAAATTATCAGTCTTTTGACTGAGTACGCTGTCGGTCATACTGGCATCTACAGTTTCACCGAGCTTGGAGAGGCCGCGCTAGAAGAGCTCTGACCTTGGTTTTAAATAGTCTAGTATATTAAAAAAAATACTTACAACATATTGATATAAGAAATTGTCGTTGCACTCCACTTATTTTCATTAACATTATAAAGTTATTTAAAATAACTTTCTTGCTTATTTCTGCAATTATATGAAATATATGTTAATTATTAATTTTAAATTTATTTGTTTATGTATTTGGCATGCGACTGTAGATGCGACGGTTGTGAATTCGATTCACACTCGGAGAATTAAATATTAAATATTTATATTTCATCGCTCTGGTAACAACGGGAAGCACAGCGTTGATTTCCGTTACTCAACACCCAATATCTCGAGAATTTACACTTTCCGCCGAATTCCCCACGGCGCGGAAGCATCTTAATGGGAGCGGAGTGAACACTAGATTATTTATCTTTTTATGTAGAAACAATTCTGATATAACTGTTCCCGTTATAATTTTCATAACGGCATCATAAAAAATAATAAAACTTTTACTGAGAAAGTTCAAATGAATCGAATAAATAATAATATTTTTAACAATTTATCTTAATAAGTAGATTTTTTTTATTTAGCATCACAACACATGTATATTTTTGTTGATTGCTGGATCTTCATTTGGTTAGGATACTTTTTATTAGTGTTACCACTATGTATGTTGTAACACTAGGTTCCCTCTGCCTACCCTGCTGTGTGCGGGATACAGCGTGAAGCTGATTTATTTTTATTTATTTTAAGAAGTAAATTAACTAAAATATAAAATATTTAAATCATACACTTACTTTGAATAATTTCAGTTTCGAAAGTGAAATATTTATACTAAAGTATTGAAACATCTCAGTTATATATAAAGTAACAGATATTTCTACTATCTTAGATAACAATAGTATGGAAGCCTACGATGCTAAATCGGGATTAATTGAGCGTCGTAGAGACCTATAGAATTGCGAAGCTTGGATGATAACTAAAAAAATTGTCATATAATACATATTCTTAAAAATTAAACTATAACATAGTTACACCTGATTGTTTTCATGATGCAGATGGTGGTACGTAAGAGCTAAAATTGAAATTAAAAAAAAATATCGACCGCGTTACATTTTCTAAGGGGATGTTAAATGGACCTAAAAACCTCTTATACTAATACTATATACTAATATAATAATCTGATTATTTGGATGCGATGCTACCTAGACGTGCTATCTCGTAATATGACGATTATCTTAAGGGACTTGCCTAAAATGAGATTTTTTTTTAAAATTATTGATCGTAATCAATTAAATAGGTCAAGAAATAGCATGAAAAATAAAAGAGTGTATATTTGAAGTATTATACCTGTATTTATAAGAAAATAATTATATATACTTAATCTAAATTGAGTTCTGCAACTCAACACACAACGCCTCCAGAATTCGGCAGAAAGTGGGGAACGGGAGTGTCTTAACACTAGGTTCCCTCTGCCTACCCTGCTGTGTGCGGGATACAGCGTGAAGCTGATTTATTTTTTATTATACAGTGTGCAAGTGTCAGCGCTCATTTTACGGGAACAGCTTATGAGGTAAAATATTTTAAACCCAATACCTAAAGAAATTAATCAAAATAGTTCAATAGTTTAGACGTAGGATTTTTTTTTATTTCACAATGCTTTTCATATCTGTATTTCGTGTGACGCAGTTACACATAGATACCAATAACGTAGACACATACTACTATAAAAATACTACCAAAGTTTAATCGACTTTGAACTTTGCCGCCAATACCTACTACTCGATTTCAGAATGAATCGTATGCGGCGGTTCCCCGTTATAGGTTTATGTGTGCGTGTGTTGTTCTTGACAAATGACGTCTTATATTACAACAATAATTTTATTATTCATTTTGTTTTTAAAAATCTTTTTTTTAATTTGGAAAAAAAAATGTATTAGGCTTTTATAGAGTAGTTAAAACTGTGGTTTCATTTAAGGTAGTGAGTGAGAGAGTAGTTGAAATACGGAGGAGGTTCCTCCTCCCCGTAGCAGCATTAAGCTTTATCGATCATTTTTCATTGTTTCGGCTTATGGAAATCGTCAGATTATATATTTTTTGTAATCCTTGAATTATTCCCTTCAATATATAAAAAAAATGCCACGCTTGAAAATATCGACATTAAGTTTTTTTTACAACTTTGTAGCTGTAACTTGTTTCTTTACACACACAAATTGTCAAATTAGTGGAATACACATGATTTTGCATTTAATTAACTCACTCTACCTAAATCTGACGCGCTCGACAATTTCAGATGATCAATATTTTTTTTACTAATCTGATCCTTTATTCTTGACGGGCGGCCATATATATGGGGCTCATATTGGAATTGGATTGGTGGAAGCACTTAGCCGAGTACAAGAAATCTCCCAGCACATTAATCTGCCGCGCTTTAGTAATTCCCAAAGTCTCCGCTTCGGCTTCCCTACCATAAACAAAACTTAAATAGATAACTATAGAGAAAAAATATAGACGGATATTATATCTATGTGTAAAACTTAATAAAATAAAATATGATATATTGGATAAAACAGTGTTAGTTTAAAGAAGACATCGTGATTTTAATCTATGACACTACAAACTTACCAGTATTGTCTATGATTTACAGCTAGTTTATCCACTTTACCCGGCTTTAATTTAATTAACTTCACGCTGTTGTGTTCCCGCACACAGCAGGGTATGCAAAGTAAACCTAGAGTTAAGACACTCCGTTCCCCAATTTCCGCCGAGTTCTGGAAGCATTGCGTGTTGAGTGGCGGAACTCAACGCCGCCCTTTGCCTCGACACCAGAGCGAAGAAATGAAAAATATATCGAGTCGGGAGCAAACCCACAACCAGTCGATTTTACAGTAACACTTTGTGCCCCTGCACCACGACTGGTCTCATGCCTGGATATATTTAAAAGCAAAAATCATTCATTTTCACCAATATTAACCCAGTTTTCTAAGAAATGCAATAAAAAAATAAACGTACGATACATTAAAATTAATAATATTATTTAATACAAGATGTCCAGATAGTAGAGATGGATTTTAACTTGGCTGGATTCTCGCTGTGGCAGTTGGCAGCTGTGCTTTTCAATTTAAGATAATCTTCCCGTTAGTAGTCTGATCGCTTTTATTTTATTATTATGTTTATTTTTATCATGGAGCAGATGATAAAAGAGTGTATCTAATTTATCTAAGACAATAAAACTTCTATGAACAGCAAACCTCACAGAAACATGTTTTCTATGTGGTTTTTTCAATTGTGGATAAAAATTAAGACTTATGGTTACATAGGAAGATAATGTGATATTTTACAATTTTAAAAGGAATGCTCTGTAGGATGAGTTGTTTCATCAAAATAATTTATTTGTGTGGCAATGGCTTGTCAGATCTTATGATAAAATCATAGGATCTGACAAGCCATTTCTTTTATGGTGTAATGTATGGTGTATGGTTTTGTGATTTTATTATAGGAATTTGTTAATTAAAAAGTATACGTGAACAAAATCATAAACAATGTTTCTGACTGAAGGAAACCGTTTAACATTAGCATTTATAAAAAAAAACATAACTACTGTAGAACTTGAATATTCGGTACGACTTTCTGGACACTATAAGTAAATGAATTCTTCTATTGAATAATATTAATTAATATAACATTATTTAAACACATGTATACATGGGCGTATTACAAGTTTTCTACAAGAGTAATCTTCAAGTTTTTCAGGAAATTAAAAAAAACAAATTGAGACTTAGTATTAATTTTAATGGTACTTATTATATCGCTATACAGATAACAATCAGTGTGATTCTTAGATTTCTGAAAATAATTATTTTTACGATGGTCTGACTCCCTAATATAAATCGCTAAAACACATTTTACTTTAACACATTATAAGATTAATAAAATCTAGTTCCTATTTCTAAAATACTTTCATAATATTATGCTAAGCTCTTTGGTAATTTGCAAGATGGATAGATGGACACATTCATTTTATTCTTAGAAATAAGGGATACAAACACTCGAAGCTTTTTCCTATTCTGACTACCAAAATTGTCTTTTGTGTGTGTGTGTAGTGAAATTAGCAAAGTAAATATAATATTTAAAACGTTAGAAGTACTCAAGGTAAATAATACTTATAAATAAAACTTTACGAGAAGTAAATAGCTTGTTATTTTCAAATGTATAAAGAGCTGAAACGAAATGTGGTCACTACAAATTAGATGTTCAGGTTTATATTGCTTAAATTGGAGGACCCTAATTTGTACCTCCCTATATATGTACATACATATACATTACCCAACATCTAATGGCTTACAGCATAATATATAGTGCATTAGAAGTATAATGATGTAATAATAGCTAAAATGCACATTGATACTCCATCTTACTATTTTATTTTTGTATCTCTAACAAACTTTTGCCTTTCGTTTCTGGTATAAATAATAATGTAAATATAAAAGCAAACGCTGATGAACACGAAAAGAACCAAAATAATATGTATGCACCAACAACATTCATCAACGTTCCAAAAGCAGTTGATACGATGAACCCGCTTATCCAAGAACTCGTAATGGCCACTGCAGAGCCTTTGCTCCTTACATTAGTTTTAAACATTTCGCCTATTAGCGTACTTGGAATTATACCTAGACCTAAAAATTAAGAAAACATATTTTTAGATGTTGAAAAGTGCGTTATAAATAAGGAGTAGGTATTTGAAGCCGCCGTGACACGGCGGGGCAGCGTCTTACTGTAAAGATAATTGATGGTTGTGAGGAATAATATAATTATTCTATCAAGTGAGAGTATCTCTGACGGACAATGCGTAATGTTGAGTTTCGACACTCAAAAAGCAATGCCAAGCCCTAACCTGCTATGCGACAAAAAGTCTATAGTAAATCAAAAATTTGGTAATATTTGGTTTGGTTGGTGCAGTTAGTAGTAATGGAAGTAACGTATGAAAACAGTACTATTGTATCATGTAGAATGCAGAAATACATTAAGTCACCAAATATAACTTACCATTAATAAAATAACGTCATAGACAAGTACTTAAAATACTAATGTAATTTAAAATTGTAAAAATATCAAGATGTTGGTTTTTTAAATTGTTTTATTGATAAAGTATTTAAACTTACCTATATCAAAAGAAAAGAAAAATGTAATAAGCACTGCAAGTGGTAACCATTTTGCACTTTTGATTCCCGAATATTCGTTACTGTCTAAATAAAAATAGAATCCTAAAATTAGCTAAAAACAAAAATATTTATTTTGGTATACATATAATTATTTTTTATGAATAAATAATTTATTAACATTAATGAAAAAACGTAGTTATGAAATAGGTAGAATACGCAGTGATACAGTGGGATGGCGATGAATCTAGGTCTATTTCAGTAATCGGAGACCGATTATATTTAAGTAATTTTCATATCGTCCCTCTGGTACACAAAAAGCAGTTGAGTTCTATTTCATAACAAGCAATATCTCATAAAATGGGTGAAAAATGAGAAACAGAGTTTGACAAAAAATTTAAAATATTTACCATACAAAAAGAGCAAATGATACATGACACTATCATTAAGAATCGTCTACCACATTTTTCAATAAAAAATGGCACTAACATACTACCACCCAACTGGCAGAATAAAATTATAATCATCGCTATACTAGGATCAAGTGATATTCCAGCCATATAAATTATTACTCCAGAAAATAATACTATGCTAACAATTCCACTGCATTGAAGAAATATGTTAGCAAAAATAAGTATAAATAACGATCTTCGGTTACTAGTATCCGTGAACAGTTCTAGCCAATCCTTTTTAGATGTCGAATTTTCATATTCTTTTTTAGATACCATTAATTCTTCCAAGTCATCAGATCTTCCTAGTTCTTCTAAAACTAGTCTTAGAGAAGAATCGTCACCTTAAAAAAAATGATATTTACATTTAAGGTAAGAGTAAGGTAAGAAATTTAGCTACACAGTAATTTATACTTTTCCACATAGCAGTGTTTAAGCACTCTGCTCCCCACTCTCCAGCCGAATTTGAGACATTGCGTGTTGAGAAACCAACGCCGCGCTTTGTATTTCCAGACCGGGAATACGAAAGTATTTTAATTCCTCGGCTGAATAAGAACATAAAATTACACAATTTAAGAATTATTCGTAGTATATATGTAAACATACCTTTCAAGACAAAAAACATAGGAGATTCTGGTATAAAAAATACACAAAATATAAATGCTAAAGCGACAACCAATCCTACAGAAGTAGTTGCCGTATATGACGAAAACAATCCACTGCAATACATCAATACGGATCCACCAGTATTAAATACACCTATTATTGTTAACAATATACCTCTTATGTGTTTTGATCTGTAAAAAGATAAAAAAATATGAATGTTGTTTAATATTATTTTTTGGACTTTGACTTAAATATAGTATAATGTAACCAGTCCAAGTATCATCAAAAGCAAATTTAAACAAAAACTGAATATTCATATTTATATCCGTATTCGCGATTGTCGATAACAGATACAGATATTTTACATCACTAATACATATCAATTAGCCCCTAGGTGAAGTATCTAGTAAAGCTAAAAATCGCAAAAGTTTTTACCGCTCTTTTAAACTAGTTTAGTTTTAATGTTTTAAAAAAAAAAATTAAATTAGCTTCACGCTGTATCCCGCACACAGCAGGGTAGGCAGAGGGAACCTAGTGTTAAGACACTCCGTTCCCCACTTTCTGCCGAATTCTGGAGGCATTGCGTGTTGAGTGGCAGAACTCAACGCCGCGCTTAACCTCGACACCAGAGCGAAGAAATGGAAATATAAATTTAAGTAAATATTTCATCTCCTCGAGTGGGGATCGAACCCACAACCGGTCGGTTTTGCAGTCACACCTCGTGCCGCTGCGCCACGACCGGCCTTTTTTTTTATCAAAATTTCAATAAAATAGTTAATTATGCGTTTTTTAAACGTGTATGTGTATGTAATCGAAAACTGCTCTTGTTAGTTCCTCAAAACGAAAATAAAAGATACTTCTAATTTATTTTTTTACCTAAGGACCGTCGATATATGTACATTATAGTTTGCAGATTTAATTATTTTTAAAATTTCATAATAAGAAAATCCAAGTCTTCTTGACTTCTTTTTATATAATGTTTTCTTAATATCATAAGCAATTTTATGTGCTGCCGTAAGTACTGGTAGAGAGATAGACAAAAAACCTTATGTTAAGTCACTTAATTCCCCACATTCCGCCCAATTTTAGAGATATTGTGTGTTGAGTAACCATGTTCAACGAGTTCAAGAGAAGACAAATTTTAATAATCCATTCCCCTAACTGTAATCAATTTGTAATCAACGATCTCCAGACACTGTGACGCAATGATCTCGACTCGTTGTCTAGAAGAGGTTCTTTTTTTATTCTTACAACAAGCGAAGCAAAGGGATTGGTGAATAAAGCGCGCGTAGAATACACCTTCCAGTAAATATTATAATTCAAATTATTTGAACTATTGTAATATTTATAAGATATACTAACGCAATTTCACCTACGTATACCAAATTCATGACACCCAAGCTTCCAATTCCAAAGCCAGCTAATAGCCTGCCACAGTACAGAAATGCTAAATTTTTGGATAGAAGTAAAGTAAAAAATGATATTAACGAAACTATCCCTCCAATTATAAGACAAGGTTTTCTGCCTTTGACATTTGCCAGCCATCCCATTATATATGGACCTGGAACAATACATAAAAAAATTGAGATCTTTTAGTTTTTGAACATAAAGGAAGGTAAGCCACTATAAGTGGCTTACCTTCCTTACATCCTTTCCTACATTTTAAATTATTATTATAAAATTTAACATTATAATAAGTAACATACTAAGTAATAATTTACAACAAAACGACATTCTAATAGCCTAAGTTCCAAGGGCCGCCAGATCTACGTCATATTAGCAAAGCTGAAGTTTTGAGGATTATTAGTCTAATATGCAGTTAAGACGCTATCCGTACTTTGCTTAATAAAAAAATGACACCGATTTATATAGATTCAATGCCATTTAAATACTAATTATCATAATCTAGATGATATTTGCGCCAGTCGTAGCGCAGGGGCACAAATTGTGACTGTAAGATCGACTGGTTGTGGGTTCGATTCCCACTCGAAGAAATGAAATATTTACTTACATTTATATTTTAATTTCTTCGCTCTGGTATCGAGGCAAAGCGCGCGTTGAAATCCGCCACTCAACACGCAATGCCTCCAGAATCGTTACAATTACGAATCGTTGTTAATACAACTTTAATCCGTTATCTGTATATAGATACTAAACTGCTACTCTAAATGAAAAATCATAAAAGGAACCTAACAATCATTTTTGAGTTCTTATTCAACAATATCTAATTTGACGTGCCAATACGGTGACTACCGGTCGCTATAATAAATTTTATAACTTTCATATCTTTTGTGACACTCGTAAGGTTAAAACAAATCGATTCTCTGCAACATACATACGTATACGCGTGCATACACACATTCATACATGCATACATACATATAAACTCATTACCATCCTAAAATATATAAGCACACTTTTATTTGAGACAGCTAAATAAAACCTACGGCTTTTAATAGAATTTTTAGTTCATGTTATATCTACCCAGGTGTATAACAGGGTACATACCCGTTTCTGTAGAAAAAACTTAATACTTTTAAAAAATTGTAAATTGAGTGCGAAATGAACCCCGAGTTGAAATGGGACCCCCGAATGGCGATGGAACCACAAATGTTGCTTTTACAGTTCAACTGTTCGTTTTTAATAGAAAATTTAAATAAATAACTTACCAGGTATTGCTCCTACATATAAAAGTGATGCAATTAATGACATCTGCGCATCTGACAGTGGAACTGATAACGGAGATTGAGAAGGATCTTTAAGTGTCGGCAGAATCGGCCCAGTCCAACTTACACTGATCCCAACAATCAACTGGCTGATATAACCTGAAATTTGTTTCGTAAAAATTAAAATATTTTTTAGCATTAATTTACTTATTGAATAACTGTTTTCGTTCGCTTTCAAGACATTGCAGGTTGAGTGACGGAAGGCAACGCCGTGCTTCGTCTACCAGAGTGAGGAAATTAAAATAAAATTAATTTAAATATAGGTATTCATTCCTAGATGTAAAGATCGAAACCACAAATATCGCGTTCAACGTCAGACTTATATTTTCTTACATACTACGTCGTACTCGTCGACGAAAATATAATATTTCCAGTTTTATTTTTATTTTTCTCCACATGCTCAGATTATTATTTATTGTTATTTTTGTAATGTAATTAACAAAGTCATTCTTATTATTGAGTTTAAAGTATAAATTAATAAAATTCATGTTTATCGACCTACATACATAAAAGTATCTAACGAGGTAAGCATTCAAAATGTGCATTTAAGCATTTAAACTAAATTCCAATGTGCACGTGCAGTAAAGTCCATAATAATAATAAATTAGAAACGTTTCTTTTATTTATTGCTTACAGGAAAATATGAATATTTGTCGCACTTTTCAAGTAAGCAGTATAACAAACAAAATATATCTTTATGAATAATAATGCAACATGTATATGAAAGCATAGATCTTTTATCTATTGTGGAAGCTAGTTCTTGTGAATATAACTAATAATTACGAGGCCGTAGTGGCGCACGCGTGTGGTGGATAGTTGCCGTTCGTTAATAATTCTTCTTAGGATACTTGCCTGATGCAGAGAAAGACGAGGAGTCTTATGATGAATTAAAAAATATAATAGTTACTTTCTTAACACTCACTTATAATAATTTATTCTTTCATTTTACTGACATAGGTGTAAATTCATAAGGCTAGAGAATCGAACAAACAAAAACATCAATTATATAAAATTTGCTAATAAAATAAATAATTGGGTACAGATTTATTATCCATTGTATTTAACATTATAGTCACAATGTGTTAGATCAAATCCAAAATAGAAAAAAATCTGTCTTTACTATATGAACATTTTATTATATATATATTCCAAAGAAACTGAGGCGACGACTACTCTTTTAGATAAGTCTAGGGAACTATTATTTACATTTATAGTTTATTTAATATGTGTCAATTATATATTTCAACATTGTAATTTATTTAATTATCATTTATATACATACATAAAATCAGTATATATTTAATAGGATTTATATATTTTATAGTAAGTATTCGTATTTAGTATATTTATATGAAAGCGCTCGCTGCCGTCGACCGAACCGCTAAGGAGGTGTCGTTTTCACATCTTTGTCGACGGCAGATAATAATTATAACAGTCTGTACTTGCCACTTGATGCGCTTTCCATAAGTTCCATTGTTTTCTTTATTATTTTCTTCCAAATCAGTATTTTTCGTGTTCTTTTTTATATATACGTTTGTGGTTGAGTTTTGTATAAACTGTGTCGTGATTAACTGTTTGTGTTCAAACTATATGTATTTTAAAGTGGTATTGAATATACTCAGTGTAAGCCGTGAGTAGACTTTTTATTCATCTCCATCAACACTACATACGCATACTTTCTTTTATTTCTAAAAGCAATAAAAAGTATTTAACAAAGTAAAAACCATTCGTGTCGCAGCGGCACGAAGTGTGACTGTAAAATCGACTGGTTGTGGGTTCGATCCCCACTCGAGGAGAAATATTTACTTAAATTTATATTTCTATTTCTTCGCTCTGGTGTCGAGGTTAAGCGCGGCGTTGAGTTCTGTCACTCAACACGCCATGCCTCCAGAATTCGACAGAAAGTGGGGAACAGAGTGTCTTAACACTAGGTTCCCTCTGCCTACCCAGCTGTGTGCGCGATACTGCGTGAAGCTAATTTTTGATTATTAACAAAGTAAAAAAAAATCCTTACAACTATAGTAAATGGCGCCAACATAGTGTAATTAAAATTAGATCAACTATCCCACTGCGGCGATTATCAGAATTTTACCCCATTATTTCAGTACATTAAATTATATATCATAACATTTTTTTTGTGTCCAAATAAATAGATATAGACGTAGCTTTATTATGAAATTGTAAAATCTGAAGGGAAAAAGTTGTTCTTTCTTTTAATAAAAACAAAAAATCTTCTTAAAGTTCGTCTTCAAAAAATCTTCTTAAAGAGGTGTTATGTTAGGTAATAAATATTACCTTTTACATTACATTACATTACATTAAGCCTGTTATCCTGAGCTTTATATTAAATTTGTTAGTAATATAGTCATAGTATATCTCTGAGCTCAGTGTGCCTGTTGGCAAAGGCCTCCTCTAACATTTTCCAATGTTTTCTGTCCCTAACAACCCTTCTCCAATGGGGACCTGCTGTTAATTTTATCTCATCCTCCCATCTTCTGTGCTGCCTCCTCCTTCTCCTTTTACCGACTCTTGGATATCAATTATAATTTTGCTCCATTTTTCTTGTTCACTTCTTATTATATACCCCGTCCATCTCCACTTTAGTTGGTCTATTTTTGTAAGGATATCTGTTACTTGAGTTTTAATTCTTATAGTTGTATTTCTTATTCTTTCTTGTTTTCTTATACTCATAATGCTCCTTTCACTTTGACAGTGTCTGAGCATGTCTCTGTGGCGTTTTATGTAAATATTATAATATTACCTAACACATAATAAATATTTTATGATTGAGGCAAACATAAAATAAATAATAAAATGTAATGCCCACGTAAGATTACATAACGGTTTCAACGGTCAGTATTTTTTAATCGATGGTAAAACAAATTGAATACATTTTTTTGGCATTTATATATCAGCTTATCGCGGTAGGCAGAGGGAACCTAGTGTTAAGACACTCTGTTCCCCTCACTCAACTGCTGACTGCATCAATTCATTATTGATCAATAAGGTCCGGTGACCCCGCTGTAATAAAAGAAAATCACGTTTATTTTTTCAATAATTCATGATAACGCTTTGCATATTATTAAACTAGCGACCCACTCGCGGCTTCGCCCGCTTAAACTACTGAATTATTTACGTAACTCTAAATAACCAACCTTCATGTGTACTCTGTTTAGGCTAACCATCCGTCGAAACGACGGGTTCTAAGTTTTTTCTTTTTTGTATTAAGTAGTTAAAAAACCAAAAAAATATTCTAAATTTGTCTGTGTAGTCGGGCTATTAAGTTCAATTTGTAATAAATGTATTTTTTCATCTTCTTTTAAACAAGACATGATGTAAATCTGGAATTATTTTCAAATTTAGTTAAAACAAACATGTACAGTTTTAACTGACGGTAAAGCTAAACACCCGTCGAAACGACGGGCAAATATCAAAAACCTCAAAAACAAAAATTTCCTTGTTCACTGCATCCACTACTGCAACGGTGTCACCGGCAACTGAGTTGGTTTGCATCGACATCACATTCGGACAATAAAAAAAGATATTTCGCTGCCCTGCCCGTCGAATCGACGGAGGCTAACTTAATACACAGAATTACATTCCTGTTTTAATAAACAATGTAAGTTTGCAAAGCACGTAATATTTCTGATGTACAAATCATTAAAACCTTAGGATTGTATTTTTGTAGTTCCCATAAGTCACTAGTTGAAAATAAAAAACAACTTATCTAAATTTTAAAAAAAAATCGTAACTCATCCGGTGTGTTCGGTAAATGGAAGGTATATTAGAAAAATTGTTATTGGGAAGATTTAACAATGTAATAGAACCGGGGTGGTATGTCTGTTTATCTGTGCATTTACTTATTTCGAAAACGTATAAAAATTTGAACGTAGCCTGACTTGAGCCCGCGCTTCCTGGAAACCGACCAGTCCTGTTGGTTTGAAGTTGACTTGGTCGGTTTTCAGGAGGCGCGGGTTCGAGTCCCACTACGTTCCAATTTTTATACGTTTTCTAAATAAATATTTTTCCTAAGTGTGGAATAACACTTTAAAAAATATTATTTTTATGTGTCAAAAAAACAGCTTTAAACAGTGCAATGTCGATACTAATGTGGTATTATAGTGTAATTTTGAATATTTTTAACATTTTTCGACATTTTCGAAATACATAAACTATTTTTGAATTTGGGAAAATAATTTAAAATTATACGAATATTGGTAGTTTTTCAAATGCTATAAGAATTTAAAAATGACTTAAATATGCTAATAGTAAATGTTATTCATTTTATAGAGGAGTCACACATTCTTCTTGTTCTTTCACAATAATACATACCTAACTATATTCTTTAGAGGTTACTCTGTACCAAGCAGGCGGTCCAGTTCTCGCATTTACGTCTCTGATATCCTAATAATATTTTTCATAAAAATTAAGCCATATTTGATAGTATATCGATATAAATAATAGTAGTACAATACATTTGAAAGAAAAGGAGAAACACAGTTACATTACATTTTTTTTTCTTTTATTCGTAGTTGAAACGTATTAAAATTGCATACAATTTATTTATTTTGAGTATAATATAAAGTTAAATATAATTCATAAAATATATTTGATACTTCCATATCACGATTATTTCATGATTTTTTTATATACACTCTTGAAAAAGTTAATCTATGTAACGTATATAAACTTTATTATATTATTTAACGTACATAAACTTTATTATGATTATATTATTTTTTCAGGCCGGTCGTGGCGCAGCGGCACGAGGTGTGACTGTAAAGCCGACTGGTTGTGGGTTCGATCCCCACTCGAGGAGATGAAATATTTACTTAAAATTATATTTCCATTTCTTCGCTCTGGTGTCGAGGTTAAGCGCCTTAATGCCTCCAGAATTCGGCAGAAAGTGGGGAACGGAAGTGTCTTAACACTAGGTTCCCTCTGCCTACCCTGCTGTGTGCGGGATACAGCGTGAAGCTGATTTTTATGATTAAATTATATTTTAATGTCCCCAATGTTGTCGCTTAAAATCATATTTATGGTTGACTAAAAAACTATTAATTGTACCTTCTTCTTTTAAATTGTGGTTAAATAAAATGGAAAAAGTAAGTGATTTATTCGCCTTAACAATTTAAATTAAAATTATATAATTTAGCTTCAGTTGCGAGTAATTGACATCATTTGATTATGTCCGATATTAAATTGTTCCTACTAAAATTTCTTTATACTCCACGATGAAACTATCCTATAAATTGCATTAGGCTTTGAACTATTACGATGCCAAAATTCATTTAATTCGATTCAGTAGCTATCGATATTTTAAGTAATTTGTATATTTCGTTTTTTTTAAAGAAACTATCATGAAATTTGGGATGCAACCTAAAAAAAATTTACGTTTAGACCCTAGGCTAATACCATGCAAAAATTGATCCATTTTTGTCCGGTAGTTTTTGCGTGATTGGCGAACAAAGAAACAGACAGAGGGACAAACAGACAGACAAGAATTCTGCTGAGTGGTTTCTTAGCTTTTAGAATCAATATATCAACCGACCTAATTTTTATTTTTTTTATATCTTTCATGTACAGAATTGACTTTCCCATCTTTTTATTATATATATAAAGATTACTTACATACATTGTAATAAATGCACAAATATTTACATTATTTATACTTTGATAAGATTAAAAGATAATTAAACATAGTGAGATATCTGATGATCGAGCAAACTAAAAACGAACAAGTGCCAGATACCTTTGTTTATAACATGCGAACGCGCCGAATCACCCAACGTACACACGGGCTATTGTAAATATCCGAGCGTACTTAAACATTTCTTAGAAAATTGAGTATATGTCTTTATAAACGTGAGAAAATTGGGGTAAAAAATATATTTTTTTTGGTGAAAAAAAAAAAAATAACAAGATATAACATAGAATTCTGAGTAGAATTATGTAAAAAAACGATTTTGGCAAAAACGCAGTTGTTCTATGCTACCGTCGATATACTATACTATAAAGAAACTATGTGATATATATCACATAGTTTTTTTAGACAAGAAGGTAGATCGTTTATATAAAACAGAAAGATTCGGAGACCAAGAATAGCTCCTTGTGGAACGCCCATCCTGAAAGGAGATCCAGATGATTTTACATTATTAACCATCACTTCTTTAGAATATTCAAACTACTTCTTCTTATATGATGAAATGGGACATATATATAAAGAATACAAAAATATGAAACTAACAATATTTAATTAAAAAAATATTTTTTATGAGCATTCCATTTTCTTTTCGGACCATATTCATTTCGGACTATGCTATACGGGGTAAAAATGTTTGGAAATAATTCTCTCTATCGCCCATATCAATCATATATATCATATTTTAATTAATTACAGTCTCACAGTAAGTTTTTATAAATACAGGGTGATTAATAGAGCTATAATAGTCATCCTATATTTATACTTACTTTGAGATTGTATTTAATGAAAATTGTGATATTAAGAGCATTAAACGCATAAAAAAATGTAGAGCTATAACGCTAAAACTCATTTAACCTAGATAATTCGTAGATCCTTGCAACATTGTACGAAATTTATTTCATTATATTCGTTATAGTTTATTAGTAGTCGCCCGCCCGCAACTTCATTTGTGTGAATGAAGAAGAAAATCCGGTTATCGATGGAATTACGAGAAATCCTCTCTTAGTGCTCCCCTATACTCTCCTAGGAACGTTCTTACTAAATTACATTTTTTTAAGTCCAATAATTTGACTGGTACGTTGTCATTGACCGACAGCAGTGACTCAGTAAATGATCACTAGTATCATTCATTTGCGTAGAATATATGTACTGTACTGTATTCACTTACTATTATACTGTTTCTATTTACCACTTTTGAGTCCAAATGTAATCTTCACCAAGTGGTGCTTCCATTAGCACTTATATTATTATACAAACTTAACTTTGCGAGCCCATTTTATACGAAATGAACCACAAATATAAGTTAATAGATTTTTTCTGTGAATATCTTTATAATTATAAAATTTATAGATATTTAATCATATTTATATTTCATTTCAAACAAAATGAGTGTCGTCTACATACGCAAACTTAAGTTTATCAACTTTCATAAATCATACTTTCCTTTGGACATCCTGAAATATGTACGAAACCTTCGACATGGGTATTCGACTCGCATCTGACCGGTTTTATTTATCTAAATGTATAAAAGGTACAATTATGTGTTTATGCAACCAATGTACAGTAATATAATAAATCGTATAAGAAAATAAAATCAAGGTAAATTGTGTATAAAGTTATATTTTTCCTTATGGATATTTCTTATTTCAAATTTAGCTCATACTCAAAATGTATCATGTCTTATAAGTAATATAGGTGAACGTATTTCACACTCCACTGAAGTCGACATTATCGCAAGTCAATATACAGATTTATTTGTTATCGATTGTTGTATATGTAATATACTGATTAAACATATTCGTTATAACACAGTATATTGCATACTAGCGGCCCACTCGCGGCTTCGCCTGCATACCACCTATAGTTCTTTTATTATGTTGCATTTGCCAACAGATTGATCATATAATTTATACATTCAATGATTTTTCATAATTCTGAGAAAGTACAAGCACTACGTGGCTGCTTTAGACGATGTCATCAACAGCAAGGGCAAGCCCGCAAGCCTAGGCTTGCGGGCGTAAACAGAGCATTGGATTATTCAAATTTTATATTTTTTCGAAAAGTTTACGTTCAAATAAAAAACGGTAAATTATTACCTTGCAAGTTTCAATTATTTTTGGTCACAAAATGTTTTATTGAATTTACTTATAAAAGATAGATATAACCTTATATCTATATTTTATTTCTGCAGCGCCAGTAGTTAAAGCAATTCGAAGGCGTTCCTATTTATTATTATTTCCTTATTTAAGGCTAACTAAGAATGAAACCGTAATGTTATATACGGTGCTTATCTAAGGAATATTGAAATAAATAGCACGTAACATATATATGTAAAATTAAAGGACCTATAGTACGGGAGTCGAAGAGGGGACTTTCGGGATTTACTCGAGCGTCGTAGAGACCTGTTGGGTTGCGATGGTTAGATGATAACAAGAAAAAATATGTCATACAATACATATCTTTTGATCTGTGGGGTGAGCGGATATAGATTTTAAAAAATGTAAAAAATACTGTTGCAACATACTCGAGCGCGTCAGATATTGATATCATTAATTCCCTACGTATTCTTAAAAATGTAAATATGTTAATCTGACTGTTTCCGTGATGGACGTGGTCGTAAGTAAGAGGTAAAAATGAAAAAAAAAATCATCGAGCGCGTCAGATTTTCTAAGGGAATGTTAAGTGAACCTGAAAAAAAGCTCTTATATGATAATCTGACGGTTTGGATGTGACGCAAGCTCGCAACCATCAGATTAAGATATATATGGTTCATCCTCATGCCTTTACGTTTTATCCCGCACACAGCAGGGTAGGCAGAGGGATGTAAAACACTCTGTTCCCCGCTTTCTACCAAATTTTAAAGGTTGAGTGTTGAATGTTGCCTTAACGCCGCGATTTTGCCTCGACACCAGAGCGAAGAAATGGAAATATACATTTAAATAAATATTTCATCTCCTGGAATGGGGAATGAACCCACAACCAGTCGATTTTACAATCATACTCTGTGCCCCACCGCCACGACTGGCCTCAATTTTTTTAATTCATTGGACGTAATCAATTGAAAAGCTCAAGAAATATATGTATGTTTTAAGTAGAAATATGATAAGTTTTTAAGAAAATAATTGAATTTTATTTTGAGAATTGTTAAATTTTTATATTTAGTTATCTTATGATATTTTTTTTATGATTCTGACGACGAAGATTCACCGGTAGAATCATCTTCCTCCTCTGACCCGGTTTGGTCCGACGATATTCTAAAATATTTATACACTTTTGTAATGTTTCTAATGTAAATTTGATTTTTTTTTGCAAAATAGCTTCACTGATATTTATTTGTAATACATCACAATGTATATTTTGTGATACATTTTACATTAATATCAATCATAGTAAATATTTATTCGCATTAAATTTATATAAATTACAAAATAGGCTAAAACCGCTTTTCTCCACACAACGTGACCTTGGCGAAATGATATGTGCTCGACTGGCACGCTCGGAACGCCATAATCAAAGACCCATACCATACCAAATTTATTGATCAATTTTTATTACTTCGGTTTGTGGAATTCGTCAGATTATATATTTTGAATTTGAATTATTCTCTTCAAAATAAAAGAAAAATTAGCCACGCTCGAGAATGTCGAGATAACTTTTTTTTACAACTTTGTAGCCCTCCCCCGTCCTTACCTCACTCTCAAATTGTCAGATTAGTGGAATATACACGATTTAGCATATAACTAACTGACTTTACCTTAATCTGACGCGCTCGAGAATTTCAATAGATCTAATTTTTTTTACTAATCTGATCCTTCAACCTAGATGGGCGGCCATATATATGGGGCTCATATTTGGTCAAAGTACGTAACTGAGTACGAGGAATCCCCAGTATATTAATCTGCCGCGCTCGAGTAAATCCCGAAAGTCTCCTCTTCGGCTCCTGTACTATAGGACGTGTGGCAGCAGTAAAACTCCACGTAAAGAGTCTGGTAATAATAAGTATACATTTTTTACATTATTTTTAAAAACCTATTTAAATATGAGCGTTTCAACTTTAGGTGAGCGTGTACCTTAAGTAGGCGTTATCTCTGAAAGGCCACCCTTTCAGAGATAGCCCTTTCAAGTTAGTAAGTCACATACAGTCCTAACTACATATTAGACTATTAATTCTCAAAATTTTCACTATGCTAAAATGAAGTAGATCTGAGGGCCCTGGGATCTTAGTTTACTATAAATATAACTATACTCGGGACAAAGCGTGGCCTTGAGTTCCACCTTTCATCATGCAATGTCTCGAAAGTGGTGAACAGAGTGACTTGGTTGTCTCTGCCTATCATGCTATGAGGTAAAATTTCTGCTGGTTTACTCTTCTACCGATAGTAATGGGTTTGACTTCTATTTGGAGAAATGGTCATATTTTTTTATTTGATCATTCTGTTATAAAGAAATCCGGCGTTACGCAACCTACAAATAGTGTTTCTAAAATTGGCAAAAAGTGAGAACGACGTGTCTTAACTCTAACTTGTTATTGTTGCCTATTCAGCTATATACAGGTTAGGTACATAAAAGTAAAAATAAATACTTACAGCAAAGCGATATTAGTACTTGCCGCTGTACACCAGTCAATTTCCTTATTATAAACATATTTCATTTAACAAAAACCTCTAAATCTAAAAACACGTTTACTTGCTTTGTACGCTATCTAAGGTGTGCCTTTCTTGGTCTTATATATTTATTATTGCATAAGTAGAATATTCAATGTTACACCGTATTTTTTTATCTCCAAGTACATGAATTGAGGCCGTCGTTCCACAGTGGCATCGCGTGTAACTGTAAACGCAACAGTTGTGGAGTTGATTCTCACTGGGAGAATTAATAATTTAAATTTTCTCGCCCTAATAATAAGAGAATGTGCGGTTTGGAGTTCCCTATGCTGGGTACATTTTTATTTTAATAAAATTAAAAAAATGAGCTCAAGCATATCGAGAGAATAATTGACGAAAGAATGTCAAAAAACTTTTACATTCTGGATTTACAATTTTTATTTGCCCGTTTGTTTGTTAATCGCAATATAAATTGGACGGATTTGAATTATTTTCTGCTCAGAAGATGTTAACAATTTAAGCCAAAAATTTCGATGGCAACAAGTGCCTTATAAAATTTATTAATATATTCTACTGAATATATAATAACTTTAGTGGAGGACGGAGCTACAAATAGCTATGTGGAATGTAAGAGAAGGGAAGGGGAAGATGTGATGGATGATAGAGATTTGGATGTCGTTTGTGTGACTGAGACCAAGCGAAAGGGCAATGACACGACCAATTTACCGGGCCTGGTCAGGTCGCTTTCTGGGCCGTCGTACCAGAGAGCGAGCGTGTAAGTGTGTTATTGTCCTCTCGATTGGTTAGTGCAGCGGTTGAATAAAAGGCGAAAGCAGTCTCGGGTTGATCCGAGACTCACCTCCATTAGGCGAAATGTTTTGGAAAAGTGTCAAGGATGTTCAAGGTGCCGTTATAGAGAATAAAATTCGTAATATGTGGTGATTTGAACGATGGAGTGCTAGGTCAGTATGGTGACAAGAAAATAAATGAGGCTGGAATAATTATATTGGAAATTTGCAAGGAAAGAAATTTGTTTGTGGCAAACACTATGTTTGACCACAAACCTGATAAAAGTATGAGAGAGATAAAAAAGAAAGAGTTTATGCTGCAAAAGCACCAGACGAATATACTGATTAAGATAAATCGTGAAAAGGCAGAGAATGAAAGAGATGAAAGGTTAACGAACAACTTCAGGGAAAACACGAAGCTTTTCTGGCGAGAAGTTAGTATTTCTCGAGGTTGATCGCTAACCTGTAGAATGAAAGGAGTACTTTCAAAGGTCAGCTTGGTTGTTCAATTTGTATTTGGCTAGCTGTTTCCAAGGAGTGAAACAAAGTGATATGGGAGTGAAAGTAGGATGCAGTGTTTATTGCATAATCAGCACGGGAGTTACAGATATTGGTCACCACTCTGAAAGAAGGATGTGAAAATAATGGTCTAAGCCTGGATACAAATAAGACAAAGGTACAGGTAAGGACGGTTTTTGAAGGAGATGAAGAAAAGGCGGAATGCAAGATCAGTGTAAACGGTAAAATACTAGAACAAGTGAATGAAGTGGTATACTTGGAAATGTATGTTCAGTAGAGATGAAAGATACGAGATGGATGTGGAAAGGCGTATTGCTGCCGGTAACGGAAGCTTAGCTGATGAGATGGCGAAACGTCAGCACAGCTGCGCGTTTGGCCGTACACAATGCAATATTGGTATCGACACTGTTATACAGCAGCGAAACGTAGGTATTACAGAAGAAGAATGAAAGAAAGATGAGGACCCCCCGGAGGGCATGTATGAAGAGGTTGATGACAGTGGACGAGGCAAAAGAGGTATGTAGAGACCGTAGCGCTTGGCGCTCCATTCTTTTTTTTTTTTATGGAAAAGACAAGGCAAACGAGCGTTCGGGTCACCTGATGGTAAGTGATCACCGCCGCCCACGACCCCGTGCAAAACCAGAGGAGCTGCAGGTGCGTTGCCTGCCTGTAAGGTGGTTTGGGCGCCGGAGCCCGGCATTACCTGATGCGAAACGCAGTGGCATAAAGCCACGCCGGTTTTAAATGCCGGGGGTGGTAATAATCCGGTCGAGTCTGCCCATGCGTGTTGCCATTGCTGGCGACGTGACTCTACCACACGTACTTTAGTCGCCTCTTACGACACCACCAGTACCAGGATGATCCCATTCTAGGCCGGGATCACACGGCTCATTCTCAAGGACTACCCCACTAGGATAAAGCGTGAAGCTAGTTTAGTTTAAAAAATAAAAAAAGAGGCCCGTCGTGGCGCAGCGGCACGAGGTGTGACTGTAAAACAGACTGGCTGTGAATTCGATCCCCACTCGAGGAGATGAAATATTTACTTAAATTTATATTTCCATTTCCTCGCTCTGGTGTCGAGGTTAAGCGCGGCGTTGAGTTCTGCCACTCAACACGCAATGCCTCCAGAATTCGGCAGAAAGTGGGGAATGGAGTGTCATAACACTAAGTTGCCTCTGCCTATCCTGCTGTGTGCGGGTTACAGCGTGAACCAGAAGGAATCCGCAGATAAAAATTGGTTTTATTCTAGTTTAAAAAATAGTTGCTCTTTTACGATGCATTTATAAATGTACGGCACTTCTTATACTTGATAATTATCCTTCAATTACGTATGGACCATGACTTGATGTTACATTTAATCTCAAGTGACTTCTTATACAGGCTGGAAGCAGGATATAGCTCAGCTCAGCTCAGCTTCACGCAGTATCCCGCACACAGCAGGGTAGGCAGAGGGAACAAACTGTTAAGACACGCATACAACAACAAGCATATAGAATAAAATAATTGAAACCTACGGGCCACCGTACGCTCGTTCGAAGAAATTACTGACTTCACTTGTTAATGTATGTTATAACTTTTTAATTAACAAGTAGTGTCAATAGAATCTTATTTATTATGTTTATTTTTATTAATTATTACTATAAAAGTAATTATTAAAATTTTAATCTCAAATGAAAACTAGTAAACAATTACGTGGACAAAACAAAGCTTATCGTAAAAATCGGGCGGAAATCTCACGTGACAAGAACTGGTGACTAATGCTATTCCCCGAATTTGAACAGGTTAAAAACTTTCGAGACTGTAAAACCGACTGGTTGTGGGTTCGATCCCCACTCGAGGAGATGAAATATTTACTTAAATTTATATTTCCATTTCTTCGCTCTGGTGTCGAGGTTGAGCGCGGCGTTGAGTTCTGCCACTCAACACGCAATGCCTCCAGAATTCGGCAGATAGTGGGAAACGGAGTGCCTTAACACTAGGTTCCCTCTACCTACCCTGCTGTGTGCGGGATACAGCGTGAAGCTGATTTAATTTGATTTTTTTTAATCAACATATAATTACGGTTATTGACCAACTCATGTCAGCCTTCATCGTAAACAAAATCGACGAACTCAAAAATACAACATCAGCAGAGCGTCAACAATGCGCAAAAGCAGTAACCGACGACATCAAAACACCGCATTGAGTTACGAGGTCCGGTCGAACAATTACACCCATGGATCAATTTAGTTAATAGGTATAAATTTTATATATTTTATTTTAGTTATTTTATATTCTGTTATTATATATTTTATTTTGGTTATTTTATATTATATTTTCATATTGCAAAAAAGTCCATATTTTTATTTTTGGTTACAAAAAATAGCTTCGAGACAAAATTAAGATGTTAATACTAACATTTAACATAAAATAAGTACATACGTATCACTGATATACATAGATAATTGTCTTTTAATACCGTCATCGTAAGAACAAGTTTAAAGCTTTTGACAATATATTTCACATTACGCTAAGAATATTGTTAATAATACATGTGATAAACGTATACTGTATACGTGAAGGCAAAATGATAATAATAAAATTGAAAAATAAAAAACCGGTAAATTGCTAGTCGGACTCGTACCTATCTGTAACGATACCTACCATAAATGAACTGTGTACGTCAATAAAATAATTAATAACACAATATTGTAAATATAATTTATAATATTATTTCCTTAGATACTTTATCGTAATACAAACATAAATAATGGTTTAGTTTAGTTCTTGATTACGCGTTCCATTCACAAATAATGTTTTTCTTTTTAGATGATAGATTTTGATGCCTTTGAAAGGGCCCTAGTAGGACTTTCAAGTTAGTAAGTATGCATATCGTCTTAACTACATATTGGACTATTAATCCTCAAAATTTCAGCTTTGCTAAAATGACGTAGGTCTGGGGCCCTGAGATCCAGTCTATAACATACTTAGTCTGGACATAAACATTGTTACAATCAAAAATAAATAAAATATTACTTTTGAAGTTGGAATCTGTAATTTTTATACGATTGTTTATTGTGCTTTCTTATTTTCATGCCAATTCAACTATTTATTGTAAAATATATTTTTTTATATTAAAATGGGGAGTGGTGATAAAGGGAACCGGATATTAATTGAAATAATATACAACGCCTTACAGTGTACATTTTTACTGCGTATTTTGATAAAGTGCCCATCATATCTTATACATACAATTGAGTAAGAAATAATGTTATATTTTGTAAAATATTTTTGTAAATAAATCTTATTTTTTTATTGGTAAAACAAAAAAAAGCGATTACTGCACTACATTGTGAGTTCGATTCCTACTCAGGGAAATGAATTATTATTTATTAATATTTTCATTTCTTCGGTCTGATGAAATGCAGCATTGAGTTCCGCCACTCGACAGGCAATGCCTCGAAAATTCGGCGTAAAATGGAGAATGACTGTCACACTAGGTTCCTTCTACATATGCATGATACAGCGTGAAGCTGAAATAAATGAAATATTAAACCTTTATGCAGCGTACAACGAGTCACAACGCGATGACCGTTTAATTTCATTCGTACTATAAAAAAGTTGTCAGGCGTGCTTTTTAATATAAGATAATCTTCCAGTTAGTAGTCGGATCGCTTTTCTTTGGTGCTAGATGTTTATTTATCATGGAGCAGATGACAACAAAATAATGTACCTAAGACAGTATAATTTCTATGAACAAGTTTTCTATTTGGTTTTCCTCAATAATTTGTTCATGGAAAGTAAGACATGCATTTACATTATTGTTATTATTATTTAGAGGTCAGTCGTGGCGCAGTGGCACGAGGTGTGACTGCAAAACCGACTGGTTGTGGGTTCGATTCCTACTCGAGGAGATGAAATATTTACTTAAATTTATATTTCCATTTCTTCGCTCTGGTGTCGAGGTTAAGCGCGGCGTTGAGTTCTTACACTCAACACGCAATGCCTCCAGAATTCGGCAGAAAGTGGGGAACGGAGTGTCTTAACACCTCTGCCTACCCTGCTGTGTGCGGGATACAGCGATGGTGAAGCTGATTTATTTATTTTATTTTATTATTTATTATGAATTTAAATAATTTTCATAACATCCCTCTAGCAAACAAGGCGCAATGTTGAGTTTCGACACTCAACACGCAATGTCTCAATTCGATGGAAAACATATTTACTACGTAAATAAAAAATCTGGTATTATTTGTACAGCTAGTAGTAATCGAAGTAACGTATGATAACATATTTTATCATGTAGGATGCAGATATATATTAACTAACTAAAACTTATTGTCAATAAATACCGTCAATAATTTAATTTAAAAATATAAAAAAATAGTTAGGATTATTTTAAAATTATTTTTAATAAAATCGACTAATATAAAATCTTTCAGCTTACCCATATCAAAGGTAAAGAAAAATGTAATAAGCACTGCAAGTGGTAACCATTTTACACTTTTCAAATCCCGGATATTTGTTGTGTGCCTAAAAAAATAAAATCCTAAAATGAACATAAAACAAAAATATTTATGTAATTGTAGGTGAATGTAACATATTTATGAATAACTAGCGCACCCGCGCAGCTTCGCCCGCTCGAACTGTACGAATATTTATTAAATATATTAAATATAATTATTACAGTTTTCAATAGGATTAGTAAGAAAATATAAGCCTAAATAATCAAAATAAGCCGAAAAAGAATAATAAATACATAATATTGTTATTATTAGAGAAAATACCTGAGTAATTGAACAGAACAAAAATGAAAAGCAATCTTAACCAAAAAAAATATAAATAAATAAACAAAACCAGCTATATATCAACGTAAAATAAATATTTAAATTATATATACTAGTGAATCATTTAAATTAAATATAATACCGAAATTGAAAGTAACACGAATAATCTATACTATAATAAAACAGTAAAAAATATATAATGCTATGCGAAGATTGAAGAGTTTTATTTAGATTTTTTTAAGGATTACTAAATTTCGTTACACAATATATGATTTTTGAGTAACTTTAAGCATTTACTCAACGCATGAGTTCTACTCCCGTATTTTAAAACTGCACTGTACTAAATTTCTGTGATATGCTAAAACAGCCAATTTCAATTTGTATAAAGCGCATAATGTATTTAACATATTTAATCGCATAAAGAATAATACTGTACTGTTGAAAATACTTTCGCAATTATCTTTAATTTTTAAATACAAAAATGATTACTGTGTGTTTGCATTCAGAGATAGACATATACCATCGTGGACTTTTTAATAGATATTTTAAATGACAATATTTTTGTAAAACATTGTTTGTATGTGTCTCATAAATTGAGTCAGCGCACGCCATGTAAGCGTTCAGGAAGCTCATTTTGGGCGATTTTTTTCTTAAAACAAAATTCGTTGTTGCTTAGCAACTGTTGTAATTAACATGGCAGAGTAAACTGCATGTCAATTTGAAAGGTATTTTAATATATCAGTATATATCGAGAAATTCACAAATATGAAAAAAGTCACATACTCGCATATCCACCAAGACCCTCAAGTCTCTCTATATGGAATTTTATCACAATCTAATCAGCGGTTTGGTCCTGATTGCGTTACAGAGAGACAAACAGACAGTCAAATAGACAGACAAACAGACAGACAGAGTTACTTTCGAATTTATAATATACATATAGAAGGTATGGATTTATTAACCTAAATGATAAAATGAAGTTATGAAATATGTAGAGCCCGCAGTGTTGCAGTTGGGTAGCGATGGGTATCGGTTCTATCCACACGAGGGGAGACTCGAGACATTGCATGTTGAACGCCGCACTTTCTATTCCCAGAGCAGAAATACGAGAGTATTTTAATTCCTCGGCAGAATAAGAACATAAAATTACATAACTTAAGAATTATTAGTGGCATATATGTAAACATACTTTATAAGACAAAATATAGGTGATTCTGGAATAAAAAATACACAAAATGTAAATGCTAAAACGAAAACTAATCCAACAGAAGTAGCTGCCGTATATGACGAAAACAATCCACCGCAATACATTACGTTGCTTTACATATTATTTGTAAATAGAACGCGTAATCAAAGAACTAAACTAAACCATTAATTTGTTTGTATTTATTATAAACTAGGGGGGGCACGCAGCTTCGCCCGCTTATTACAGGTGAATCCTAAAAAACCACGAAACATGTGTTGAATAAAATATTTTTAACAGTCTACATTTAAATTTTTATAAAAATCGGTGGCGATTTAAAGATTTTTCCATATAAACTTTCAACCCCTTATTTGAACCCTTGGGGGGTGAATTCTAAAAAAACTTAATTTAAAATTTTATAAGAATCGGTGCCAATTTAAAAAACAATCCATACAAACTTTCAAATCCTATTTCATCCCTTTAGGGTTAAAATTTTTCAAAATCCCTCCAAGTGGATGTCCAGAATATGAAAATAAACATCTGCCCAAATGACACGTTTCTACCACCCGCGGTTACGGCTCTGCGTGCGTCTTACCTCAGTCAGTCAGCACAAGTCCTTTTATATATATAGATTTATAAGAAAATAATATTATAGATTATATTTTTTACTAATTATTTTATTCACCTACACACTTTATTTATGGTAGGTATCGTTACAAATTGGTACATAATTCTCGGATTCCGAACTCGAGCGATTCCGACTAGCGCTTGACCGGTTTTTTATTTTTCAATTTTATTATTAATATTTTACCTTAACGTATCATATTCATTATTAAAACTTAGCGCACTTAGTGTAAAATATATTGTCAGACGCTTTAAACGTATTCTTAACACGCTTTTTTAAGAATAAACATCCTTAATAAGTGAAACGCTTATTTGCAAAATGACTTGTACGATTGGTATCAAAAGACAGTTATTTATATCAGTGATACGTATGTACATTTTTTTTTATTAAATGTTTATATTAACATTTCTAATATTAATAACAATTTCGTCCTGAAGCTGTTTGTTTTTACTGAAAATAAAAAACAAAGCAAAAAATTCTAAAGACCCACGACGCGACGGTTATAGTTTAAATTTAATGGATAAAAAAGTTTTAAAATTTCCACCTTAAATAATTTATGTGACGAGAGATAATTATGGTAAAAAGCTTTTAAATAAATTAAATTGATCTCTCACAAACTGGGAGATATAAACAACAGAGTATTAGTTTTCATAGCACTGCCCTACGTACCTATTTGTTTCTCAAAGATGTAGATATGAC
Source organism: Heliconius himera (assembly GCA_021202915.1). NCBI lineage: Eukaryota > Metazoa > Arthropoda > Insecta > Lepidoptera > Nymphalidae > Heliconius > Heliconius himera. The sequence goes on along the minus strand of JAJHJA010000789.1, from coordinate 199,579 downwards.
AACAACATATATAGTTATTTAATTCCCTGTGAACTTAATAAGAAACGTAAGATAATCCATTCGAGACTGCCAATAAATGAACTAGCTTTATAGTAACAAGAATAATGTATTGTTATGCTTATTCATATTATGTATTTATGTTGAAATTTAAATGTTGATGTCTGCCCTCGTAAATTATTGGGTGGGGGATTTTCCAATTACATTTTTGCCGTCGTGGGTTTCTTCAAATTTTTAAATTTGTTTTTTATTTCATAAATATTAAAGGTCATAAGTACATACATTATACACCCTATAACTAAAAACCGCATCAAAATTGGGCTTGTAGTTGGGGAGATAATGGCAACAATGATTATATGATGTATAAAGAAATGTTTACTGCACCGCGACCTGGTGAGTTGTTACCGTAGTAATAACCAAAGAACATGCACTAATTAAATCAAAACTCAACAAAATATAATATAAAAAAATCACATTAAAATCGGACTAGTTGTTTTGGAGACAAATGGTAACATTGGTTTACACAAACAAACACACATAAATTTGCTCTCACCACAACCGCATATATACAGTCTTCATTTCGCCATGGGTAATAAAAAATGTTTAATAAATTTTAACAAACTATACAAGTGTACATAAATGGTACAGTTTTTTTGTTTGTAACCGCAGAACTTTTGACTGACTGGACTGACTAGACCTTGTCCTTTGAACAGATAATTATATTCGCGTATACGTGTTTTTATAATTTTTCGGGGTAATTTTTTCGTTAGTAGAATTTCTCGGATGGGCACCAGACCTACGTACGCGGCTTGTAACGCGACGGTTATGGGTTCGATCCCCACTCGAGGGAATGAATTATTATGTATTAATATTTTAATTTCCTCGTTCTGGCATCAAGGCAAAAGCCCGGAGTTGACCTTCGCCACTCAACACGCAATGCTTCGAAAAATTCGGCGGAAAGTGGGATAGTAAGTGTTTTAACACTATGTTCCCACTATGTGAAGCTGATTTTGAGTAGTTTTTTTTGTCTTTTATATTTATACAACTTTTTTTATAAACCGATTCTAATAAAACAAACACTAAATGTTATGTGAAGTGCTAGAATCTAATAGTAAATCGGTTCAGCCGTGTCTGAGATTAGCATGAACAAACACATAGACAAACAGACATTTTTTTATTAAAAATCATTATTTTGGGTTCTATTACATTGATAAATATCCCCAGTAATGATTTTTCTAATTTACCTTTCTGTACAGACATCGATCAGTTACGATTTTATTATAAGTATAAATATAGATTAAAAATAAAAAAATAAATATTAATAAAATAAATAATTGTTCGATTCCTATTAGGAGATATGGGATATTTTTTTTCTAGCTGAAATAGCAAGACAAAGCACGGATTTAATTCCGGCATTCAACACGCAATGTCACGAAAATTGGACGGAAAATGAGTAGCAAGGTGTCTTAACTCTGCCTACCTTGTTATGTGTTGAATATAGTGTAAACATAATTATCCTTTACTCTGTCTAACTCGTCAATTATCTATAATATCTGTAAATAATATATAGACTATAATAATAATATAAAAATAAATAAATTAGCTTCACGCTGTATCCCGCACACAGCAGGGTAGGCAGAGGGAACCTAGTGTTAAGACACTCCGTTCCCCACTTTCTGCCGAATTCTGGAGGCATTGCGTGTTGAGTGGCAGAACTCAACGCCGCGCTTAACCTCGACACCAGAGCGAAGAAATGGAAATATAAAAATTTATATTTACTTAAATAAGTAAATATTTCATTTCCTCGAGTGGGGATCGAACCCACAACCGGTCAGTTTTGCAGTCACACCTCGTGCCGCTGCGCCACGACCGGCCTCATAATAATATATCTGTAAATAATATATAAATAATAAATAACATATTTTTTTTTATATTTTCAGTTTATTTGGGACAAATGATCTTAGGCTATACACTAAGCTGGTCTGGACCTATTATACCGAAACTGCAAAACGCTCAAGAATCACCACTACCATTTTTGTTATCAGATACACAAATATCTTTAGTGGGATCTATATTTTATATAGGATCAGTGCCAGGTCAGTTAGTATACTTTAAAACTTTATGCAACTAGAAATTATCTATTAATCATAAATATTTATGAAAGGCTCAAAAACACCTTGAAATGGTTTTTGTAAAATACATTTCCCGTTTTTAACTTGGCTGAATTCTCTGGGGTATGCCTTGATCTGTAATGATTATATAATAAATATTAAACAAGCCATATTATATTTTTCAGGTCCATTTTTAGTTGGATGGTTCGCAAATTACAAAGGTAGAAAGCCAACTTTTATTTTAAGTGGAGTCACAGCGATTATTGGTTTCACTATTCTATCAACGACAAGGAATATAGAGATGTTGTATGTCGGAAGGCTCTTAGGTAGCTTCGCCTCGTCAATGATAAGTGTCACTAATGTTATGTATATAGGTGAAATAGCGTTAGTATTTTTCAAATGTCTAAGAAATTTAGCAACGCGCTGTCTCTTACCATAAGACCAACGAATTTGTTACCTTTTTTTAGCTTAACGCTGTATCCTGCATATAACAGGCTAGGCAGAGTGCTCAATGTCTTGACATTACGTCGTTTTTGTAAATTCATATTTAAGAAAAACGTTGCGTTTTGTCTTACTAGAGCGAGAAAATGACAATAATTCACTCTGCACAATGGAAACAAAGACATTGCGTTGACTACCTGTTACTGTTCCTGTAATCTACGATGGCGTTTCTTTTTTCCTAAGCACCACCACTACCGCTTGTATAGTTAGCCATTTTTCAACTGCGACAAGTCAATTTAATATTTTTTGTATATTATATAAATTAAAGGTTTATTTTAAATAGGTATTGGATTTATTTTTAAATAGATTTGTGAGTAATACAATCAATTTACAGATCCATAAATATAAGAGGCAGTCTTCTAACAGCTCTTGGAATGTTCACCGCATTTGGTTCAATTTTAGTGTTTTCCGTAGCTTCATACTTTCCTTATTACATATCCACGTATATTGGTATGGGGTTATCTATACTGTTTACAGCAACTGTTTTAATGATACCTGAATCGCCATTATATTTTGTTTTAAAAGGTATTATAGTACCGTTATCTTAATGTGTTTCGCTATTAGTCTTTATAGTACTACTAACTTTTCATTTTCTGATTATTTGGTACTCTATTTTTATCAAAACTGGTCTGTGAAATATTTCAATTATAAAAGCAATGTCATACTTATGGCCGGTAATTGATTAGATCTTAGTAATATCAAATCTATTATGAATATAAAATGTGTATGGTTTTCCATCCATCCTTGTATTTTAATTCTTCTAGGCAATAGTATCTGTAGACTTTGTGAAATATCGTGTAAATATAAATATTCCAGTAGATTAAAAATAACTAAATAACATAACTGTAACATGAAACATCTTTAATAGCTTTACTCATATTATTACAGAAAAAGAAGACAAAGTAATTAAACACTTAGGAAAACTAGGTAGAATGAAAGAGAAAGAGAAATTATTAGAAACAAAGAAAGCATACACATCCACAAGTGATAAAATGGATTGGATTGAACTGTTCACGTTGAGAACAAACAGAAAAGCTTTATTAGTTGCTATTATTATAAATATATTACAGCAATGCAGTGGAGGGTTGGCCGTCATAATTTTTTCTGGATCTATATTTGAAATAGCTGAATCTTCCATAAATTCTAATAATGCAATGATCACTATCGGATCTGTTCAATTGATTGGAAGCGTTCTATCACCAATTTTAATTAAAAAATTAGGGACAAAAAAATTATTATTCTTGTCAATTGCAGTGTGCTGTATAAGTATGGTAAGAAAGTGTCTTTTATTTGTTGCTTTTTAATTAAAAAATATATAGCACTAGTCTACGTCGATGACTAATATCCGTAATGTATAATAATTTGTATTGACAAATCAGCCACGTCTATTAGTAAAGAGGTGTAGCCCAAAATCCCAGGGTCCCCAAACCTACATCATTGTAGCAAAGCTGAAATTTTGAAGCCTATTAGTCTAATATGTAGTTAAGACAGTATGCGTACTTACTAACTTATAAGTGGGGCCCTATTAGATGTAGCGCCAAATAAAGGTACATCTCTGTCTGAAATGATGATTGGGCCATCGGTTTGATCTGGGTGCTTATATATCACAGATATAATAAAGCCTTTATATAGCATTTTCAATTTTTTTGGCTTGAAATAAATTACTAACACTGTCATTTAAACTCTAACTCTAACTTTCACTTAGATTTTACTATTTGTGACATACTTAAGTGCTGTAAATCTATTTGCCAAAGGCCTCCTCCAACTTTCTCCACTTCCGTCTATCATTTGCTACTCTGTATCACATTTTTCCTAGGATGTCTGGCAGGAATACAGGGCCACGTAAAGAGTCTGGTGATAAGTAATAAATATATTTTTTTTACATTATTCTTAAAAACATATTTAAATACGAGCGTTTTTACTTTGAACTAGCGGCCTGCTCGTGGCTTTGCCCGCTTGAATTAAGAAATATAGATTTTACAAACACCTTTATTATTGATTATTTGATTTGGATAAGTATTTACGATATTCTTTGCAAAATAACTTATATTAGCTCCTGTACAGTTTTTAAATTAGTAACATATATCATTAATTAAATATATAATTGGTATACAGAATAAACACAGAAAACACATTTTAGGCATTTTTATATAATCTATAAAATAATCAACATTTTCGGTCAAGTTCAAGTCGTACTCATGACCCGAGAGTTTGTAACAGTTTCATGAAGTGAGATACACCAAAAGAATAGTTAATTAAATTGTCATTTTGTATCAAATAAAGTACAGATTAAAATTTGTACCTAATGGTTTTTTTTTCTCTGACACAAATACAATAAGTTGTCATTTTTTTTTAAATAATTTTGGAATTTTCCTTTATACGTGTAAGTTTTAACTTCTTAACAAATTTCGTAATTGTATATCAACGGGAAGTACCCTATAGTTATGATAGAAAATGCGATAAAAAACGATATAAAAACCCTCATATTTCATCGTCATTTGATTGCGATGATTTAGCAGATAGATTTTTTGTGCTCTTACGCCCAATATTAATAATCTATCTCCTACGTCAATCTTCGATTGTTCCATATATCTATCCAATCTCTAGATAGGATAGATATATGGAACAATCGAAGATTGACGTAGGAGATAAATTATTAATATTGTGCGTAAGGGAATATAGACTTGAACATTGAGGTATCTAACCTTTAACCGATCTTGTACAAAATAGTCTTGACAGACGGATAGACGGACAAACCAGCTGACTGGCACATAAAACATACAGGTGCAATAGTGCCGGTACGTGTCGCTTGTAAGTTATGAAATAATACTGCGGGATACTTTTATAAACGGTGTCAGAGCATTTTTTTCTTGAGTTACAATTTTTTAGAGGTTGCTCCCAAAAGTTATTTTTTTAAACGTTTCTTAAAAAAATATTAATAACATAAACGAACGAACGGACTGAAGAACCTATTCAAAATATTTCTTTGAATATTAAGTCATTCTTTATCACTGTGTTAAATAATTACGAATTAAGCTAGACTGTTACGAAGGTAATCTTCACCAACAATTCAATTTAGTTTACTTTGTAGTTAGTATTACTATGAACAATTGTACTTTAAAAATATGACTTCTTGAAAACTTAAATATCTTTTGATAGAGTGAAGCCATTACAATGAAATAAACACTAAAAGTTACCCTGATTTATTTGTAATTTTATATATAAAAGTTGCTTAAATTTATTGTGTACTTTTTACGTGATACGTGATAAACAGATAAACAGACAAAAATTCCAAAAATGTTGGAAATGGATTCTGTTAATTATCCTTTAACACCCTAGCTAATTTTTTTTTCAATATCTTCAGTGTACAGAAACGACTTTTCTACAGATTTATTATAAGTATAGATTAGGTGAGCGTGTACCTTAAATCAGCTACCCCTGAAAAGGCCCCACTTTCAAGTTAGTAAGAACGTATACAGATTAAACTACATATTAGACTATTAATCCCCAAAATTTCAGTTTTGCTAAAATGACGTAGATCTGAGGGACTTGATATCTCAGTCTAAAAGCGGAACTTAAAATATTCTTTCACCTTTTTATTCCCGACTGCTAAGGAAGGGTTATGTTTTTCGCGCGTATCTTGTATGTATGTAATATTCTTTATTACCTCATATCTCCACAACCTCTGAACGGATTTACACAATTGAGGTATCGTTAGATTCGTATTAGCAGCCCAAGTGTTCTTAAATACGGTGACGTTAAAAAAAACAATCATGGCAGCTACAGAATCCCATTGGACTTAGAGAAAAAAAAAATTCGTTGCGAATACCACAATATGGGTATCAAATTCAAAAGCTTAATACGAGGATTTCAAAAAGGTATATCATGATTATCATTACTTTAATAAAACTTAACAAAAAAGTGAGAAATAAAAAAATATTTGTCAAAAGAAAAACCCCGACTGCATAAAACTAAAAAGAAAATAAACAAACCCAATAGTTTATTAGTATTAACAGTCGGGACCTATAAGTGATTTTTTAATCAATAAAATCTTTACCAGGAACCCCGCATAATTGAAAAAGGTCCCGACTGTTAATCCTAATAAAGTATTGGGCTTGTTTATTTTCTTTTTAGTTTTATGCAGTCGGGATTTTTGTTTTGACAAATATTTTTTTATTTAGAATCTACAACCAAGATAAACAATATGTCACTTTTACATTTTTATAATCACAATCATATCTTTTGTTCTATTGCTTTTTGTTAATTATATTATGAAATGAGTTTTGCACTACACACTATACTATGTATATATTTTTTTTTAGTTTTCAATGGGCTTATATTTTTATCTACAATACCTGAAAGTTTCTATAATGTTAAATGTTAAGTGGCTTCCTTTAGTGATACTGACATTATTTTTCATCGGTTATGAATGTGGTAAGAAAAAAAATACACATTTTATTTTTATATTTTGCAAGAGTGGGACATTTTATTTTTGTCGCCCAATCTTAATTTATCTATCAATTTCACGCTGTATTCTTAGATGAAAAGAACCTAGTGTTGAGATGCTTCGTTCTCCACTTTCTGAATTCGAATTTAAGGCATTGCGTGTTAACCCAGCGCTGCTTTTTGTCTTGCCAAAGCGGATATAAATCTATCCACCGAGGAAGAATCAAATCCACTATCATTGCGTTTACAGTCAGATTCTGTCTCTCTTTTTTTTTGTCTTTGTCTTTGTTTTGTCAGTCTTTCTTTGTTTTTATTTTTAGGTTTTGGAATTTTACCAATTACTTTAATGGGAGAAATGTTTACAATAAACGTAAGAGGCAAAGGTTCAGCTATAACATTGGGTTGTTCCTGGTTAATTGGATTTGGTTTGACTACAGCCTTTGCTTATATTATAAAAACTCTTGGAGCTCATGTACTATTTTGGTTCTTCTCTGTTTCGTGCGCCTGCGCATGTGTGTTCACAAAATTTTATATACCAGAAACAAAAGGAAAATCTTTGCTTGAAATTCAACAATTTATGGGTAAAAAACCAAATGAAAATATTTCCATATGATATTTTTAATACTTTGTTCTTGTTGAAAAATATGATAAATATTTTTTATTCAAATTTATTTATTTATTTTACTAACTGTGACCTACTAAGTAAATAGCAATAAACTAACTTTAGATATGTATGTATGTATATGTCAGAGCGTAGTCGTGGTTCGCGGTTGTCATGGTCAGTGAGCACAACCGGCACAGTAGGAACTCACTCGGAAGTGAACCCGCACTATTGACGCACGTTATTATATTGTCTCACATTCCAATGCTCTAAAAACTATAGCACAAAGCGTTATATCATTTTAATGCTCTCAATAACATAGCATGGAACATCACAGTATTCCAATGCTTTAATTGCAATTGGCAATATGCAATGCAATGCAAATTCAAATCATCTGATCACGTCAATTTTCTAACACAATTCTTTAACCATAAAAAAAAACATTTTTTTAATAAGGACACATTAAATATTTTTAACGTATTTTTCATTTACGTAAGCCCAATAACTTAATCTCTTTTTGCCAATACATTGCTTGTCATATTTCACCAAAGAAATAAATTTACATTAATAACATATTACGTAAAAGGTAACGAACGACACAATATAATTATTTTTAATTATGTAAGTATTTTTATTAACAATGATTAATGATTAATTCATAACATCCCTAAAACTCCAAAAATATGCCTTCAACATATGGATTCATATTAAAAATTTAATTAATCTTTAACATAAAAATTACTTCCCAGCGTCAACTATATCGTTAAAATTACCGGCTACAAAATAATTTCCATTTTTTTTATTGTTAAATGTAATCGTGATAAATCCCTGGGATCACTTAAAATTATTTTTATTATATAATCTTTATTATTCATTTCAAGTATGAAACAAACAACTATGTTAATATTACATGACAAAAGAATTCCATTTTATTTATCTCTATATATATATAATAAGACAGTAAAAATATTTTATCTGTACATTTAGTAATTTTGACTGAAATGGATAGAGGAACACTTAAAAAGAATAATAGAAAGCAAAAATATATTTTTTTCAATTTCTTGTCTGTCTGTCGATATATTTTTGCCCACATTTTTCTCTGAAAGTACTGAACCAATTTACTTGAAAATTTCACCAATTGCTTTGTTTTAACTCAACTTAACTACTAAAGTGTGGTTCATCAAAATCGATTCGTTAAAAAAAAAGTTATCGTCATTTGAATGAACTCAAGGCATTAGCTTGCCTGCGAATATTATATAGCAATCACGCTGGTAAGATTCTTGGCTAAAGAATGACATTCGAAACGTTTGGGTTATATGACTGTTGATAAAAATATATATTTTTGGAGCACTATTATATAATATTTTATACAATAAAGTAAACAAAATTGAATTGTTAGTAGAGATGGCCTTCATAAATCATAACAGTTCAGTTTAAGTCGTAATTAATTTAACACAGAGATAAAGAACGATCTTGAAAGAAATGTCAAGTAAATACAAAGATTTTTTGATTGATTCGTTCATATAATATATGTAACTAATTTAAAAACTGTACAGGAGTTAATATGCAATTATTACAGTTATTTTACAAAGAGTATTATGAATCCTTCAAATCAATAATTTAACATTTAAGGCTGTTTCTGAAGCAGTACATTAAATTATTAAGTGACATCAGCACATTTAACAGAGTATATTATATAGGTAAAAAGAACATAAAGTCACAAAAATATATACGTGTAATAAATAATTAACTTTATGTATATTTTATAAATATCAAATATCAACAATGGTATTTTTTATTTAAAACAATCAAAAATTCTTTGACGATAATGTCGTAAAAAATCATAATATAAATATAAGTCATTATAGTTGTCAATCAATTCTGCTTATTAAATCAATAATCATGTATTTTAAGCGGGTAAAGCCGTGGGCGAGCCGCTAGTTTGAAATGAATTCTAAACTAGATATTTTAAAGATACCACCAACTAATATGCCGTCATAAGGTACAATATGAGGACCCACTATAGCAAAAATTGTTTCAACATGTACTGTACCTATTGCATAAATTAATCGAAACTGCCGACTAGTTAACACACTATGTGAGTTTCCACGTAAATGGGAAATACGGGCTATACTGTTGTCTACGTAAAGCAAAGTCCAGCTTAAAATTCTTTTAACACGCTATTTTTGGCGAAGTCTGGATAACTTAGTTTAATGTAATCTATGATGTATGATTTTAGAATAAACAAAGTATAGTGGTACAGCTATAATGATCAAACGTATATAACAAACCGCAGGAACTTTTGTTATTATGGGGAATGTATAAATATTTTTTTTAGTTTCATACTACATCCCGCACACAGCAAAGTCGGCAGAAGGAAATTAGTGTTAAGACACTCCATGCTTCACATTCTGCCGTATTCTAGTGTTAGAAGAAATGTATTTAAATTTGTAAGTTACCTCTAGAGCACTTTGTACTTTGTACTCAATTCACATTATCAGTCTAATATGTAGGAATCTAAATGACCAATAATGTCTAAATATATTTCCAAAAGCAACATTAGTAGTTCTTGTCAGACCATAGGTTATTTTATTGGTGACCATAGGTTCTCTTATTGGCACAAAATTTTATTTTATACTTTGGCATGTTTCACAACGCATAGCATACTCAATAATAATTATAATTATTCAGAGGGTGTTCTGACTAATATCTGTCCGATATTTGTTCTTGGGCATACGGGTACGCGACCCCGGATCCTCGAGCCACCACTTGTTATATATACCTTCGTCCAGTCCATAAAAGTGGTGTCCCCTTCTTTTAATCCCCTCCTTTTTCCTACCCTCTCCCTCTACCCATCCTTCCACTTTTTCTATCTGTCCTATCTTTCTCCCCCCGGTTTCTCCCCACAAAGGGGTTTTGGAGGTCAGATGGCAATCGCTCCACTAAAAACCATAACTCGCCATAACATGGAACGAACCAAGAAGAGACTGGGTACGACTAGGGCGTCGCCGCAAAACGACGCGCAGGCACATCGCCCTACACCTGCGACAAGTGGGCAAGGGCTACCGTGTCAAGTACGGGCACGGCTAAAGACGCAAGTACCCAGACGGAAACTCCGCTTTGCAACGTGGAATACTGGATCTCTAACCGAACGATGCAGGGAACTCGCAGATGTACTAATGAGACGTCGGGTCCAGTGTGCTTTCCTCCAGAAAACTCGCTGGAAGGGTAATAAGTCCCGTAACATCGGACAGGGTTACCGGCTTATATACACTGGGTCACCTTCCGGTAGAAACGGTGTGGCGGTAGTGCTTTCTGAAGAGCTTCAGAATGGGCTCCTTGAAGTTGACCGTCGCTGCGACCGCTTGATGCGAGTAAAGGTACTGATTGAGGGCATTACCACAAACTTAATCAGTGCCTATGCTCCCCAGGCGGGATGTAGCGCGTCTGAAAAGGAGACATTCTGGGAGCAGTATGAAGAGGTGCTACTTACTATACCGTCTACCGAAGTGGTCTTAGTTGGGGGGGACTTGAACGGTCACGTCGGTAAGGCTGCTGAGCCGTATGAACGTGTTCACGGGGGGTTTGGGCACGGTCTTCGCAATACAGAGGGAGAAAATATTCTCAGAACCTGTATTGCGTCAGATCTGGCCGTCGTGAATACGTTCTTCCAAAAGAATCCTCAGCACCTTATCAAGTATAAGAGCGGGTCCCACTCAACTCAAATAGACTACTTATTGACCAGACGGTGTCATATGGGCAGGGTAACTAACTGTAAGGTCATTCCAGGCGAAAGCCTTACGGCCCAACATCGTCTTCTTTCATGGACTTTAACGTCACTCCGAAGAAGAAAGTAGCCGAGAAACGTAAGCCTCGGATCATGTGGTGGTTGCTGAATGGGCCGATGCAGACCGACTTCCTGGCAGAGGTGAAAAGTCATAACCTTTCTACTAACACCGAGACTGCTCAGGATGCTTGGGATCGAGCTCAGTCGGCAATCATTGCGGCAGGCAGGCGAGTTCTTGGCCTTTCTAGGGGAGGACGTGTCATCGACAAGGAGACATGATGGTGGAATGACAAGGTGCAGGAGGTGACTCGTGAAAAGAAGGATGCCTTTAAGAAGTGGCAGCAATCCAACTCTCCTGAAGACAGACTGGAGTACATAGTAGCTAAACGTGCCAGTAAAAGAGCTGTAGCCAGAGCCCGCAGTGAGAGTTTGTCACCATTGTATGATAAACTTGAAACTGTGGAGGGGCAGAAGTTCATTTACAAGCTGGCACGTTCCTGGGATAAAGCGACGCAAGATATCGCAAAATGTCTTTGCGTCAGAGATTCCCAGGGCACGCTGCTCTGTAGTCATGCCTCTGTGAAGGAGAGATGGAGGAGCTACTTCCAGGAGTTGCTGAATACTCAGCACCCATGCAGTCTTCATCACGACCCACCGCCTAACCTCGGACTAATTGTCCCGATAACCCTTGACGAAACTCGCAATTGCCTTCGACGCATGAAGAGCGGAAAAGCGGTGGGACCTGACGACATTCCGATCGAAGCGTGGAAATCGTTGGGCTCTCTTGGTGTGCTCATGCTTACTGTCCTTTTTAACCATATCTTGAACACTGGAAAAATGCCACACCAGTGGCGGCTTAGCTTCATTACCCCTATTTACAAGGGAAGGGGCAGCGTTCAAGATTGTGGTAGTTATAGGGGCATTAAGCTTATGAGTCATACCATGAAGCTCTTCGAGCGCATGATCGACCTCAGGCCGCGAGTGTACTGTCTCTGAGTCTCAATATGGATTTCAGCCAGGATCGGGCACTATGGACGCCGTTTTCGCCCTCAGAACATTGATGGAGGCATACAGGGAAAAAAAGGAGAGCTCTGCATGTGGCCTTTTTAGATCTGCAGAAGGCCTTTGACTGTGTGCCTCGTGAGTGTATCTGGTGGGCGTTGCGATCCAAAGGGATCCCTGAGGCCTATATTGAGATTATCAGAGACATGTACCACAATTCCGCTTCTATGGTTAGGACTGCTGTTGGCGACACTAAACCCTTCCCGATTACAGTAGGGGTTCACCAGGGCTCGGCTCTTAGTCCGTTCTTATTCAATGTGGTGCTCGATACTGTCTCGGCTCACATCCAAGACCAGCCTCCATGGCTGATGATGTATGCCGATGATATAGCACTCATTGATGAGAACCTACTGACGCTGGAGCGTAAAGTGAACCTGTGGAAGGGTACGCTTGAGAACGGCGGTCTTAAACTAAATGTGTCGAAGACCGAGTACATGGCCTGCGGGAGCCCGGACTCGAGCACTATCCTTATAGGTCCTGAACCAGCCGTTAAGTCGGAAAAGTTTAGGTACCTTGGATCCGTTATGCACGAGTCTGGAGGCATCGATCACGATGTCTATAGCCGGATAAGCGCTGCTTGGGCCAAATGGCGGGAGGTCACTGGTGTGGTCTGCGACCGCAGGATACCGCCCAAACTCAAGAGTCTGATATACAAGAGCATCATCCGACCGGTTCTTTTATACGGCAGCGAATGTTGGCCAGCACTATCTCGGCACACTCAGGAGCTTCACGTCACGGAAATGAAGATGCTGAGGTGGATGTGCGGCGTAACGCGGTCTGACCGCATACGCAACACATTCATTCGAGGTAGTCTTGGAGTCCGTGACGTAGCGGATAAGCTCCAAGAGCGTCGCCTGAGATGGTTTGGTCACGTTACGCGCCGGCCTAAGAACTATGTCGGATGCAAGTGCCTTGGTATGTCAGTCCCTGGAGTGAGACCTCTCGGACGCCCAAAAAAGCGCTGGTTGGATATCGTGATGCAGGACATGAGAGCCAATGGTCTAACCACCGAGGACGCCAAAGACCGTGCAAAGTGGAGTAGGTGAAGTAGGAAGGCAGACCCTGGCAAAAGCCGGGATTAATGCCAGGAAGAAGAAGAAGCATACTCAATAATAATAATCATCCTTCTCATGCCTGCATGGCCACGGCTAATACTTGCAATACATCATTTAATATAACATATACGTGTAATACACATATCATGAGTTGGTACTTTTATTGTTCGTTACTTCTTATATTTGTTTTGTTATAAATACTTTATTATCTTCATTTTTAACTACGCATGAATTCTTAATACTTATTATTTCACAAAATTAATCCAGTTCTATCACACATTCATGTGGTGATATTTGCTATTCAGTGCGCGATTAGCTTTTTGACATAAATTATTCTTCTACTGCTTTCATGACACATGATGTACTTCATAATTTATTACTTTAAATAATTATTTCTTCGATAAATCATAATTCAATTATAAATATCATTACATTATAATAAAGTTATTCGATTACTTTATTACAAGAATTACATTTATATTTATATGCTAGCGTAATATATAAAACTTTAATTATAATATACCACTAATCACTACAAATTGAGGAAAAATGTATTTGTATGCAACAAACCTTGACATTTATGGGTAGTTTTGCGGTCTTTACATAGAGAACAGAGGAAACATACAATCAGCTTTTTATTTTTTGCTGCAGACTGCTCTTTGGTACACAAGAAATTTGATCCATTTTTTATACAATCTCGTGGCTAGAAAGTGGCAAAATTAGAATAATTATCCAAATATCAAATACCAATATGCTTTCGGTTCAATCTATTACTTATGTAACATATTATATTACTCCACCAAACCGTTAATCACTGAAATATTCAACACTGCAAACATATGTTAGTGTATATTGTTGTAGTTGAGTTGCATCACCCTGGATTCTACGTTTAATTATTGAGAGTGGAATTTCATTATCACTCGAAATCGTTTGTTCTGCTGTGTAGCTGTAAACGCGACGATATTACAACCATCGTAGGTTCGATTCAAACTCGAGGGAATGAATTATTTAATATTTTAATTTTCTCGTTTTGGTAAAGAAACGAAATTCTCGTTTAAATTTATTATTTTCCTTTGTAAAATTGGACATAAGAAATTAAACTTAACTTAACTTAACTTAGCTTCACGCTTTATCCCTTGCGGGGTAGTCAGAGAGAACGGAGCGCCAAACGTTACGGTCTCTACATATCTCTTTCGCCTCGTCCACTGTCATCAACCTCTTCATACATGCCCTTCGGGGAGTCCTCATGCTTTTTACGTGACCTTCCTCCAGTATCTTTGATACTGTGTTTTCGAAGGTCAACCGAGGTGTCCCCCTACCTCTCTTACTTACTTAAGAAATTAGTAATATAATATTTTTTCATAACATCTTGTCACTTATACCTATTAGCAGATGTTAATAGTTATCTATACTTATAATAAAATCGTTAAGTTAACAATAGTATAGAGCACACTTCGATGGAATATACGAGATATTGCAGAGGAACTGCAAAGCAGTAGAACGAGGCCGGTCCGCAGTTCAATCTTTTGCTAGGACCGTCCACTTACGTTGCTTTCCATATTTGTCATCGTCCTATTATAAAGATGAGGACACCACCAATACGAACTCTAAAAAATCGTGCTTAGTAATTGAGTCTTACAACTCAACTAAAAATTTCATAGATAGATTTGTCAGATAGGTAGACCAGTAGATAGGCGGTTTATCTTTTATGGTATGATCAATATTGCATACAAAAGTTAATTTTTGTGTGACTTGCGCTAAAGAAAAGTAATTTATTTCTGTTTTTATTACTTAGTATGTTTCAACGTATCATAAAAAGCCAAAAATTTATTGTTTTAATCTAATTTATTGTTGATTTTTCATATCAAAGAGATTAACAAGATAATCTTATTTAGTTAGAGATTAAGAAAAGTTATCATATTTTAATAAATAAATAAATAAATAAATAAATTCAATATGTTTTTTTTTTTATTTACGTCCATATTAATAAACGAAACTTTAAAAAATAAGTTGATTTTTTTTACTACTTAATTATAATACCCGTCGTTTCGACGAATGGTTAGCTTAAACAGAGTACATACGAAGGTACATACGTTAGTTATTTAGAGTGAAGTAAATAATTCAATAGTTTAAGCGGGCGAAGCCGCGAGCAGGTCACTAATTATTAAATAAATTTAACCGTTCCATTATCAGAACTACCTATATCTATTCAATATTAACTGCACAAAAAAAGTTGTACAATTGAGATAGATATCTAGTAATTATTCATGTTGATTTTGATATGTTGACAACATATTTGTCACAAAATATTTTATAATATTAATTTTGACTTATAATCAGTAATTTTACCTTAAAGATAACATAATCAACTTAAATAAATTCATATATATATGTATAGTGTAATACAATTATAAATCTAATCTTAGGTTAAAATAAATAAATAAATTCCAAAACGGAAAATAACCTTTAGCTAATAGTGTTTTTCACGTTTTTCACGAACAAAAATTGCGAGCGGCCTGTTATTGTAATTAAATTTTGTCGACCTTAATGAGATACGGTTATTGATATGACAGCTGTTGAGAAATATTTAATAATTCGTTTATTCGTCAGTTATAAATAGGAAACATTTAAAGTATTAAAATAATAATCGTAAAAAAAAAATATAGATATTTGTATTTGTATGCAGTATTGTATTATGTTTAATAATAATTTAAACATCAAAAAAATATACGTCTGAAAAATAACAAAAATGAACTGAGCGTGCGTTTGTCTGTCAATAGTTTCCGCCTTCGATCAAATCACCTAGTAAAAGATTAATTGTATGTATAGCTTACAAAGACTAGACCACAATTATCTGCAACTTGAACAACATCGAACGGTCATTTATTATAATTATGTAAATTAATAAATACCGACAATTGTTTGAAATAATTTATTAAATTTAAATCTTACAGCTTTCTCACGCTTAAAGATTTCAAAACGACTGCAACATAAATAAAATAATTTAAGTAATATATAATATGATATGAATATAGTTATATGATCATATCTGTAGTTATGTATAGTTTTAAATACACTATTGTTTATAGTAAATTTGTAACAACATATTTTGTAATATCGGAAAAATGTAAAATTCTGAACAAAATATAACTGATATTTTAACAATATAATTGATAAAATGCTGTGTCGTCTGTATAAAACCACAGTTAGTATCTAGTAAGTAGCAGTCAAAAAAAAGATTTACGTTACAATGTAGGTTTCATGTCTCAATTCAGTAACGGATGGCTGTTTCAAATCAGTCGAGTTATCTATATGTTATTAATCATAGCAATTTTTAGTCTCTTTTGAGTAGTTGATCTCATGCTTTAAATAAAATATGACAAATTTAGTTTGTTTGGTAATGAAAATATACAACTATAACAAATCTCAAATAAATGTATATGAAAGAAATAAAATAACATAAATTGATTAAACTCACATTTATTGTAATTAATTTAATTAAATATATGGCAACAGAATACATTATATATTTTATATATGAATTATAAATTAGTAAGATTGTACAAATATAATAACAAGATATTACTTCCCTTAAATGATTAAACAACAATTTCACTCAATTATTATTTAAGATTCAGAGTGTCGCACACAGGAGCCAGAGATCCGTCCTGGTCGGTGACTAGCTCGCTTCTGAACCGAAGAATGATCAACCGTCGTATTTATGTTGAATATGACACTAAAGTTGTCAAGTTTGACCACAGAACACTAGCGCCACGAGTCAATTGACTGCATAAATAAAATATTAAAACATCCGTTTTTGTATTCGCGCCGATACGGCCATGCTGATGAGTGGCGCGTCCCTGCGCCTACTCGCTTAAGAATCTGAAACAATATACGCGTTATAACCATAAGGCCTCATAGTCTCAGCACTAATTTTGGCCATGCTTCTGGGACCTCAGCCCATCGGCATTCTCGTTCACATAAAATAAGTTTACATGTTAAATTGACACGTTAGCCTCATAGCCTCAGCGCTAATATTGACTATTATAAAACCACTCGTAAATTGAATTCTAGAATCAAACACATTCAAATACAATTGCATAGTTGTACATAAATTAATACCCACGTCACTCGTATTGTTTGTTTCACTTCGTCATCCATAGCCGATACTGCCACTTCACTCTGAATGCCAAACTTCGGAGCACTTTTCAAATTCTCATGAGTTACTTTTCTATTTCTACCTTTTCCATTTATTTTTCTTATTTCGTATCTATCGTGTGGCAAAACCTTTTTGATTTCAAAGGGTCCTTCATACTTTGGGCTTAGTTTTGTACCCAGTCTAAGCGGCTCTTTTAAAAGCACAAAATCACCTTTCTGAAAACGTATTACTTTAGCCTTACTCTTATCAAAACGTATTTTATCTTTTGCTCCAGCTTCGGTCATCCTTTCCTGAACCGCTAATCTCATTGATTCAGGGTCAACGCGTTCATTGATATCGTCGATAATTGAGATCAATTCTGCAGGTACACATCCTTTTTTACCTGTAAGAAGCTCAATAGGCGATTTGCCAGTCGTTTTAGATATTGTACAGTTAATCGCAAGTTGAAGATTGTACAAAGACTTTGCCCAATGTATTTGATTCATATTTTTAATAATAGTCAAGCCACTTTTAAGTATTCGCATTACCCTTTCAACTTGACCGTTGCTTCGACTTGTATACCCAGCACATTGATGAAGTTCAATCCCGTATTTATCACAGTATGATTTGTAGTGAGAAACAAAAGCTCCATCGCCATCAACTATAATTCTTTTCGGGGCACCAAATAAAAAAACTATTTCTTGTAAATGTTTAAGTGCGTTATCTTGAGTTTTACTTTTTGCATGATTCAGAATGACAAATTTGGTGTAAGCGTCAATGGCGACAAAAACGTATTCTTTCTGGGATGCATTCCCGCTCAACTTACCAGAAATATCAATGTGTAAAGTGTGGAAGGGTTCTGCTATTTTATCTATCGGATGCAGTTGACTTTGTACAGCACCTGAAGGACCTTTCATGGTTTTACAAATAACACAGTGATCTACGAAATATCGTACAATTGTGCTCATCCTAGGAAACCAAAAATTCTCTTTTATTTTTGCTAAGGTTTTTTCCCAACCCATATGTATTAATGACTCATGGTAGCTATTTATTAAACTCCACTGAAAAGATCTGGGAACAACTTTAAGAAATTTATCATTATCTTCCGATTTTTTATATAAAATGCCATTATTAAAAACATACTCTCGTTCTAATTTGTCATCATTTTTGAGATTATGAATAATTTTACATATGTCTTCGTCGCGCCTTTGTTCCATTATTAACCAATCATCTTTTACTCTGACATTCATAACAATTGGATTTCTACTAAAAAAGTCAGCATGTTTTAACCTTTCTCCCTTTCGATATTCAACTTCGAAATCAAAATTCTGTAGGAAAGCCCACCAACGATGAATTCGTGGTAATAGTTCCTGTTTGTACCGTGAAGCTTTTACTGCATTGCAGTCTGTAATAATAGTGAATTTTCTTCCGTACAAGTAATGACGAAAATGTTTTACTGACCTTACAATTGAAAGAGTTTCAAGTTCGTATGAATGATATTTAGATTCTGCACGTGTTGTTCTCATACTAAAATACCCAATAACATATTGACAACCTTCTCTGATTTGTACTAATATAGCACCAAGACCGATAGAGCTTGCATCTGTGTGCAACTCAATTGGTAATTCTTCCTGGAAAATTGTCAACAATGGTGCCGAAGTTAAATAGCTAATAATCTTGTTTCTTACTGCTTCGTGTTTTTCATTCCATTCCCATTTAGATCCACTTTTTGTTAAATCATATAGTGGTATCATTTTAGTGGAAAAGTTTGGTATAAACCTTCGAAAATATCCAGCTAAACCGTTAAATTGTCGCAGTTGCTTTAAATTCTTTGGTGGCACCGTTTTTGACAAAGCCTCTATTTTTAGTGGACTAGGTCTAATTTTACCTTCACTTACGACATATCCTAAATATTTAATCGAAGTTTTCATAAAGGAGCATTTTTTAATATTAAATGTAAAACCAGCTATTGTAAGGGCTGACATAACTTGTTCCAACTTTTTAATACCGTCTTCGAAATTTTGACTTGGTATCAACACGTCATCGATATACACAAGAGCTGCGTCGTCCAAAAGATTCCCAAGAGCTTTGTTTATTGCTCTTTGATAAACAGAGGGGGCATTTGTTAAACCAAATGGCATCGTTAGGTATTCAAATAAACCATCAGGAGTGATGAAAGCTGTTTTCTCAATAGACTGAAGCAATTGGAATTTGATGAAAACCGGCCGCCATATCCAAACACGTAAAATATTTAGCATCTTTCAATTTGTCAAGCTGATCTGTGATGATAGGCAATGGATAATGATCACGCACTGTATTCGTATTCAATTCTCTATAATCAACACATAATCGATCTTGTCCATTTTTCTTTTTCACAAGGATTATGGGACTCGAAAATGGCGAGTTACTTTCTCTAATTACAGTTTTTTGTAACAAGTCATTAAGTATTTCTTTGACTTTTAAACGTTCAATTGGTGCCATTCTGTATGGGCGCCTTTGGACAACTTTATCTTTATCTTTTAAACGAATAACTAGTTCACCCGTTTTAATTCGTGAACTGGAAACTCCTTCTGTAAAGGACTGTCGATATCTGCACTTTAGTTAACTCGTCAAGATCCTTTTTAGATGATATATCAGTTTCGATCTCACCAAAATCTGTATATTTCACTTGCATTATATTTCGAGTTTCTATATTTCTCGTAAAAACAACGGTTTGATTTGTAAGGTGTACTCCAATACCTGGAATACTCAAGATATCTTTTCCAATTAAAACATCTTTTGGGATTTCATGATCAAGAACCACAAAAAAAACTATGTCCATAATAATATTGTCAATAGTACAGGTAGTCGATATTTTATGTAAAGATAAAACTGGTACAGAACCAATTCCTTTTAAATAGGTAATAGTATCCTGCCGTTTTCCGGGTATTTCCAAAGCTATAGATTGTTTTATCAAAGAACAATCAGCTCCACTGTCAAATATGCCTTCATAGTGCCTACAACCGATATTAATATTAAGAATATTATAAAGACTGTTACCTCTTTCGCAGATGTTGACCCTCTTATCAGCGTTTATTTTTTTAAAACATGTGTCGCTCGTGTGTCCTGTCAACGAGCAATACGAACATTCCTTTTTTTGTTCTTTTCGTTCCTCCAACATTTTCGCCACAGCATTTTGGGTACAATATCTTGCACGGTGACCTTTCTTGCCACAAACAAAACATGTAATTTCAGCGCTTGATTTCCATGATTCGTTTGTATTGTTCCGTGGTTTCTTTTGGGGAACAGTGTCGCGAGAGGCTGGTATTGATTTACGTTTCCGCATTGTTTTGGCTATAGCAATTAACTCTGGAACAGATTGAGACTTACTATTCAATAGTTCCGTTCGGAGTCTGTCATCCGTAATGCTGCCTATTACAAATTCCACAGCAACCTGTTCTGTTACGTTTGGTTTAACTATTCTCTTAAACATTCTCCACACGTTTGAAATGTAATCTGTAATGCTGTCTTCATTTTCTATTGTGTAATTACGAAACTTAAGAATTTCTGAAAAATATCTACTTTCTGGTTCAAATGTTTGCAGCATATCGTTCTTCATTTCTTCCCATGTTGTGGTTCTTAAAAGACATTCATCGGCCCATGTTTTTGCTCGGCCTTGAAGTACACCTGCAGCTTTCAGTCTAACTTCATGATCCTTCAAATTGTATTCAGACTGTGACTTTGAAACCAGCTCCACCCATTCTCTGATATCTGTGCCTTTATCTGGATCAAAAGACGGAAAATATACATCAGATATTCGAACAGAAGAATTTAAGTTGGGTTGAATCATTTTTACGATGTCACAGATTGTCGATCGATTTTCTTGTGATATTTGGGACAACATATCTGTCATCGTGTCCCTCAAAGTATTAATTAGAAAACTCATTGTAGGTGGTCTTAAAGGCCCTGCACTGCAATCGTCCTTTTTTGCCGCATTATTTTCTGACTGCGATTTATCCGCCATGGCGTGGTTGTATCAATCCCGGCTTCTGATGAAAGAAATAAAATAACATAAATTGATTAAACTCATATTTATTGTAATTAATTTAATTAAATATATGGCAACAGAATACATTATATATTTTATATATGAATTATAAATTAGTAAGATTGTACAAATATAATAACAAGATATTACTTCCCTTAAATGATTAAACAACAATTTCACTCAATTATTATTTAAGATTCAGAGTGTCGCACACAGGAGCCAGAGATCCGTCCTGGTCGGTGACTAGCTCGCTTCTGAACCGAAGAATGATCAACCGTCGTATTTATGTTGAATATGACACTAAAGTTGTCAAGTTTGACCACAGAACACTAGCGCCACGAGTCAATTGACTGCATAAATAAAATATTAAAACATCCGTTTTTGTATTCGCGCCGATATATATACAAGTTCTTATTTTTTCATAATTGAGATGCATTGTTAATTAAGGAAATTCTTATTATTTCTTACAAGAAGTGCGTTAAGTTAAATCCTTTAGTGCTTCAAAAACATGGAGATAACAGACTGGAAAAACATACCAAATACCAAAACACGATGCTTCAGTATAAATTAAGTAGTTCAAAAAGAAAGTTATATTTTTCTTTTTATAGTCAAGATTTGTTTCGTATAGCTTATTATTATGAGGCCCGTCGCGGCGCAGGGGCACAAAGTGTGACTGTAAAACCGACTGGTTGTGGGTTCGATCCCCACTCGAGGAGATAAAATATTTACTTAAATTTATATTTCTTCGTTCTGGTCCCGAGGCAAATCGCGGCGTTGAGTTCTACCACTGAACACGCAATGCCTCCAGAACTCGGCGGAAATTGGCGACCGGAGTTTCTTAACACTAGGTTCCCTGTTCCTACCCTGCTGTGTGCGGGATACAGCGTGAAGCTGATTATTAAGCTTAAATACCCAAAAAATATTGCAATGGTTGCGGTTATAGTATTAGTAAAAAAATCTTCAGTACTTCATTTAAGATGCTGCTTTTGATGTTGATTATACTTATTTATTATAGGATTTTATATTATATGTGTTATCTAGCTTCCATGCTATGTGTGAAATACAAAGTAACGCAAAAAAATAATATTCTACGTGCATATCAATGCTTTTACTTTTCAATTTATGATAACAATGAAAGAGAAAAAATTTATAGCAATTCATAAATGAACATTGTTTTGAAGTAATTAAGAAAAACAATCAGTTAAGAAAGTTATATGGAACATTTCTATTTATTATCGTATACTAATTTTAGTACATCAAAAGAGTATGTTATTATCTATTTAATTATACATGACAGTAATGACACTTTAATTTGTAAATTGAGTAGATTAATTAACTGTATATTTTATAAGTTTAACATATAAAAGTATTGTTAAATAGCACTAGCAACACTGTATAGAATTATTCTATTTCCTATTGCATAACTTTTATTTTAAGACCTCTAAACAATGTGTCATTCTCAATTAATTTAAAGCTAATAATTAATGATACATTGATTTAATTAATGATACATTGTAAATAATAAATAGTTAAATACATTTACTTTATATATTGTACAAAGGACAAACTATTCCATACATTTTTGGGCCCAGAATGTAAAGATATGAAAATGGTATGATTTAATAGATTTAGATACATCATTCCCTTCCTGAAATCTATATAAATTTTGGCAATCTGAGAGCTGAGTTATTAGAGATTTGATAAAAGTGAGGTTAAGTTCGCAGCACATTTTCTTGAATACCAACTTCTATAAAATATGTGATTACTGAGTTGTTTAAGCATTAATGTTTATTATTTATAAATAAAACACATTTTAATGAATATTTTATTCTTCTTCTATTATCTATTATATTTAATTTGCGTAAGTATGACCATGTATCTGAATTTCGTTCTAAGCTCAAGTGGCTTCCTATACGCAGTCGCCGGAATCTACATACACTTTCTCTTCTGTACTGTGTGTTACACAACGAAAAATCTCCTCCTTATTTAAAGGAGATGTTCGAATTTCTAGGAGCACACACAAATAAACTTAGATCCTCCGAGAACCTTGCTCTTAGAATTCCGAGACATTCCTCTAGATTTTATGAGCACTCCTTTGCTGTGAGAGCAACTAAGTTGTGGAATGATCTACCTCTAAATATTAGACGTTCAATATCTTTAAGCATATTTAAAAAATCTGTTAAAAATCATTATTTGATGGATGATTCACCTTGAAATGACATCAATATGCACAACTCACTATTATAAATAGTATTATTATATATATTAGTATATTATAGTAGTATATATTTATCAAATATATATGTATTATGTTTATGTATTAGGATTTATTATAATATGTAAGTTTATTTACACCACCCACTCTATTTTATCACAAATTTCCTAACCCAAAGGTTGTCTGGTAGAAATCGCTGATTAGCGATAAGACCGCCGTTTGTGTGTCAATTGTTTGATCTTTGTTATTTTTTTATACCCTTTTTGTCTCTTATAAGTAATTGTGCACAATAAAGTGTAAATAAATAAATAAATAAATAAATATTATTAAAATGTCATCTAAGAAGTGTGCAGGTGGAACTAAATTATTTTGGTACCTAGCCCAACTAAGGTACCATATAATACACATAACATGAGCACAGCAGCCTACCATTCGTCTTCCTACAATACAATTGCAGTATTTCATAGCAATAGCTTCCCTTCGAGAGCTGTCAACTAAAATGTATCAGAAATATATTTTCCTGCTTATATGTCGGGATTATATCACACCTCTAAGTAACCAGGTTGTGGTGGTTTTCATCGTCTAAAGGTCGTCGAACTAGGGTATTGCAGTGTCCATTGACTATCCCACAATTCACACAGCGATTCATATCCATAGCGTGACGGTCGTAAGATCCAAAAGATTTCAGAGTCCAGTGGGGAAGCGAGGGTCGTACAAAGTAGACAGAGTCAAAATCCGAGAAAAACAAAGCAGTAGTCGTTGAAAATATCAAACAAACGGGAAAACATTCAAAACGTCGATGCGTTATGACACGAACGTAATGACAGAAGCAAATGTTTTTTTTTAATGTTTTTTATTTAATGGCCTGATTTATGTCTATATATGACAAACAGAAGCAAAAATGCAAAAAATCATTAGACAAGGTGTAATTGTAAATCATCTGTCACATCTCTGATTTAAAATATGATTGATTTTAATCGATTAAGGATCTAAATTTTATTTTTTTTCATTTTTCTTTACTTCCAGAATGTCAATTAATTTATTATTTGCTATTCTAAAAATAAAAAAAAATTGTAATTTTTTAGATCACATCTCAATTCTTTACGTGGTGGCCCAAAAGTTTCATTCTCCTTTGATATATAAAAGCAACTCATTTGATCTCACTATCAGAATATATAAATGAACAATTTGCTTAACGACGAGATGTTGAGTATTTGAATGTAATAATTAGAACATGATGCTGCTTGTTTTATTATTCCCATATTCAAACCACTACTGGATCATTTCATAAAAACTCGAAAAACGGATCGAATCGAAGACGAATAATAAGCAACTGTCAGGTTAGACCGAGCAAATATGCAGCATCTTTGAGAGTAAGTTAGCCACACTTTACAATTTATACTCCTAATTGATTTGAATTTTCAATGTGTAAAATAAAGTTATTGTTTACATGTATGTGCATATATGGAGTGACCTAGAAAAGACCCCTGTTAGGCTCTTTAAATAACGAGCGTCGGGGTGACTTGGATACACCACCGTCTTTATGTAGCTGTTATATAGCTCACGAAACAGAGTGATTAGGAAAAGATCTGTGTTAGTCGTCGGATTGTCCCCGTATGGTTCCAAGCCCCGCCGTTCTGCTTAGGTGCATCCCGCAAATTACCACGGGTGCCCCACGCAGGTGTATATCCCAGCTCCGGCTCCGACCACCAAGTCGTGGGTTAAGCCCATGACCGCGCTGAAGATGAACGCACGCCTGGTTACAGCGCCCGCGTACGTCCGCGTAAGTCATATCAGAGTTGGTAGGGCTATTCAACGTAAATGAACTCTGCGTATTTGCTGACAAAATACGCCGATCGACCGACAACCCATAGGTCAGAATACAGGTCACACTAGATGACGCCGAATTAATCAAAGCCATCGTGGGATACCAAAGTTATTTAATTCTAATGCGATTTTTAATAGCAATACTGGAGTATTGCCCGCTGACATATTAAATCTAGAGCCTTAAGCATCGCGACGTTTAACGCAAACAGTGCCGCCAACGTAATCTTCACTATCGCGTATCAAATTGACATTCAATGCGCACAGTAGTCAAATAGTTTTAAAGTACACGGACAGATGGACAATAAAGTGATTTTATAAGGGTACCGTTTTTTTCGCGGAGGTTAGCCCGGATAAACAGAAAGACAGACAGACAAAAATGTTAAAATTGTTTAATTGTGTTTTGGATTCGTGTAAATAACTATATGCACACCCCGCATATAGCAGAGGCCGCGGAGGGAATCTAGTGTTAATACACTGTTTTCCCCACTTTCCGCGCAATTTTCGAGACTTTGCGTATTGAGTGGCGGAACTCAACATCACTCTTTGCCTTGTTACCAAAGTGAAGAAATGGAAATCTATACTAAAAAAAAAATTATTTATAAAAACAAAAACTCCGACTGCATAAAACTAAAAAGAAAATAAACAAACCCAATAGTTTATTTAAAGATTTAAAGAGGTCCCGACTGTTAATTCTAATAAACTATTGGACTTGTTTATTTTATTTTTAGTTTTATGCAGTCGGGGTTTTTGTTTTTACAAATATTTTTTTATTTTTCACTTTTTTGTTAGAATTCATTATGGTAATCATAATCATGATATACCTTTTTGAAATCCTCGTAGTAAGCTCTTGAATTTGACACTCATATTGTGGTATTCGAAATGAAAAATGTTTTTTCACTAAGTTCAATGGCGTCCCACAGCCGCCATGATTGTTTTTATTTAACGTCCTATCTAAGAACACTCGGGCTGCTAATACGATACCTCAATTATGTAAATCCGTTCAGCGGTTCTGGAAATGTGAGGTAATAAAGAATATTACATACATACAAGATACGCGCGAGAAACGTAACCCTTCCTTAGCAGTCGGGAAAAACAAGACAATTAAATTCTACTTGCGAAATATACTCATTTCATGAGTATATCACATTGTAGTTGTACATTTGTATATTGATCCAAGGTCAATTAAGTTTATTTTTTTTAATATTTTTTTTTATTCTTACATATCATACATCATGCATTACATTTAACTAAGTTATACAGATTTCGCCAGAAATTTAACTGTTGAAACAATTTTAAGCATCACTTGCCTTTACGTAGACTACAGTGTAACATGTAATATTCATTTACGTAGAAACAAACTTGACACCTTTGTCCATATTAAATATAAAATCTAAAGTAAGTTCATTACTATTTGCTTATAAGAGTTAGTAAACACAAAAAAATAATAATAAAATATTTATCTAAAAGTTTATCGCATATTTCAACAAGAAAAAAATACAAAAATTATTGTCATATGGAAATATTTTCATTTGGTTTTTTACCCATAAATTGTTGAATTTCAAGCAAAGATTTTCCTTTTGTTTCTGGTATATAAAATTTTGTAAACACAAATGCGCAGGCGCACGAAACAGAGAAGAACCAAAATAGTACGTGAGCTCCAAGAGTTTTTGTGATATAAGAAAAGGCTGTCGTCAAAACAAATCCACAAAACCAGGAACAACCCAATGTTACAGCTGAACCCTTGCCTCTTACGTTTATTGTAAACAATTCTCCTATTAAAGTTATTGGTAAAATTGCAAAACCTAAAAAAAACAAAGAAAAACGTTAGCGTTACAATAATGTCTTCTTGAGACAGAGTCTGACTGTAAATATAATGATTATAGGGTTGATTTTTACTCGGTTTAAAGAGAATATGTACATTCTCTGCTATGGCAAGAGAAAAAGCAGCGCTAAGTTCCGTCGATAAACACGCAATGCCTTAAATTCAGACGGAAAGTGGAGAACGGAGCATCTCAACACTAGGTTCTTTTTATCTTTGAATACAGCGTTAAATTGAAAGAAAAATTAAGATTAGATTAGAATAAAATGTAACAAAGTATAAAAATTTTTATTTTTTTACCACATTCATAGCCGATGAAAAAGAATGTCAGTATCACTAAAGGAAGCCACCCAACATTGATCATTATGGAAATGTCCAGGTATTGTAGATAAAAATATAGGCCCATTGAAAACTGAAAAGAAAAGCATATATTATTATTGATTATATCCACAGCTCATTTTGTAATATAACTCATTTGTTTGCACTTATGAAAGAAGTGTCATATAATTAACAACAACCTAATACTAATAGGAATAATGCTACGATTGTGATTATAAAAATCTAAATGTGGCACATATTTTAAAAAGCAACATTTTAATCTCCTCTTTGGCATAATTTAGAATAAAACGATAATGCTTTGCGCTCTTCGCTACGCAGTTTCTCTGATGAGATAATATAGATAGAATTATTAATGTTAGCAAAATAAAAAAATAACCAAAATAATCGTAAACCCGCTCATGTGTAAAAATAAAAAATCATAACAAGCTGTGGCTTTAATAGATACTATCGTGTCGCAGTTGGCCAACGTTTGTACACACGTTTAACTTAAATTATTTATTTAAATTACTTTCATTTTTCTTCTCTGGTAGACAAAACGTGGTGTTACTTTTGGCCTATCATCACACAATATCTCGAAAACACATACGTAGGGAACAAGCTGCTTTGGGCGACAAAAAATAATACTAAAAAATTTAGATTGAGATTTGAACATTATAATAAAAGCGAAATACTACGAAAGAGCAACTTAGTACAAGAACTTCTTTATACCAATAAACATGACTGATATGTCAATACAAATTACTATACATCATCGATTCTGGTCATCGACGTATATTAATGCTATATTTTTTTTGCTTATAAAAAATCTACAAATAAAAGATTACTTACCATACCTATGCAGCACACTGCAATTGACAAGAGTAATAATTTTTTTGTTCCTAATTTTTTAACCAAAATTGGTGATAGAACGCTTCCAATTAGTTGTATACATCCGATAATGATCATTGCAGTATTAGAATTTATGGATGATCCAGCCATTTCAAATATAGATCCCGAAAAAATTATGATGGCGAAACCTCCACTAAATTGGTGTAATATATTTATAATAATACCAATTAGTAAAGCTTTTTTGTTTGTTCTCAACGTGAACAGTTCAATCCAATCCATTCTATTGCATGTCGATGTGTATTCTTTCTTTGTTTCTAATAATTTCTCTTGCTCTCTTATTCTGCCTAGTTTTACTAAGTTTTTAATTGCTTTGTCTTCTTTTTCTGTTATAAAATGAGTAAAGCTATTAAAAATATATTAAATTACGGGTTTTAATCCTACTGGAATATTTATATTTATACGACATTTCATGAAATGTAAATCATCAGGCTACATGAATTAAAATACTAGTACGAATCGATTAATGGATAAACCATACACATTTTATTTTTATAATAGATTTTACATTGTTAAGATCTAATCAATTACTAAAAACTTATAGATGGTGAATTTGATTTTAGAATTGAAATATTTAACTGACGGGTTTTATAAAAATTGAGTACCAAAGAGAGTAAAATAGGTTCTATTTATCTAATAACGAAATACATTAAGATACCTTTTAAAACATAATATAATGGCGATTCAGGTATCGTTAAAACAGCTGCCGTAAATAGTATAGATAATCCCACACCAATATACGCTGATACATAGAAGGGAAAGTATGGAGCTACGGAAATTACTAAAATTGAACCAAATGCGGTAAACATTCCGAGAGCTGTTAGGAGACTGCCTCTTATGTTTATTGACCTGAAAATTGATTATATAATGATTAATCATAAATCTATTTAAAAATAAATCTAATATCGGCTTAAAATAATCTTTAATTTTTAGAATATACATAGAATGTTAAATAATTATTTGACACGCAAACTTGTCGCAGTTGAAAAATGGCTGGTTATACAAGTGGTAGTTGTGGTTTTGATTCTGCTGATGTGTGAGAGGCTATGGTGGTGGTGGTGGTGTAAAAAACCCACCGCGTTAAGCAAATATGGACTCAAAAAGAGGACATAGAGTCTTAACACTGGGCTCTCTGCCTACCCTTATCCCATATAGCGTGAAGAAAAAAAAAGGCAACAAATTCATTAGTCATTATGGTAGGACACAGCGCGTTGGTAAAGTGCTTAGAAAGTTAAAAAATACTAACGCTACTTCACCTATATACATAACATTAGTGACACCTATCATTGACGACGCGAAGCTATTTAAGAATCTTCCGATATACAACATCTCTAGATTCCTTGTCATTGATAGAATAGTGAAAGCAATGATCGCTGTGACTCCACTTAAAATAAATGTTGGCTTCCGACCTTTGTAATTTGAGAACCATCCAACTAAAAATGGACCTGAAAAACATATTATGGCATGTTTAATATTTTTATGTACTCAGGTGATATATAATAAGAGCCACAATTATATTCCGCACATGTATAAAAATGAAACAATAACTCACATTTGTGAATTAATTGCAGTATATTGTAATCTATTTTGAGAAAATCATAATAGGTATATGAATGTTTTTTTACATTTTTCAAGTGTTATTCCATACTCATAACATAAAAAAAATCCCGCTACGTTAAAATTTTTACGTGTTGTCTAAAAAGTATTTTTATATTATTTTATATAAATCTATTTATATCTTAAGAATCAATCTTAAATGAAAAAAAAAAACAATTCTTAAAAGACAGTTTTACAAGTATCAATGTCATTGGATTACTGTCAATAATCATTTAAAAATAAATTAAAAATTTAAGTACATTGAATAGTACCCGTAGTGCAAAAAAAGCCTTTGCGTGACATATTTAAAAAGCAAGCATTAATTAAGATACTATGTAACACGGGTCAGTTTGTGATTGGCCTGTTGCTTTTCCTGACTTATTTCTCATTTCCTGTTTGGCAGATCCAGTGGCGAATCGAAACTTGACATTGGATTCTGACAATACGAAAACATGTACATTATAAATTATATTTTCGTAATGTTATAACATTTTAACATACGCGTAGTACATTGGCTGGTACGTGAGGCGCCAAGGTATTTTAAGTATCCTTTATCCCTTGACAATATATTATTAAAAAATGAGTAAAAAAATTAATGATACGCTGTTAAAAAACAACACGTGAAACAAACGAATTTCACATTAATTCTAAAATTAACAATAATTAAATAACTAATAAGTATGAATTATTCTCTTTACTTCGACATTTTAAGTTATACAAAGTTTTAAAGCATACAAACTGACCTGGTATTGATCCCATGTAGATTATAGAACCCACTAAAGATATTTGAGTATCTGATAACAAATATGGTAGTGGTGATTCTTGAAAGTTTTGCAGTTTCGGTATAATAGGTGCAGACCAGCTTAATGTATAGCCTAGAATAATTTGTCCCAAATACGCTGAAAATTATTATGCAAATCCATAGATAATTTGTTAGGTATATAGAAAAAACACAATTAGTACGCTATATCCTGTACATAACAAAGTAGGCAGAGGGAACCTACCTAAAAATTTGTTTTATACAACGGTTTTATTAAATTGGCCAAATTCAATAAAAATGTTATAAAAGCTTTAGTTTTTGATGTTTTGTTTTTTACTATTCTTCGTAAGATTATTATTTGTATAGTGATTGAAAAAAAAAATAGATTCTATGATAATAAAAAAAATCAGCCTAACGCGAGTTGGGCTCACCCATCAAGGGTATCGTACAAAATTTGGAGGTCTCGAGCTTTTTCTGAAATTCAAGCTTAGCTTAAACCTTTCATCTGCTACCTCATTTGAAATAGCGGCTTTGATACCAAATTTCCCCTTTTAAGGGTATTATTTTTAAGGATTTAACCACAAATGTATAGTTTTCACGTTTTTTCTGAACTAGTACTGTCTGTAAATGCCAGCTGCTTAATTTGATAATTGTAACGGAAAGTACTCTATTAATTTTGATTCCGATGAACCGTGGATTTCGGTATATGGTATAAATTTCAACTCGATATCTCCAAACGTTCCTGAGATAAAGGCAGACAGACGGACGGACAACAAAGTAATCTTATAAGGGTTCCTTTTTTGTTTAAAAAGTACGGAACCCTAAATTGATTCTTATATTATATATATATATATATGTGTGTGTGTGTGTGTGTGTGTGTGTGTGTGTGTGTGTGTGTGTGTGTGTGTGTGTGTGTGTGTGTGTGTGTGTGTGTGTGTGTGTGTGTAGGTACGAATACTCTGTTGTTCATACGTCCGACTCTGTGAGAGATCAAATCAACTTATTATAAAGCTTTTCAAATATCTGTCATCAAAAAAATTATTTAAATCAAGGATGTTTAAAATATTTTATCCTTTCTTTTTAATTACATTTTAACCGTCGCAGGTTTTTACATTTTTTTTTACTTAATTTTTTTATTTGCAGTTAAAAAAAGCTTCAGGACAAAATGAATATAGTGTTAATATAAACATGTAATAAAAAAAATAAGTACATACGTATCACTGATATACATAATTGTCGTTTTATACCAATCGCACCAGTCATTTTGTAAATAAGCGATTCACTTGTTAAGCCGCTTGCCACAAAAAAACGTGTCAAGAATGCGTTTAAAGCCTCTGACAATATATTTTACACTGCGCTAAGAATAGTGTTAACAATACACGGGATAAAATACAACGTTAAGGTAAAATGATAATAATAAAATTGAAAAATTATAAAACCGCTCAAATGTTAGTCTGACTCACTCGAGTTCGGAAGCCGAAGATTCCGTACCAATTTGTAACAATCCCTACCATAAATTTGTAATTTAATAAAATAATTAATAACAAATATAATCTTTAATATAACTTTCTTATATAGTTCATAATAAATACAAAAATATAAATACTTTAGTTTAGTTTTTAGATTACGCGTTCCATTTCAAAATAATATGTAAAGTAACGTACCTCATTTATGCCATTTAAATAATAATAATACAAAAAAAAAATTTAATTATACAAAATTATTGTATTTCATAATATAAAAGAAAAAAATAACAATTTATATTTTGATAGTGATTAAATTTTATGCATATATTTTATGCATATATTTTATGCATATATTTTATGCATATATAATTGTATTGAAATAAATGATATAGAAATAAATGGCTTATACACAATCAGCACGTCAAGCTTAATATATACAATCTTTGGAAGAAAAAATGGAAGGATTTAATCGTGCGTCTCGATCCACTTGCATTGAATTAAGAAATGTGCCTATACATAGTTCGGAGTCTAAAGAGATTTTGCTGCTAATCATTTGTATTGGTCAAAAACTTACCTTATATTGTTAACAATATTGCCCAACAATGTAAATGATATTTACCACTTACGAAGTAGTAAGTCAACTTTAAAATTTTTTGAAGGAAAGAATTACAAATTTATATAAAAAAAATATTATTTTATAAGACACTTATTTTCTACAAACATAGAGTATTCATATCAGTGGTGAAAACAAACGTATATTTATATCGGAATACATAACAAGAAAAATCAAGCATATATTTTTTATATCTCGAAATTTTGCGAAGGTGAATGGATACAAATACTGCTGGGTAACACATGGTAAAATAATCAGCTTCACGCTGTATCCCGCACACACAGCAGGGTTCAGTGGCGGAACTGGCTAACTATTTAGTAAAATTACTATTTTATTGAATTGGCTGAAATTTTTGTTGAAAACCAATGGATAGATCTCGGCTTCATGCTGTATCTCATATATAGAAGGGAAGCAGAGGCAACATAGAGTCAAGACACTTCGTTCCCCGTTCGAAGTTATATAACAGGTTTACTTCAAATTGGTTACAAGGCTTAACATATGAAGAAACCGAAAATCTCCTGAGATAATTCAATATCACATACACACGCGCCTGCACAAACACAAACACACATATACACATGTACGCACTCATACACACTCGTACACAAATGCATAATCTGTATTGGAATGACTTGACAATTTTGTGGAAGTGGGCATTAATGGTTGCAAACAGGTTTGAACTAAAGCAGTCATTATCGTACTGAACTATCATTAACTCTTGTTAAATATTTTGTAATATTAAAATTGAGAGTGGTTATAAAGAGAGCAGAATATTTATTGAAATAATATATAGTATTTTTCAGTGTATATTTTACCCATCGTATCTTACGCATTCAATTGAGTAAACAATCATTTTATATTGTATGGTATAAAATAAATAATTGACAACATTTCGTAAATATATATTTTTTTATTTATAAAACATGAAAGTGATTACTGTACGTTACCTTCGGAAGATATATATAAGATGTCGTTGACCTTTTTTATAACATTTAAAGGGTTTAGAATTAGTACTTTTGTCAGGTCGTCATGGCGCAGGGTCACAAGCGTGCGACTGCAATCGCGATAGTTGTGGGTTCGATTCATACTCGGGGAAATGAATTATTATTTATTAATATTTTATTTCCGAGCACTGGCAAAAATCTGGCATTGAGTACCGCCACTCAACAGGTGATGCCTCGTCAAGCTGAAATAAATAAAATATTAAACCTTTATGTAGCACATGACGAGTCACGCTGCGATGACCGTTCCATTCGAGGATTTTAAAATTGTGATATCTTCTAAAATATATATATATATATATATATATTTATATATATATATATATATATATATATATATATATATATATAGGATTTTAAAATTGTGATATCTTCTAAAATATATATATATATATATATATATATATATATATATATATATATATATATATATCAATTTCTTAATTTTCAATGATATGCTGTGAAACCTAATTTTTATCTTTATAAATCGCAGAATATACATAACCGCTAACGTTGCAAAAATAGTAAAATGTATATAAGTGCATTGTACTACAAATATATTCAATTTCATTCATACTATAAAATCTATCTCTTATTATTTTGCGACAAAAAATAATAGAAAACTGTAAAGTGATATTTATTTATTGAAACTTTATTTTAATCATAACAACTGCCATATAGACTATATATAAAAAGGAAAACAAACATATGCAACGACAAGATTAAACATGGAAATAATCCTATAGTATATAAAAAATATACAGTTATAAAAAAAAACAATACAGTTATTCTTAATACTATTTATTAAATCAGCTGTATCCCGCATATTGCAGGGTAGGCAGAGGGAACCTAGTGTTAAGACACTCTTTTCCCCACTTTCTGCTGAATTCTGGTGGCATTGCGTGTCGAGAGGCTGAATATAACGCTGCGCTTGTCCTCGACACCAGAGCGAAGAAATGGAAATATAAATTTAAGTAAATATTTCATCTCCTCGGGGATCGAACCAACAACCAGTCGCTTTTACAGTTACACTTTGTTCCCCTGCGTCACGATT
Source organism: Heliconius himera (assembly GCA_021202915.1). Classification (NCBI taxonomy): domain Eukaryota; kingdom Metazoa; phylum Arthropoda; class Insecta; order Lepidoptera; family Nymphalidae; genus Heliconius; species Heliconius himera. Next base: position 164,279 of record JAJHJA010000789.1, on the reverse strand, counting down.
GGCCTCGGAATCTATGTATTTATTTAATATTTCGTTGAAAATCAAATCGGTCTTTATTTATGTGTTAAATTAATTACGACTTAAACTTAACTGTTATGATTTATGAAGGTAACATTTACCAACAATTCAATTTTGTTTAATTCATTGTTTGTACTCTGATCATTAGAGCTTTAAAAATATATATTATTATCAACAGTCATATAACCAAGACGTTTCGAATATAATTCTTGTGCCACTGCGCCACGAGGGTCAATTAATAATTTTCAATTATTAATTGTTTGGCGCCGACTCAAAATCGGAACTCCAATATGGGACCACCTCGGGGATCACCGTAAAACCGTCACAATTACAAAAGAAAAAAGCAAGCTTAAGTCGAGCTATGTGATAAAATCTAAGAATCTGAATATAATATCATCTTCAGATATCCAGACCGACTTCAGCCACGGCGACTATGGCTTATGTAGTCACATATAATTCTAGTTGATGGCCGCGGACGAGCCTTCAATTCGTCGCGGCTACCATCCAGCTCTAAGCGCCGTTCTCAAAGGAGTTCTCGAAATTGTTGACTCTAGCACGAAACAAAGCCTTCTGTCCGTCGGACGGCCTGGCCCTCCCATTGTGCCGGATTTATGTTGCACTTCTTCAAGTTACGCTTCAGTAAATCTTTGTACCTCAAAAGTTATCTTACTGCTCCTCTATTTCAGAATAGAAGATACGCTAGTATCATCTTAGTAGGTAGGCAATACAATTATTAGCTTCACGCTGTATCCCGCACACAGCAGGGTAGGCAGAGGGAACCTAGTGTTAAGACACTCCGTTCCCCACTTTTTGCCGAATTCTGGAGGCATTGCGTGTTGAGTGGCAGAACTCAACGCCGCGCTTAACCTCGACACCAGAGCGAAGAAATGGAAATATAAATTTAAGTAAATATTTCATTTCCTCGAGTGGGGATCGAACCCACAACCAGTCGGTTTTGCAGTCACACCTCGTGCCGCTGCGCCACGACCGGCCTCTAAATACAATATTTTGGTATAATCGAGCTGGTGGCTTATAGAACCATGGACTGCATTAGTAAACATATAATTTGTGCTGTTACATTCGTATTTTCAGTTTTTTAAACTATTACTATTTAATGTATACAAATGTGGCATATGTAAATATATGTGCAGATGTGTAGTATTTACTATACTAATTTATAAAATTTCCAAGGATTTTTTTGTTCAATTATTTTTTAAATAATTGCCTCTCTGCAATCCTTAACCACATAATTCTTGAGCGTGCTAAATTTATTGTATGCGTAACAGTTTATATTTATTCTTATGATAATATAATAAAAATGACATCATGTAATTAAACAATTTAAAATTTATGTAAGAACTAGCGGCCTGCCCGCGGCTTTGCCCGCTTGAATTAGATTAATTCAAGATTCATTTAAGAAATAGAGATATTACGAACAGCCTAAATTATTAATTTATTTATTTGGTAATATCCAATATTCGAAGAACTCCCTCTCGTGAAATATTCAAACGCCGGGTAAAAGAATCCTTTTTCATAAACTCATAATTATATATTTTTTATCTATCTACTCTTTTATTATTATTATTATTTATTTATATATATATTTATATAATAGTATGTTGTAAATAGTTTATATTTTGTATATATACTCGTATATATATTATATATAATAATATATATTTATTAATAATGTGTATCATATGCATACACATAATATTATATTAGCATGTATATAATTATATCATTTGAGGCCGGTCGTGGCGCAGTGGCACGAGGTGTGACTGCAAAACCGAATGTGTGTGGGTTCGATCCCCACTCGAGGAGATGAAATATTTACTTAAATTTATATTTCCATTACTTCGCTCTGGTGTCGAGGTTAAGCGCGGCGTTGAGTTCTGCCACTCAACATGCAATTCCTCCAAAATTCGGCAGAAAGTGGGGAACGGAGTGTCTTAACACTAGGTTCCCTCTGCCTACCCTGCTGTGTGCGGGATACAGCGTGAAGCTAATTTAATTTTTTTTTTTTTTTATAATTATATCATATATTATAGTGTATTTATTACATATACTTATATGTATGTTGAATATTGATTTTTTTTTTGTTGTATTTTTTTTTTTGCACACCGACACATTTTAACCTCCCACATGACTTAGGTTGGCTAGTAGAAAATGCTATTTAGCGTTAAGCCCGCCTATTGTACATTTTTTTTGTATTAAATTTGTGCAATAAAGAATCTTAAAAAAAAAAAAAAGTACCTTATAGTTATGATAGAAAATGCGACAAAAAACGAAGCATAAACCCTCATATTTCATCGTCATTTGATTGCGATGATTTAGAAAATAGATTTTTTGTGCTCTAAGGGAATATAGAATTGAACATTGAGGTATCTAACCTTTAACCGATCGTGTACAAAATAGTCTTGACAGACGGACAGACGGACAAACAACAAAGTTATCTTATTAGAATTTTGAGGTACGTACCCTAAAATACCCTTGGCACATACATACATGCAACATACAGGTGCAATAGTGCAATGTCGGTACGTGTCGCTTGTAAGTTATGAAATAATACTGCGGGATATTTTTATAAACAGTGTCAGAGCATTTTTTTCTTAAGACATATTTTTTTAGAGGTTGCTCCCAAAAGTTAATTATTTTATACGTTTCTTAAAAAATATTAATAACATAAACGAACGAAAGGACTGAAGAACCTATTCAAAATATTTCTTTGAATATTAAGTCATTCTTTATCACTGTGTTAAATAATTACGAATTAAGCTAGACTGTTACGAAGGTAATCTTCATTAACAATTCACAAATTTAGTTTACTTTGTAGTTAGTACTATGAACAATTGTACTTTAAAAACGTAACGTATCATGTGTAGTCAATAGATATCATTGCGTATGTTTCTTTTTTTTTAAATATAAATCTATTTAGATGCGCCATCTACTTAGATGCGCCATCTTTTTAGGTTTAAAATTAAGGACAGTTTAAAAATGCTGTTTTTATGTTAAATTTCACCTAACATAAAATTATATTAACCGAAAACGATGTTAACTCCACGGAACGTTTTTTGCGTTATCAAGATTCGTTAGTAGAGTAGACTGCTATTAGTTGTCAATAGATAGCGTTACTTGTATCGCTTTTTTACTATCTCAAATATAAACTTCTTGAAAACTTAAATACTTATATCTTTTGATAGAGTGAAGCGATTACAATGAAATAAACACTAAAACCTACTTTGATTTATTTGTAATTTTTATGTATAAAAGTTGCTTAAATTTATTGTGTACTTTTTACGTGATACGTGTTGACATAAACAGACAAACAGACAAACGGACAAACAGACAAAAATTCCAAAAATGTTGGAAATGGGTTCTGTTAATTATCCTTTAACATCCTGGCAATTTTTTTTTTAAATATTTTTAATGTACAGAAACGACTTTTCTACAGATTTATTATAAGTATAGACTAGCGGCCCATTCGCGGCTTCGCTCGAATACCATTTATAATTGTTTTATTATCCTCCATTTTCCATAACAAAATCAATATAAATTAATTAAATAATTAATATAATTTATACATTCAATAATTTTGAGAAAGTGCAAGCACTAACATGGCTGCTTGCGAGGATGAAATCAGCGGCAAGGGCGGCCCCCGCTGAACTCGTGTCTATGCTTGCGGCCGTAAACGGAGCGTTGAATTATTTAAAATTTACATTTTTTCAAAAAGTATAAGTTCAAATTACATGCTATAAAACACAAAGCATTTCTTCATAAAAATTCCTTGATGATGAAATTACTTTCGCTCGTAAGTTTCAATATCTTTATCAAAAAAAAAAACGTTGAAATATGCATACCTTGCAATTTTCGATTATTTTTTTGTCATAAAATATCTTATTTATAAGATATTTAGCGTTTAAACAAACAAACACACAAACAAACAAACTCTTCCACTTTATTATAATAGTATACATAAAAGCCGAAAATTACCTTTATTAAATTGCCTTCGCAACAAGTACAATTTTAGTGTACACAAACATGCGAATATAATCGCGACGGTTGCGGGTTTGATTCCCAACCGACGGGAGAATGACACACGAAATGTCTTGACACTAGCTTACGTCTACCTACTATTCCATTTGCAGGATACAGCGTGAAGATAAGTGTATTTTTTCATTATTTTAAAGTATATCATTTTTATAATTGTACAAAATGTATTTTTTTTTAATTAGTAAATGTTCAGTGGACATCTTAATACATACAATAATTATATATTTTATTTATGTCTTAATAATAGTTTTATTTTAAAATAAAAAAAATACTTTATTTTGTTTTAAAATTTTTACTTTATCAGGCCTTACAAAGCAAAATAATAAATAATCAATTACCTAGGAATAATACCCTACCTACTTAAAATTTCTTGAATTTCATTCAAATTTTTCCCTTTAGTTTCCGGTACAAATTTAAACGTAAATAAGAAAGCTACTATACATGACGCAGAAAACATCCAAAAAGTCACATCTCCGCCAAGAACTTTTACTAAAGTGCCGAAACTGGTGGCGACCCCGAAGCCGATTAGCCAAGCGGTTGTCATGGCAACCGCTGAACCTGTACTCCTCGCGTTGCCTCGGAACATTTCGCCTACTAAGGCACTGGGCATTGTGCCGAAACCTGAAAAGAAAATTACATATTCTCATAGACATCTTATTAAGGCCCACGGTCGGATGTGGGATTCGAATCCCACTCGGGATCGGAATATTTCATTACCCCGAGTGGAAAAATTCTCAATCTAGTAATAAGACAAGACAAGGTAAGGTAATTATAATAATTATTTATATTTAAAATTATGGTAATTATTCTAAGCGTGTGATCATATAATAATTTAGAACAAAACAAAAATTATATTTTTATTTTAAACTAAAATTATTATTGAGACATAAGTGAAGTATATAATTATTATATGTATTATGAATTTAATATTAAAGTTAAAAAATATATATTTCAAATTAATAACTATCGCGGCTCATAATGTGTCAAAAGTTAGGCATAGCGTGGAGAGCGGAGTGTCTAACACTTGATTCCCTTTGCCTATCCTGCTATATGAACCGTGGCTTGAGGCTATTTATTTATTCTGTAATTATTTTAATTATAAGTAGGTTTTATGAATATATCCGAACGAATTTTTTATTTTGCTTTCACTATAGACTTTACAAACTTAGCGACGGCAACGACAGCATTCTATGTATAACAAATCGGAAAATTTGTTTAGGGGGAAATAAAAATAATTGTCATAATATTTGAGAAAAATGGAGAAAGGTCTGTCTTTTATTTGAGCCGAGCTGCCCAGCCTGCCAGCCTTTTTTAGCTTCACACTGTATACCGTACATAGCAGGATAGGCAGAGGTAACCTGGGAACCTAGTGTTAAGACACTTTGTTGCCATTATCCCAGACTGCTATGTGCAGAAAGAACGTGAAAAACTATAGAATAATATTTTAGAAAACATATAAAATTAAACGTAGCGGTACTCGTACTTGCGCTTCATAGAAACCGTCCAAGCGCATTGACCCCTAAACTATAACTAACTAATAAAACCATAAATAACTGTGGAGTTTCAAGAAATTAAGATGTCTTTTTCCTTCCTTTTGAGGCCGGTCGTGGCGCAGCGGCACGAGGTGTGACTGCAAAACCGACTGGTTGTGGGTTCGATCCCCACTCGAGGAGATGAAATATTTACTTAAATTTATATTTCCATTTCTTCGCTCTGGTGTCGAGGTTAAGCGCGCCGTTGAGTTCTGCCACTCAACACGCAATGCCTCCAGAATTCGGCAGAAAGTGGGGAACGGAGTGTCTTAACACTTGGTTCCCTCTGCCTACCCTGCTGTGTGCGGGATACAGCGTGAAGCTAATTTAATTTAATTTAATTTTTCCTCTTACAAAAGAAATATATAAATATAATACCTACCAACTTCATAAGAAAAGAAATACATGATAAGTGCGAGTAGAGGCAGCCAGCCTATCTCACCCACGACTGGGCTGAGGATTCTACATAAATAAAAGTATGTTCCAAGGATCGCCTGAAAGTAAAATAAGTAGATAAATAAAGTAAATATAATTAACTATAATATAAGTTTGTAATATTTTTTTTATAAAGTAACATTTTTCGGATTTTATGCTTCATTTGTACTCTAAGTTCTTGCTTTTTTCCAAATTTCGTAATTCCCGTCCCGTAGATGAAGCCGTCGTGACGCAGCGGCACAAGGGTGTGACTGTGCGCTTATGGGTTCGATCCCCACTCAGGGGAATGAATTATTATTTATTAATATTTTAATTTATTCACTCTGGCACCAAGACATAGGCCCGCGTAGAGTTCCAACACTTAACACACAAAGTCTCGAAATATTGGACGGAAAGTGAACGGCGTGTCTTAACACTAGATTCCCTCTGCCTATCGGGCACTAATAAATAACAGCATGAAGATAATTTATTTTTTTATTCATAATTTTACGTCAGTGAACGTTGTTTAATTTGATTAGCACTTTCTGTATTTTTATTTTCTATATATTCAATAAACGAGGGTCTCCGGATGACGAGTTGAATAAAAAGAAATGTTCTTTTACTTTTAATCAAGTATATATATTTTATAATATCAAACAGTATTTTTTTGCAAAAAAATATAAAAATGTTATGTTATGTTATTATCTCACCAAGCTTATAGCACAGAAAGATGTAGACACCAGCAGTAATATCCGTCTTCCTGCTCTCTCAACAACAAAAGGCGCGACCAGACTGGCTATTAACCTCGTCGCACCGATTATTATAGTTGCTAGATCTGGTCTAAAATAAACAGAAAAATAGTTTTACGCATAAACATTTATGTAATAGACTGGTAGTGTATCAGATTATTAAGAGAAATCCAAGTGCTGGTGACAAAATAAATTAAAAATATTGATAGACAGACAGAAATGATATATAATTAATAAATTTCTATTAATTCAATATATAATTAATAAACTTCTATTAATACATTACCATTTATTAAATCATATTGACTTGTATAATACAAGTATTAAGACAAAAAATATATGAAATTTCATTTCTAGTTTATAAAAAAGTCACTTTTTAACCCTGTGGGTAAAGGAAACTTAATGTCTCTAATCAACCGAATTCGATACATTGCGCGTTCTATGACGGGACTCAAAGCCGCACTTTTGTAATGGTATTTTAATGGTAATTAAAAAAATTAATTACCATTGAAAAACCATTAAATGGTTTTTTACCATTAAAAAACCATTAATTTATATGTACAAATAGTAATTGATACGAAATAATCAATTAAAATGTATACCTACATGTATTGATTGCATTTTAAATAAAAAGACACCTGTCGAATGTTACGTAGTGGAAAATACATGAAATATTTTAAACCTGTTTGGTAATATTTTAGCGAGTTAATTAAAACGAAGCTCATTTTTAACATTATATAAAATTAGACAACGTAAAGATACATATTTAAACTTGTTCTATTTGGACAAGACTGAAATAAAAACGGTATTTAGAACTGAATCTATAAATTGCGGAAAATCTTGCAACGTTAATATACCTGCCTTCTTGTCTTTAAATTTGCTTAAAAAAATATTATTTTTTAATATTTTTAAATTATTAAATATTTTTAAATTGTTAAAGCCATCAAGGCACAGGTGCACAAGCGAGCGACTGTAAACGCGACGGTTGTGGGTTCGAACCCCACTCGGAATAGTAAATTATTTTCATTTCCCCGTTCTTGTATTCGGCAGTTAACGCAGAGAGAACCTGGGAATTAAGTTTTAAGACACAGCAGAAATGGAGCCTACACTGCTAGGGTAAAACAATTTTGTGAAATTTTCATTTACACAACGTAAAGGGCATCTATCCCGCACTGCACGCATCTATCCTACCTAATATTCTTAGAGTGGGCACCTATCTATATATAAAGGGACATCTCATCATCCCCAAAAAAGGGGTTGCGCGAAATGCTAAATTTTGTTAAAAATGCAATTAATAGGTCAAAAAAACAAAATAATAATTCCACATAAGGGATTAAACTAGCTAAATTCAAAGACATCATTCACATAAAAATTATAATTTTTTGAAACTAATAGGCTATTTTCGAAATTAATACTCGTCCTATCACTTAGTTTATATATCATCTCGTATTACGAAACAAAGCTCGTAAGTTCTTATCGACATCTACGTCTAGTCGAACTCAGAATAAAGTTTTCTTCAAATCATTTAGCAGTTAGCCATAGCGCCATAAAAAATAAATTTGCCTAAGAAAATATTAAGTAAGAAAATTTGCTTACACAATTAAATTTTGTTAAAAAAATATTTTTTAAGTCATCACGTCATCATCGCGTTTACAGTCACGACACGACTATCTAAATTCATGACAAATTTACAATTTACTTATTTAGAAAACGTATAAAAATTTGAACGCAGCGGGACGTGAAATATATAAAAAAAAAATTATATATTTTTATACGTTTTCTAAATAAGTATTTTTCTTTCCTAAGTGTGGAATAACACTTTAAAAATGTTTAAAAAAAAAATTTTCAATTTACCTTATAGTAGACCCAGCAGTTTGAAATATTGTGGTAGCAAAAAACAAAACAGCAGCTACTCCACTCAACTGTTGTAATGTACACAAACTTAGAGTTATAAAAAGTGAATTTCTATTGGCCTTGACTGTGAATATTTTAATCCAGGCTTTCCAGCTGTGGCCTTCGTCAGGACTCGTTCCTCTGACAGATTCGAAGACATTCTCCAGGTCTTTTAGACGCCCTAATGAGCGTAATGTGTTTTTTGCTTCTATTTCTTTACCTGGAAAAATAAAATAGTCTAAATGAAGTAAAGAATTTATATATATTTAAATTTCGGCAACTGCTGATTCAATGTTGAATGTAAACGAGGTAGGCTATTATAGGCTATTATACTAAGTCTGTCGTTTAGATGTAACCCTCCGTACCTGCGGTCAGAGTTACTCTTAGTTATTTATTTTAAGGAAAGGGACATTCAAAATATGGTCACTTCACATTCAAATAAAATAAAAATAATAAAACCAAAACTTTAACAAGCAACGAGAACAATAAAAAAAAAAGAAATAAAAAAATAAAAAAAGAACTTTTGCACATAGGAAGTAAGAATGGAGCCTAGTGTTAAGACACTCTGTTCTCTATTAAAACACTTCCGTTCCCCACTTTCCACTGAATTCTAGAGGCATTGCGTGTTGAGTGGTGAAACTCCTCGCCGAGCTTTGTTTCATTACCGAATCCACAACCTTCGCGTTTACAGTCGCAAGCTTATGCTTCTAGGCTACGACAGCTTCAAAAAAATTGTAATTGTTAGAATTCTCTTTTCTAATCTAATCTTAAGACACTCCGTTCTCTACTTCTCTTATTTTTACATAATCCTTACAGAAAATATTTTTTTAGCATAATCACTCCCCCAAACTCGATCTGTATACCGAAAATTCCATATATTATCGATAAATAATAAATAACTTACCTTTTATCGCATAGTACACAGGTGACTCCGGTATGAAAATAATACCAATAACGTGTACAATATTTATAACCAACACTATGTAACCTGTTGAAGCGTAAGACACCATGGAGCCCACTGTATACGCTGCTAGGGTACCGGAAATACCCACAATGGACGTGGATGTGAGAAGAATTCCTCGAATATTTGTAGAACTGAAAATATACAAAATGAAGATGTAAATGAGGCCAGCAACAGTTGACAGAAGGAACCTAGTAATAAGATACTCAATTTCCCCACGCACCGCTTGATTTTCGAGGTATTGTGTTTTGAGTAGCAAAACTCAACACTGCGCTTTAATCTTGTTACAAGAGCAATTATAATAAAAATAAATCATTCCCCTGATCGGAAGTCGAACCACTTACATTAAGACACTGTGCCACTGCGCCTCGATGGCCTCTTTCTTTGTTTAAGTTTTTTTTTTATTTAAAATGCATAAGATATTAAAGTATTGTATAAGTAAATTATCAATTTTAATGACGCAATAAATATGTGATAAGGGTATTTTGTCTTATTTTTAAGGTATTACATTAAGTGCTATCATGAGGTAATAATGTATTATAACATATCACCTTAACGAAAGCGACGTTCCAGACTTTTTAAATTTTCGTTGGAAAATGTTTGAATTTAAATTTTTACTGACTACTGTAAGTATTGAGAGGTCGCGTATCAACCGTAAAATGGTTGTGAGTTCGCTTCCCATTCGATGGACTGAACTAAATTCATTCCTCCATAGGTTCCATCTGCCTATCCTGCTATGCGAGAAAAGCGTGAATCATATGCCACTCAACAAAAATTATACAATGCACTATTTTTGTGTTATTCCGAACTAAAAATATTATATATTAAAAATATTTAAATGTTCAAAATGACATAAATGTTGAATAATTGTACTGTTAAAAGTAATTGAAACTATTTATAATACAGGAGGCTGTTTACTGCTGCTTTTTATGACATAATGTAGAATAATATATTCTATAGAGGAATTAAGGAACATTCTTTTTATTCTTTCATTATATGTTACTCTTTACTAAGATGGCGGCTCGGTTTCCCCATTTACTTAGTTAGTTGGTTGTCCTATAAGCTGTATTAGTCTTTGAACCATGCTAAAATTCATTCACTACCATACAGTAGTTATCGGTAGTTAAAGTAATTTATATTATTCGGTTTTTTTTAGGGAAATTTAAAGAAAACCGGAACGAAACCCAAAAAAAATCTACCTCGAGACCCTAGACTATCAAAATACAAAAAATCATTAATATCTGTCCGATAGGTTTTGACAAGAATTCTGGTGATTGTTTTTTAGCTTTTATTATCAATTTCTTAACCGACCCAATTTTTATTTTTTTTAAATCTTTCATGTACAGAATCGACTTTTCTATCCTTTTATTATATACAGAGCTTATATAACTTTTGTCACAGTGAGTAGCTGTATATTCTATTTGAATTATCACTGCTTGTAGGGGAAGGTTGCATCGTTACAAATTTACCTAAAAATGTAATGAGAAAAATATTTTAAAAAACATAAACCCCGACTGCATAAAACTAAAATGAAAAAACAAGCCTAATAATTTATTAGAAAATAAAACGGGACTGACGGGACCCCAAAATTCCAATCAAAGTACATATACTTACGAAATTTCACCAACATATACGAGGTTGCTGACTGTGACCATACCCATTCCCAAACCGCTTATAATTCTAATCGCGAATACCATTTCTACGTTACTGGTGAACACTATGAGTATTATTGCGATCAGATTAAAAAAACCTCCAAGGAACAAACATGGCTTCCGACCGATTATATTTGACAAATAACTTGGGATGTATGGTCCTGGAACAAGATCAATAATTGAATAATACTATAGAAAAAAGAATTATTATTTATTAACGAAAAAAGGCTTTGAGGCCGCCGTGACGCCGGTGCGACTGTAAACGCTACTGTTGTGGGTTGTGGGAATCAATCCCATCCGGGGTAAAGAAATTCTTGATATTTTTATTTCTTTGCTCTGGCAACATTGAGTTTCTCCACTCACAATACCTAAAAAAATCGGCGTTAAATCCAGAAGTATCTTAATAGGAACGGAATGTCTTAACACTAGCTTCCCAATTTCCCTCTGTCTACCCTTCTTTATGAAGAATATAAAGTGAAGTTAAAAATTAAAACGAAAAAATGCTTGGCACAATATGTTGGTAACTATGTAAGCAATAGTATTTTTTCTTGCTTATATTACTTATATGTATTATTTGTTATAATTAAACGTTTAATGTATTTGAACAAAACAAACACGGGTCTAATTTGTATTTCCATCACTTTTTCATATCAATATGGTAATAAGGTATTTATATGCAAACTAGCGGCCCGCCCACGGCTTCGCCCGCTTAAAATACATGATTATTGATTTAAGCAGAATTGATTGACAACTATAATAAAATAAAATAAATAAATAAATCAGCTTCACGCTGTATCCCGCACACAGCAGGGTAGGCAGAGGGAACCTAGTGTTAAGACACTCCGTTCCCCACTTTCTGCCGAATTCTGGAGGCATTGCGTGTTGAGTGGCAGAACTCAACGCCGCGCTTAACCTCGACATCAGAGCGAAGAAATGGAAATATAAATTTAAGTAAATATTTCATCTCCTCGAGTGGGGATCGAACCCACAACCAGTTGGTTTTACAGTCACACCTCGTACCGCTGCGCCACGACTGGCCTTGTTTACTTTATTGTATAAAATATTGTATAATAGTGCTTCAAAAATATATATTTTTATCAACAGTCATATAATCAAGACGTTTCGAATGTCATTCTTTAGCCAGGGTCATACCAGCGCGATTTCTATATAACATTCGCTGGCAAGCTAATGCCTTGAGTTCATTCAAATGACGATAACTTTTTTTTTTATGAACCGATTTTGATGAACCAAACTTTAGAACCTAAATTGAGTTAAAACAAAGCAATTGGTGAAATTTTCAAGTAAATCGGTTCAGTAGTTTCAGAGAAAAATGCGGACAACAATATGTCGACAGACAGACAGACAGACAGACAGACAGACAGACAAGAAATTCAAAAAAAATCTTTTTGCTTTCTATTAGTCTTTTTAAGTGTCCCTCTATCCATTTCAGTCAAAATTACTAAATGTACAGACAAAATATTTTTACTGTCTTATTATATATAGAGATAAACATTTCAACCCACCTTCAAATAAATATTGAATGTAAAGAACCTTAAAAATTAGGTTTGTAATTTTCTCTTTTTGCTATTATTTATCTAATTGGAACTAGGAGTGACAAATATTTGTGTATCTATTATAAAAAATACGAAAATATTGTAGGTACTACGTAATAGTACAGTATAGTTGGGCCACGAGCGTGCAACTGTTAGCGTGACGGTAGTGGGTTTGATTTCTATTCGGGAGAATGAAATATTTAAGTAATATTTTCATTTCCTTGCTCTGGTGAGGAACGACGACGACGACGGTTGAGTTCCACCAACCAACGCGCAATGCCATAAGAATTCAGAGGAAAATGGAGAACGGAAATGTCTTAATGAATACAAAGTGTCTTAACACTACGTTCCAACTGACTACCCTCTGTACGTATCTGCTTTGAACGGGATACAGCGTGAAACTAAAAAAATGTAAAAATATTAACAGTAACTAAAATAATGTTAAAAATTATACAATAACAGTACTTTAAAGAGGAGAGACCAGAGAGTTATTTCACTTGATTTGCAATTCTTTTAAAAACTTACCTACAATAGCTCCAACGTACAATAAAGACCCTATCCAAGAAGCTTCTAAATCAGTAATAATGTTAGGTAGAGGTGTTTCATTTGGATTTTGAAGTTTTGGTATTATCGGCGCCGACCATCCCACGCTGTAACCATCTATGAATTGTCCTATGTTGACTGAAAAGAGAAACCAAATCTTACAAATATATCAATATAAAAGAATCGAAATTCTTTTAAAATTATGAAAATCTTAATACGTTAGCGCATAACAGTCAAGGCAGTGTTAAGACTTTACCAAATGCAAATTTTCTAGACATTACGTGCAGAGCGTCGGACTTCAACGCCGTGCTTTACTTGGTGCTAGGAAATAACCAAACGAGAATACCCATGAAAGTACCTATAGAACGCTGTCTACCTATGCATCAAGTTGAAACTTGTTTTAGACGATGAATAAGACTTTGCTGCCTGCAGCAAGGGTCTGCTCACATTGTACTGGGGTAACTGCTTGGTAATTCCGGGGTAACTGTTTTCACGACTCTATCAAACGCCTTATCCACGTCCACAAAAGCACTGAAAACTTTTTGGTTAACGGCCAAGAATCTTTCTGTGATCATGCAGAGGGAAACGGTGCGATCCATTCACCCTCTTCCAGATCTAAAGCCTCCTCGGGCCTCCCACGAGAGACTTTTAGATCTCTCTAGCATTCTTCTCGCTAATATTATAGCATAAACTTTACTACTCAAGCGAATCAAACTGATAGTCCTATGGCTTGCGCAGTCTATCTGTGAACACCATATTCGATCATCTCGGCAGTAACTCCATCTGTTCCTGCTGAATTACCACATACACCTGTCGCTGTTTCCTTCATACAATTCCTAAGGTTCTACCAGCATACTTCTATATTTCCATTTCCAGATTTATTACTTAATCCGCGACATCCAATATCTATGTCGTATAAATAAGTCAATAAGACATTTTATGACAAAAAATAATTTAAAATTGCAAGGTGATATTTCAACGTTTTTATTTGACAAAGATCTTGAAACTTATGAATGAAAGTTATTTTAACATCAAGGAAATATTATAAAGATAGGCTTCGGCTTTATTGTAAAATTAAAATAATTCAACTCATTGAATGTAAAATTAAAATAATTCAACGTTCGTAAGCCGAGGCTCAAGTTGCAGGATTGCAGGGGGACTTGTCGCTGATAATATCCTTTCAAGCAGCCACGTAGTACTTGTACTTTTTCAGAATTACCAATAATGATTGAATGTGTATATTTGCCAACACATTGATTATGTAAATCAATGTGTTGGCAAATGCAGCATAATAAAAGAAGTATAGGTGTGTATTAATGAGCCGCTAGTATTTAATAATCACAAACAAAATAATTAATATTCTGGTTATGCCTGGCTCGAATGTTTAACTTTTATATTTAAACACAAATACCTACTCGAATATCCTAAAAATAGGTAAAAATATATAGTATTAAAAATTTCTCCCTTTAAAAAATTAAAAGAATATATATGTTAATCAAAAATACTTACCACACGCAACTATAAGAATTTGTGTTCGGATGTATTTATTCATGTTAAATGCACTTGATTGCAACAATTGCACTTAAAATTGACAACTAATAAATTTAAATAAACTATTAAGTCGACTTAACTTACGAGAATACTAATAAAATTCTGAGCTAATTTTATTCGAATCCACTTTTAATGTTCCAGTTGCCTTTAATACTACTTCAATACTAACAATTTTACAACTCACTATAAGTAAAGCGGACTCTACCAGTTTTAAGGTGTTCAATATATTCAGTTCCTTTTAATAAAAGCGAATATAAAGTGCACATTTTAATGTTTATTAACTACTCAATTAGAGTAAATCCATTATAACAAACCTTAAGCTATATACATTTTTATACACATTCGACAAAAAAATTGATTGTACACGTAAAATAATAATGTAGTAATTGCAAAATTGCTATATATTGCTATATTTTTGTGATATTACTCGTTACTTAAGGTTTGTACGATTAATTAATAAAATAAATAATTGTATTTTTATCAGTTTTGAACTGTTATTCCACACTTAGGTCAGAAAAAATTGCACGTATTGGAATACGCGCCTCTTGGAAGCCGTCCAAAAAAAATTCGAAATACTAAATAATTGTATTTTTATGGCCATAAGTTCGACTCTTGCGCATGTTTTACATATACAGTAAAGAAAACTGCAAAAAAAAGTTGTTGATAATACTATCGCGGAGTAACATGTTTCCGTTAACATTGTGCGTCATATTCAGCTTAGTAAAATTTTCCATTTTAAATACATTTAAACTGCCACTGACACTTAAAATATGCGTTGCCATAGCAATATGTACACTACCGTCCAAAAGCATTGGAACACCCAGGAAAAACGATATTGATGGAGATAATTAAATCTAACATTACTAGTAATATAGAATATATTTATAATAATAACAATCACATTTTTGCGTCATAGATATCACTTTACATTACAGCCTGATGAATGTTGGGTAAACGCGCTACTAATTATTAAATTTTAAGAAGGTATTATATTTCGGCATTCATCTTGTAATAGTCTCTTTAGGTGGCCTTGAGAAATAGGACAACATTTCCGTACATATATTTTTAGTCCAAATCTGTAGATGAGGGAGGACATTGCGTGACGTTTAAATTATTTTGCTTTTCTTTTGCTTCGGATAAATATGTACATAGCTGGAATGTGTTTTTGGAATCGTTATCATGCTGAAAGTGAAACTCTGGACAAATAAGTCGAATTCCAGAAGGTACAACATTAATCATTATTTAGTATTCACTGTATTCTCACAATATCTCCCACTGGTGTGGGAGAACCACCAAAACAGCTCCAAATCGTGTGGATAAATATCCTACGCAGACGATGGAATCAAACATCTTGAATTCCAATTCATCGCTCCAAAGAAAAATATATCTGTCAACATTTACTCCTATATAATTTTGATGTTATCTGACCCTATTTAGTCCCTTTTTGTCAAGTCAAGAATCTATTGCGCTTACCTTTTATTACCGCGGATACTTTTATTGGATTTGTGAAGATTAAAGTTTATATCTAAGGAATATTCTTTAGTTTTCCTCAAAATATCAATGAAAACAAACTTTTTAAAAACCTTAAAGTAAGACTAGACAACAAAGGTATAACTTTGCTATAGGGTCGGTACATTACGTAACATACAAAATAATCGGAAAACACAACCTGATTCTAAAATGCTAAAATATAAAAATACTAAAAAGACTTCTAAACGAAAAGAAATTTCCATTACAGCTATAGATGAGTTCACAATAATATTGTGAACAAATTTTTAATGTCAATAACGTGGTGATGGGTTTTAAAGAACAAATGAGAATAAATATATTTGAATGCTTTTTTCGTTTGGTTTTCGTAATAAAAATATGCAGGTGTTCAAATACTTTTGAACGGTAATGTATGTACAAAAGTGTATATTATCAAATAGGTATACAGTTTTATTATATTTATTTTAATAATTTAAAGTATTTATTATGTATCCACACCTATGTTATATATTCGATAGTAACTGTCTGTGACGCAACCATAGCCAAATGCGCTTAACCGATTGTGATAAAATTTCATATAGAGATACCTGAAGGTCTTTTGATAGACATAGGTTACTTTTTTCCCATATTTGTAATATTCTCGATATATATTAATATACTTTTCAATTTGACATGCAGTTTATTCTGCCATGTTAGTTACAACCGTCGCTAAGCAACAAAGAATTTTGTTGTTTTAAGAAAATGTTGCCCAAAATGAGCTTTGTGAACGCTTACATGGCGTGCGCTGACCCAAGCTTATGAGACACATAAAAACAATGTTTTACAAAAATATTGTCTTTTAAAAATCGCCAATGGTACATGTTTATCTTCGAAGGTTGAACGACAGAAACCATTTAAAAATATTTAATTTAAATTAACCGGGTAATTGTTAATGTTTTTTTCTATAATTTGGTATTCATCCTTATGAATATAAATATAATAGTCACCTATTTTTTACTATTTCATCTAGATCGAAATTATAGATTACTGTACATCATTCTAATAAATACTTAAAGAGATATCATATATTCATAATGATCAATCCTACGAGCTGCGTGGTATGACCGCCTTTGACGGTTTTGTAAATTTTCATACTACTTTCGATCTTATTTTCGATCTACTGTTTTTATGTGGTTATTTTTTTTTATGGAAACAACAAGGCAAACGAGCGTGCGGGTCACCTGATGGTAAGTGATCACCGCCGCCCACGTCCCCGTGCAACACAGAGGAACTGCAGGTGCGTTGCCTTTATTAGTAATTTATATTTTTCTTTGATTCTCTTCGCTTATTCGAGTAGTAAATTAGTTCACTTTTTTAATTTATTGGTGTGGTTTAAGCTTTGGCCCTGCGCGTATCCAGCTACTTTTTATTTAATGTTATTTAAGTGACTTTAGGGAAAAATGGTTGTTATATCAGTTCAGTTATCTATACCGCTGTTATACATTAATAAATCGTAATATTATTCTTTTGGGATTTTATTTGATATTGCTAGCAAAATTATCATATTTAATATAGAAAAATGTTTAGTTATTTTATTAGTATTAACACTACTTTTAATACTACTTTTAGAAAGTTTTTCCGGGTAAATCTCTCTCCCGTAGTAATTCCAGGATAAAAAGTGGATTATGTGTTCCTCCATAATTCCCTCTATCGGTCACCGAGAGTCCCATAAAAATAAGTTCAGCTGTTCTGGATATTAGCTCAGGAAAATAGAAAGACGAACAGAAAGGGACAAGAATTATAAAATTAATTAATTGATTTTTTTTTTGTATTTGTGTATCATGTAAATAACCACTTGCAAAGACACAGTTATTTTGAAATCGCAGTTTTATTTATAAGAAACCGTCAGTGCAACGGCAAAACCTTGCAATTATCAATTATTTTTTGTCACAAAATGCCTTATTGTGACTTATTTATAAAATACGGTGTCGCGGACTTTTATTAAATTGAATATTTTTGTACTACGATGTACTTGCATATATTGTTTTATTTCTGCAGCGCTCGCTGTTCGTTGACACTCATTATTTTTGTTATTTGTTTATGTAAGGCTAACTTAATAAATGCACCGTAATTATTTACCCTATAGCACATAATATGTATATCTGTTAATGATAACCCACAGTTACTATTTTTGTGTTTAAAAATAAAGAAGGGATAATTGTGAAACTATTTTCAACAGTACAGTATTATTCTTTATCCGATTAAGTATTTATTATTTAGGATTAAATACATTGTGCGCTTTGGCTTTTACAGCATATCACACAAATGGATACATTAGAAGATGTCATAGTTTCAAAATACGGAAGTAGAACGGCCATGCGCTGCGTAAATCTTTAAAGTTACCCAAAAATCATATATTTTACCAAACATTAATTATTTTATTATTTTATAGTATAGATTAAATTTCATTGATCATTATTTTATTATAGTATAGATTACATTTTGGAGTTATTTTTAATTTTAATACTTTGAAATATTTAACGATGCTGAGCTGAAGCGAAGTCCTGACTTTGTTAGATCTTCCCTCGTACTCGGAACGCGGTGAAGTGAAATCCGCATTTTTTTTTCGATCATGAGGTTAATGCTGTTAACCCCATTGGCCTTTGTTCAATACTATATTGATATTTGTATTTTTTTATTAATATTTGTCTCTGGTTACGTTTATTTATTATTTTTGTTCATTTTAATTTGGGTTAGGTTTTTTATTGTATTGTTGGGTTTTTTTTCTTTTTCAGCTTATTTTGATTATTAAGGCTTATATTTTCTTACTAATCGTATTGAAAATTTAGAATAATTTCATAAATATATTTAAACATTTTTAAAGTGTTATTCCATACATGTGTTAAAGAAAAATACTTATTAAGAAAACGTATAAAAATTGAGCCAAACTTAATTACTTAATTGCTTAGTTGGGGCGCATGGACTTTTTCAAAGCGAGCGTTTGGCTTGGGCTTCAAATCGTAAAATTTTTTATACGTTTTCTTAATAAGTATTCATAAATATATTTAACAAATCGAACAACATATAGTTCAAGCGGGCGAAACCGCGCGGTACAGGGTGGAATTAGAATACTGTAGAGGGTGGAAGCATCTGCGCTCTTTTTGCGGGTGCAGTATATAGGAAAAACATTTTTCAAACCCATATGTAAAAAATATTAGGATACGTCAACAATTTAGATCTATACTGTATTTCTTGTGACGCAGTTACGAATAACGTAAACACTTACTACTACAATAATACTACTAAAGGTCAAACAACTTTGAACTTTGCCGCCAATATCTACGACTCGATTTCGTGAATGAGGCGTGTGCAACGGTGTCCCTTTGATAGATTTATGTCTGCGTGCGTCGTTCTTAACAAATTACCTTTTATTTTGCAACGATAATTTTATTAATTAATTTGTTCGAAAAAATAATTTGCAAAATCTCATTTGTTTTAATTAGGTTGTTTTATTAGGCTTTTATAGAGTAGATAAAATTTTCGTTTCATTTAAAGTGGTGAGGGGCCGTTCAAGTATTACGTAAGCAGTTTTTATGCAATTATTGACCCCCCCCCCCCCCCCCCCTCCCCTATGTCATCAAAAACGAAAACGTCAAAAATAAGCAAACCCAAGACCCCCCCGCCCCCCTACAGTGCTTACGTAATACTTGAACGGCCCCTGATGACAAAAACACTCTGTATAAAAATAATATGACTTTCTGTATTCTCCATATAAATTATAAATGTACGAAATTTCATACACTTCTGTCGGCGCAATTTTTATGTCGATCTCGATCTCTCGATCTACAATCAACTACACACTAGATAACAGATAGATAGGTTTTCCCATAGACACCGCGAAATATAAAATTCGACTTTTTACCACTGATTTTCAAGTTTAAGCACCGCGGCTTTCAGTACTTTTCCAAGAGACTACTATGTCAACGTCAAGATACTACACTACCATCTCAGTAAAATGTTACATTTTAATACTGTCTCTATTTTAGACAATGTGTGTCTTTTGTATTAATATATATCCCTTTATTTTAAATTTATTATTAATTACTTTTCAATAAATTTAATTAATCATATAAATATTTTATTAAGCTACTTTTTATTATTTTGTGAATTTTATTTTTCACAGATGTCATGCAATCTTACTTATCTATAAACTTCTCTCTCTCTCAGCTTCACGCTGTATCCCGCACACAGCAGGGTAGGCAGAGGGAACCTAGTGTTAAGACACTCCGTTCCCCACTTTCTGCCGAATTCTGGAGGCATTGCGTGTTGAGTGGCAGAACTCAACGCCGCGCTTAACCTCGACAGAGCGAAGAAATGGAAATATAAATTTAAGTAAATATTTCATCTCCTCGAGTGGGGATCGAACCCACAACCAGTCGGTTTTACAGTCACACCTCGTGCCGCTGCGCCACGACTGGCCTCTATAAACTTATCTATTATTAATTTAACTAAACTTATTTTATGGTTATGTTCAGACATTGTTAATATCTAATGTTCAGGAAACACACAACTTTTTATTTTTATTCGCCTTGAGCGTTTAAATATGTTCGAAAAATGTGTAACACTTGTAAGCTGCTTCCACAAAGCTTGTACGAATGATATCAAAATGTAGAAGCTAAACATGGATTTTGTGCTAAAACTTCAAATAATTTCGAAGATAAAGCTAAATCCAGCGACAAAACTGTCATGTGTGCTTTAGTGGCCGACGAAATGTCAATAAGAAGACAAAAGATATAGACTGGAAAATGTTTTGAGGGTTTAGTAAATATGGGTTTAGATAACGATGACAGAAACCAAATGCGTGTATTACAAAAATATTACAAAATTAGTGTGAAAAATGATTTTGTCACATTGATGGCTGCAAAAGCAATACTGCGACGATGATAAATTTAGGAAGTCTACTGGAAATTTTTTAAAATATTAAATCATATATATTTTAAGCACCCTAGTGCTGGTTCTGATGTCATGATATTTTACATGTCTTAATAGGGAACGAAGTGTCTTAACACTAGGATCCTACGTTCCCTTTGCCAAAGCCATATGTGTATATAAAATTTTAATATTCTAAATATATTGGGCGACAATGAACTGACAGTGCACAGAGAAATGGGTGAGTAGGAAACCTATAAAACATAAAAAATATTAAAACAATTATGAAACTACAACTACAAAAAATTAAAATAATTATCAAAATTAAGACAATCACTCCATGCTTGTTTGAGTCCAGACTAACCAATATTCGCAGTCACAAATATTGGCCAAATGTTGAAATATTTGTATATAATTATTTAATACTGATTTTATAAAGTACGCTGAGGCATTTTAGCACGTTGGCTGAAGTTGGACCATACTAATTCCTTTTTTTTATTTATTTATTTACAAAGCCAATAAAGAGACATTCAGCCAGAGGAGAATAAAAATTATAAACAGTATTCTTTTTTTTACAAGAAAATCGCTTGAATGTTGGGAATTTGGATCTTGGATATCTCACTAGGATTCCCTATGCAGAGATATCCAACGATTGCTGTACGGATCTTATTATTGGATTTGAGAATTAGAACAATGAGCTTTAGATCGAAGCTGAACATCGTCATATCGTATACTTTAAAAAAAATCTACCGCAAGCACGCAAGATATTTCTATATAATAGAAAGATATGTTCGTATACATATATGTATCTTAATAGATATATATTTATTTGTTTGAGTTTTATATACTTAATATACATTTTTAACGTGATCGACGGATCAACGGTTGTCTAGAAGTAGAGGACCTCAGTACCTATCCATTTCACCCATATATGTTAGCCGATCTTCAGTTGTTCGGCAGATATTTGATAATTTGTGATTATTTGGAAAAAAAAATGGATTCTTGAAGAAAATAGCCAAATACAGTCTGACTTTTGAGTCTGGTGATTTTTTTCCAGAAAAATTTCATCCATTTATATTTTCATTTTTCTCGCTCTGGTGTCGAGGAACGGAGTGTTTTAACACTATGTTCCCTCTGCCTATGTGCGGGACACAACGTGAAGCTGATTTATTTTTTTGTTTTTTTTTTCCATAAGTCATTTTAAAAACACCTTAAAACACCTGAAAAGTCTAGAAAGTTTGTTCTTAAAAATATTTTTGTAGTTTATATTTTATGTTTCAGAGGTAGTTCCCATGTAAATCAGCAGGTAAAATCAGATTTTTTATTAGGTCCAATTTTATAGCACAGAAATAGAATCAAAAAATTAAAAAATATAAGTAAAAAATCTATATTATTCACTACAATCTTAAATAAGAACAAACAACATATATTTATTACAACACAAAAAATTTAATTAACATAATAAATAACTTAAAGTTATGCTTGTAAAATTAATCATGAACTATACATATAATTTCTATTATATGTATATTAACTTAACATATCTTGTATTTCATTTAAAGTTTTTCCTTTTGTTTCCGGTAAACAGAAAAAGGTGAAAAGGAACGCTAATATACAGGAACCTCCAAATAGCCAGAAGGTAACGTCGCCCCCCAGTACATCGACCATGGTTGTGAAACTAGTTGTCAATCCAAACCCAACTAGCCAAGTGAGGGTGATGGCTAAAGCTGATCCATTGGAACGTACGTTGGCCCTAAACATCTCACCTACAATTGCGTTTGGTATAGTTCCGAAACCTAAAAAACATCAAAAATGCTATTATGTCTCAGCATAGTTAATTTATATTTCTTCTTTTATTACTTCACGCTGTATCCCGCACACAGCAGGTTAGACAGAGGGAACATACTGTTAAAATTCTCCATTTCCCACTTTCCACCGAATTCTGGAGGTATTGCGCGACACCATAGCGAAGAAATGAAAATGTCAAATATTTCATTTCCTCGATTGAGGTATCGAACCTACAACCTGTGTTATAGTCACGTTTGTGCCTGCGTCACAACTGGCCTCAAATAAAAGTAGAAAACAGTGTAATATACACCACTTTCTACTTGCTTTACAATTATTACAAGGTAGTACAAACAAAATATTAATTTATTTTTTTTTATGTTTTTTTCATGATGTATTTGTATTTTACAAATCACCCCCTTTCATTTGATATCCGTATAAGTGGGTTGCATATGGCAAATGATAATATGAAATTATTTTAAACTATTTTTAATAAGGAACGCCGACAGTCAATATATGTATTTATATACTTTGAGTGTCTGCATTTAAATAAAAATAAACTTTGATCTAAAGCACTTTCATTTACGAGTACAATGCTGTGCCTCGGTATACGAACTCAACAATATTAATTCTGTAGAATTATTTTTGTTTGATAACTGTATTACTTACTCTATACTTTGTTCTTGAGGCCAGTCGTAGCGCAACGGCACGAAGTGTGACTGTAAAACCGACTGGTTGTGGGTTCGATCCCCACTCGAAGAGATGAAATATTTACTTAAATTTATATTTACATTTCTTCGCTCTATTGTCGAGGCTAAGCGCGGCGTTGAGTTCTGCCACTCAACACGCAATGAATCACTCCAGAATTCGGCAGAAAGTGGGGGCTGTGTGCGTGATACAGCGTAAAGCTGATTTTACTTTTTTCTTTAAATTTATTACGCACTAGCAGCAGATTCGCGGTTTCGCCCGCATACCACCTATAATTATTTTATTGTACATTTGCCAACAGATAGATCATACTATTTATACATGCAATCGCGAGAAAAATATTTTCATAAATTTGAGAAAGTGCAAGTACTACGTGGCTGCGTGTGAGTATGTCATCTCTCTGACTTTATTTAAGAACTAATAAAATTGAATGTTTTTGTAGTACAATGTACTTACATATATTCAACTATTTTTGCAGCGCAGGCGTTTAAAGTCATTCGATGATGTTCATTATTATTGTTATTTCGTTATTTAAGGCTAACTAAGAACTACATGCATGAAAGAGGAGTAAGGCCTTTGTCAAGTGTTACCATATCCATGTGGTTATGGAGGTTCTTGATATCCAAAAGACCCCAATCTCTACACTCTCTCTCTACACTCATTACAGGCATGTCGTCAACAACTCACGTATTTGGCGATGTTCAGAGTTTACCTCAGTTTGTTTTCTGTGTTTCTTAATTATCTTTTCTTTCTTATTATTATATTTTTTTAACTTAACGTTTAGTTTTAGTTTAACTTTGTATCCTGCACACAGTAGAACTGCAGGTAGAGGGAACCTAGTGTTAAGACACTCCATCTCTCATTTTCCGCCTAATGCTGGAGGCATTGCGTGTTGAGTGGCGGAACTCAACATGCTGCGCTTTGCCCCAACACCAGAGCGAAGAAATGTAAAAAATATGTATATAGAAATATATTTTAAAATGTATAAAAAATATTAATTTAAATAAATATTTAATTTGCTCGAGGGTTGGTCGAATTGACAGCCAGTTGCGTTAACAATTACACTCTTGTGCCCCTGCGCCACGGCTGGCCTCAATATATATTATAATATGCTTTAAAGCTATTCAATTTATTTAACATAGCAGACACATACATAGCAGAGTAGACTGAGGTAAGCTAGTGTTAAGACACTCCGATCCCTACATCCTGACGAATTTTTGAGACATTGTGTGTGTGGAGAGTGGAGAATCTCAAGGGCGCGTTTGGTATACTTATTAGAGCGAAGAAATGAAGATAATTTATTACGCCGAAGGGTAGTCCAATGCACAACTGTGGCGTATAAACGTGAATAGCGAATTGATAGACGCCTCAGCGTCTGATTGTAAAGTGAGGCTTCTATCAATCTAAAAAAGTAAAACTATAGATTCCGCAGTTTATAGCAAGCTACCTTTGAAAAAAAAATCAAAGTGTCTAAAAAAGTTTTCTCTGCTTCTCTAGCTAAATAAAGGATGTGTAGAAAATTTTTCTTACCAGCCTCGTAACAAAAGAAATATACAATGAGTGCCACCAGAGGTAGCCATCCAATTGACTCTATAGTAGGACTCTTAATTCTATCCAAATAGAAGTACAATCCCAGGAACGACTAAAATATAAAACTAAATTGAAATAAACTTGTATTTATATTACTTAATTATAAGAAACCAAAAACAGTACCCATAAGAAACCTAAAACAGTCGTAAAGCTCAAGATGATTGTGTTAATATAAATAGTACATAAAATTTAAAAATTGATTATAACCCCACACTATGAAGACAAAATGTATTCTATAAGAGCAGAAAGAAAAACAGAATAACATAAGAACAACAGAACAAGCGTTAATTAAAAAATCTTACCAAGCTAACAGCACATGCTGCCATTGAGATCAATAACAAAATCTTCCTACCAGATCTTTCAACGAATGCTGGAGCTATAAGACCAGACACCAGTCTGGTAACTCCAATTAATATAGTAGCTAAGTCAGACCTTATAGAAGAACCAGCTAAGTTAAATATTGTAGTCGCAAAGAACAAAACAACAGCCACTCCGCTAGTCTGTTGGAAAGCTCCCAAAGTAAATGTAATGAACAGGGACATTCTATTAGACTTTATAGTAAATATTTCGATCCAATCTTTGATTTTGTTCGATGCTTCTGTCTTTTTACTGGCAAAAGTTTCAAGCACTTTTTCTACGTCTGTCGATCGTCCCAATAAGTTGAGGGTCTTTGTGGCTGTAATGTCTTTGTCTGAAAATATCAATACGTCTTGTTTTTTATTTAGATATTTTATAATTGTTCACGGACAAAACGCTAAACAAAAAGCAATAAACTATAAGAATTTAAAGCTATTTTACATTTAAACAACAAATTGGATTTCAGTATAAAAAACCTTAACATAGTAGAATTTGGAATTTGCTCAACTGAGTTCACTCAATTTCAATTAAAATGAATCAAATAACCATAGCACAGTTAAAAATTATAGAAACAAAAGATATTTTAACTGTAAGCGTGAGAGGTTTTGGGTTCGATTCCAACTTATCAGATATCAAGAGCGAAGAAATGAAAATATGGAATAAAATATTTCATATTTCTTCGCTCTTATAACGAGGCAAAGCGCAACGCTGAGTTTCGCCATTCACATCACACACACAATGCCTCCAGAATTAAGCGGAAAGTGGAAAGCGAAGTGTCTTTACACTAGGCTCCCTCTGCCAATCTGTTAAATGCGGGATTCAGCGTGAGGCTGGAAGAAAATTAAAACGGCAACTTTCTTGTTTAAATTTTTATACAAAATTACAATAGAATTGTTTGTGCTAAAAAATCTTAAATAAACTAAAATATAAATAGATCTATTACCAACCTTTCATTGCATAATAGACAGGAGACTCAGGTATAAAAAATAAACCTATAACATGGACTATACTGATAGCTAATGCTATGTATCCAGTTTCTACATAAGTCACGTATGGTACAACTGAGTAAACCAGTAAAGTGCCTGATATTCCAACTATTGATGTAGAAGTTAGGAGAATACCTCGGATGTGAGTTGACCTAGAAGAAAATGGTACCTTATCAATTTAAAAAAAAAACATAAATTAAATATACAGGATGGAAGTGTCAGCGCTCCTTTTACGGAAAGAAATAAAATATTTAAACTCATTCCTAAAGAAATTATTCAAGATACCTCAACAGTTTAGACGTAGGCTTTTTTTTTCATTTCACGATATTTATCCATACCTGTATTTCGTGTTACGCAGTTACGCATAGATACCAATAACGTAAACACATACTACTACAAAAATACTACTAAAGGTTAAACAACTTTGAACTTTGCCGACAATACTCGATTTCGAAATTTTATGTGTGCGTGCGTCGTTATTGACAAATGGCGTTTTAAATTACAACAATAATTTTATTATTTATTTTGTTTGAAAAAATAGCTTTTTCATTTTTGAGAAAAAAAATTGTATTATTAAATAGAGTAGTTAAAACTGGTTTCATTTAAAGTGGTGCTGACACTTGCACCCTGTATTTTATATTTTTAAGGTGTTATCCCACACTTAGGAAAGAAAAATATTTTTTAGAAAATATAAAAATTTGAACGAAGCAAATACTGCGGTACAGAGTACACTACGTCGCGTAGTTTTGGCTGTGCGTTGTCTGTCAGTCACTGGCTGATATATTTTGGTACTAAGCGTTCTTGGTCTATCCTATAAATCACAGATTACGTAAAGATAAAAAGGCAAGATATTCCATGTTACATATTTTTTATAATCTGAAAATACACTAACAAATACTCAAAAAAAAATACTTCCACTAAAAACAAAAGATCAAATGTATAGATAAAGAAACTAATCAAACAATCAAAGAATAATCTTGATAGATTAGATAGAATATATTAGATTAGACAATATTACGCCAAGAGCAAAGATTGTAATAGGTCGACTCAAAAATATTTTCGTATTTTGATTGTATTATTAGTCAAACCTCTTTGGCTGTACTGAATGTAACTGGCTGATTTTAACACCATTAAATGTGTGAAATATTTTTCTTTCCTAAGTGTGGAATAACACTTTAAAAAATGTTAAAAAAACATTTCTTAAACAGTTGATTACGGGTGAAGATAACTTGGCTGGGATGTGTTGATGCATCCTCCGTATTGTCATTGCAGAACTTTTTAGGAAGCTAACCTCAAAAGAACACTGTGAACACTACCTGTCAGATTTTTTTAATCAAAAATTTCAAAATTCTACAGGAATGTCATGGCACTACCCATAAGATGTCAAAAAGTCATCAATCAAAACGGCACATACATATTACACATAATTAAAAATTATACCTAAAAAAATATTTCAATTTTTCGTTGTATGAACAATACGAAAATATTTTTGCCCCGATCTTATTACATCAATCAATCATAGCTCGATGAATTAATAATAAATATTTTTGTTAATGACCCAAAACTGGAATGAAATGAAATGAAATATTGCATCCAGAAAATGCAACAAAATGGATTAAAGATTATTTTATTTTTATATATTACACAATTTAGTTTGCGTGGATTTAAAGAGGTAAAAATGAAATTTTTGTGTTTTTCCGTTGCAGTTAGAATTTCGTGAAATCTTTTGGTAATGGTCCCCTTATAATACCAAGTCAACCTACATGCTAAATTTGGACTTTCTAGCAACTAGTGGATAATCTCACTCAATAATCTGTAAGTTTTAAAAAAATAATTTTATATATTGACTTGTTTGTCATATTCTCTAAGACGTAATATTTTTTAAAGTATTACTTACGCACGCAAAAACATTCTTATATTTATTTCGAGAAACTACCAACCTAATTAAATTCCTGATAATTATTAAAAAAACGTATGATACTTATTGGGGCCTAAATGGGTTCTTCACAAGTTATTACGGGTTAAATACTTCACGATATTTCTTTGTTATAATTAAAATCATACACGTTACAAACTTAAGATTTTGAAAATGTGATAAAATATATGTTAGACTAGTGGCCAGGACAGTATTGTTTTCATGAACTATAAAACTTAAAACTCCATTTACTTTTTTTTCCTATTCCCGTAGGAATTTCGAGAAATCCTCTCCTAGTACTCTTGTATTTCTAGTTCTTCAGACACTAAGTCAAAGATTCAGCTTCACTTTGTATTCCGCACACAACAACAGTGACTCATGAGTCACTGTGTACTCTTACTTCTCATCTAGATTTCCTTTAATACCACATAAGTATATCCCCTGGGCATCATGAGGTTGGTTTCATTGTAAAAAAACAAACTATGTAGAGAGCTTTATAGGAATATCAGAGCGAACATTAAGCTTCCAGGATACATAGACTGTTGGTCCCTTATACAAGCATACTTGCTCATAGAACAATCAGACACAAAATCAATAAACTTATTTTACCAAGAATTAAATAAAACAATCCAAAACCATGCTCACAAAAACCTTGATGTGCTGGGGGATTTTAATGCTCAGATTGGAGAATGGCAAATAGAAGAAGACATAGACTTGGAATCATTTTATACAAAAAAAAGAAATTATAAGCAGAAACGGAGAGAAATTTCATCATCAACTTTGGACTGGAAAATAGTTTAAAAATCTAAAGCACATTGTTTAAGAAGAAAACACATTGTTAAAGAAAGCAAGATGTGGACCTGGATATCACCAGATCGAAAAACAGAAAATGAAATAAATTTCATAATGACTGTTAAAAGCAGATACTTTTCAAATGTGCGTAAACACCAGACGACCTAAACAGAATGTTAAGTGATCTATCATCTGAGAGTGAGAAAGTAGGACTAAAATTGAATTCCGAAAAAACGAAAGCAATGATTAATGTGTATTAATGCAGCATAAACGTAAACGAGAGTCACAAATTAGTTTTGTTAAGTAATATATGTACCTTGGACAGCTGATATCACCCAAAGAAAACATAAATTAAGATATCGAAAGAAGGATAGCAAACAGTTGGAGAAGATACTGGGGCCTAAAAGAAATAATGAAAGACAAACACTTTCATATAACAACAAAAAGTTAATTATTCAATGTCTGCATTTTATGAATATTAACATATGTAAGCCAAACGTAGGCTATAACAAGAAACGAAGTCAACAAAATTTGTAATTGCCAACGAGCAATGGAAAGAATACATTATGCTTGCTTAGAGTAAAGAGGAAAGACAGAACATTGAGCATAAACATTAGGAATAAGACCAAGGTACAAAACGTAACCCTAAAAATAAAAAGATTAAAAGAATTGGTCGGGACGTATGATCAGAGGAAATGAAAAGTAAGTGAATAGTTACACAATAATACCGAAGGGGAGGTAAAAGAAAAAGAGGTAAACAACATAAAAGATGAAACGATGATATTAGGCAGGTTGCAAATATAACATGAAGCAGAGCAGCTAAAGAGAGACTAGAATGGAATAAGTTCGAGGAGGCCTTTGCCAACTGGCAAGTGAACTTACAAAGAATAAAAAAACAACATCATACATACGCAATTTCACCAACATAGACAATGTTGCCAACTGTAGTAATCCCCATGCCCAAACCGCTGATGATCCTTACTGCGTATACCATAGCAATGTTCTTAGTAGTCACTACTAGGATATATGAAATTATGTTTAGAGATCCCCCTATAATTAGACATGGTTTTCGACCAATTATATTAGACAGAATCCCAGTTACATATGGACCTGAAATGAGAATAATTATAATTTTAACAAAAATAAAACCAACTCTTTCAATTTATAACCGGATTCCATAATCAGAACATAACCAAAAACTACCCTTGAAGTGTACCCTTTCCAGTAAAAAAAGAATATTCGAAATCAGTTAGGCTAGGTTAGGATATTAAGTAATTCATTCATTTGTCATCTTTAACGCCAATTCACTTACAGAATTTAATTTTTTATTTTACTTATTTATTTATTTCAAACATTTAGCAAAGTTATACAAGAAACAATTTGTACGATAATAACCGCAATAGTGAAACACTGTTAATATATATTTTTAGTATTTACATCTATCGTCAACTTATGCGTATAATATGCATATTTTTACAAAAAAATATATTTTTAAGGTATAATATTTTATGATAACAATTACTTACCAATCATAGAGCCAATATAGAGCAAAGACCCTACCCAAGACGCCTCTAGTGTCGAAATGGGTACGGGCAAAGGCGTTTGATTTGGATCTTGTAACTTAGGTATAATAGGTGCTGACCATCCTACGCTATATCCAACGACGATTTGACCAATGTTTACTAAAACAAAAATATAATAAACTTAAAAATATCTCTGTTAAATAAATCTAAGTCTCTTTGCAATCCTTGTAGGTTGTTACTTTCGTAGGGATGTGAATGTGGAGCACAATTGGTAAAGCTCATGGACGGTATTCGAGTGATGTGACCCCAAACGGCTCACGTTGTTCCTGTACATAGCATCTCCTGTACATAGAATCTCACTGCCAAATGAACCTAGGAACCTAGTACTAGACCACTCCGCTCCGCTATTAAGACACTTGCGTTATCTACTTTCCGCCGAATTTTTGATGCCTTGCTTGTTGAAAAGTGCGACTCATTTTCGTTACCAGAGCGGGATGAAAACATTAAATATTTTATTCAGTTAAATGCTATCATTGAGTATCGGTATCTAGTTTAATATTTAGATACAAATAAATAGACTCTCTGGTGTCGAGGTTAAGCGCGGCGTTGAGTTCTGCCCCTCAACACGCAATGCCTCCAGAATTCGGCAGAAAGTGGGGAACGGAGTGTCTTAACACTAAGGTCTCTCTGCCTACCCTGCTGTGTGCGGAATACAGCGTGAAGCTGATTTACAAATAAATACTCATGTAGATCAAAGAAGAACGAGAGAATGAAAAGATCGAAACTATGGACTTAGGCTTCTCCAAGAATTCCATTAATCACTAAGCCAAGTGCCGCATTTGGTGTAAGGGTGTAAACAAGACAGATGTGGGTTCGATTGAAACTCGGGCGAATAAATTATTTTCATTTACTCGCTCTGGTATCGAAGAAGGTCAAGATAAAGAGTGGTGTTGAGTCCCGCTAATCAATACGGAAAAACAAAAAAAAATCACATACAATATATACAATTTTACGCCCAAGATGGAAATGGGTGAAAAAATTGAATAGAGAATATCTTATCACGAGGTCACCTCTGCTTACCTTACAATATGCATTATATATAAAAAATATAATCAAGTGACTTATATATAAGTAAATATACGAAAACAAAAGTAATTTAGGGCAAACCATTAAAATCCTAAACAAATAATTCCTAAATAAAGATAATTAACTTATTATTCATTAGTTAATATAGCAGTTTGCAAGCACTTTGAATCATGAGTTCGAATATTCTTATA
This sequence comes from Heliconius himera, assembly GCA_021202915.1. Classification (NCBI taxonomy): domain Eukaryota; kingdom Metazoa; phylum Arthropoda; class Insecta; order Lepidoptera; family Nymphalidae; genus Heliconius; species Heliconius himera. The sequence continues at coordinate 132,031 of JAJHJA010000789.1, read as the reverse complement.
GAGGCTTTCGTGGTGCAGCGGTTGTGAGTTCGATTCCCACTCGGAAGACAATGATTTTTTTTCGCTCTGGTGTAATATAGACTCGAAAGTGAGGCAGAAAGTGGCAAATGGAGTTTCTCAATACTAGGTTCGCTCTAGCTACCCACACTACAATAGCAATATGCGAGATACAGCGTGAAAGTAATTTAATTTTCCCGTGAAAAAAAAAAGAACGCATTCAAATATCAAAACTAAATACTTACTGCAAGCTACAATGAGCAACTGATATTTTATACTTGACGTCATTTTCACTTTGTTCTCAACTGGTGCGTACTCGTATTTATCTTCCATCGATCTCTATATAATTTAACTTAAATATAAGTTAATATTATTTATAATTGTGCTATTTTAAGCAAACATATTTTACTATATCCTATCCTATCCAAAACGTTCTGTAACTACTTTAAAATGTTTAATATTGATTAATTATATTTGAGTTTTTAGGGTCCCTTAATGAAATATATACAAAACTTACTTGTTTGTCTACTATTTTTTTTAAATATAACGATGTATCCCGCGCATAGCAGGGTAGGCAAAGCGAAGCTGAGAACCTAGTGTTTAGACACTCCGTTCCCATTGATATCGTTCACCACTCTCCGCCGAATTCTGGAGGGTTTGCGCAATGCTCTTTACCAAAGCCTGTATACAAATATTACATATTTAATTTTCTCGACTGCGATACGACTAGCCTCAATATTAAAATGTATATGTATGTGGCGAAACTCAATGCATAGCCGGAATTACGCGGCGATTAACACTCAAATTTTACGTATAATATTGGAGATCAATAATAGAGCATTTTGCGAAATACTTACGATATGATAAGTAGTGATACATTCTTTTTACGTCTACAAAGATTCCTTATATATATATATTCTTTGAAAAAGAAATGTAAATAATTAAATCTTTAAATTTTAGGCTAAAAATCGGCGGGGAGAAAAATAAATAAATAAATCAGCTTCACGCTGTATCCCCCATTTTTATTAGACAGCCGGGTAGACAGTGGAACCTAGTGTTAAGACACTACGTTCCCCACTCTCCGCAGAATTCTGGAGGCATTGCGTATTGAGTGGTGAAACTCAATGCTTTGCCTTGACACCAGAGCGATGAAATGAAAATAAATTTAAATATATATTTCATTTCCTCGAGTGGAGATCGAACCCATTATTAGCCGATTTTATAGTCTAAAAAACAAAAAAAAATGTGGAGTACTATGCAATGGTGCCACTTAACACGCGATGCCTTCAGAATTTGGCGGAGAGTGGGGATCGGAGTGTCTCAATGTTGACACTAAGTTTTTGGCCCTAAAATGTGCCTACCCTGCTATGGATGGGATACAACGTGAAGCTAAAAAAAAATCATACAATAAAGATGAAGCTACTTACATTAGAACTTACATTTTTATTAGATTTTTTTTGCATTTTCGACACGTCATTGCCAAACAACAATTCAAGTAGAACTATCTAGTAATGTCGGCTAAGAGCAATACATTGTTAAGCCCCGTGAGACAATTCAAACTCACCACTTCACTTTCGTTAAGTAGGTTATGATAGTACTTGTAATAGACGACTACAATGTTGTTATCCAATTGGTTATTTATATAATACTAAATATGGGGCTAACCGTCTAGAGTACGTGATATTTTAAAGTGCACGTACTCCTATTATTGTAAAAATTAAGAAATTTTGTATTTAAATAAGTAAAAATACATTCCCGAAATACATTAGGGATTTTATTATTTACTTGGGTAGCGACAGAGGAGTGGACAACGCATTGTACCGGGACCTCCAAATTCGCCTGAGATGAAAAATGAAATTGACTGAAAAACATGAACTAGCCAATAAATAAACCAGGTTACAGTAAGTAAGTTCAGTGACTAAGGTACCCAACCTTAGTCACTGAACGTACGTACGGGTACATCTCACTGTAACACTTATTTGAAAAGAAACCAGGTCCTTTGGTCACTTAACCGCGAAGTTTCTACGAGCTACAAAAAATGTATTATAACACCTTTAGCTTTAGGTGCATAGACATTTTTTTGCTAAGTTTATAATATACGGAATATAGAAATTAAATATATTTTAATCAAATGATAATTTACTCTATAATTCCATCGCGGACGGTACAAAATATCTTTTTATCGTTTATTTCGATTTGTGTATAGAAGACGCCGCTAATTAATTGGCTTAATGATGAGATTATGTGATAAAATTAATTATTGAATAAAAAATAAGAAATTAAATTTCATGAGGCCAGTCGTGGTGCAGGGACACAAGCGAGCGACTATAAACGTTACAGAGTATGAGTTGCATTTCCACTCGAGGAAATAAGATATTAAGTATTCTAGTATTTTCCTCGCTCTGGTAACGAGGCAGAGCGTGGCGTTGAGTTCCACTCTGGTAAAAAGATAAAGTACGGCGTTAAGTTAAATTACTCATCGCGCAATTTTTTGAAAATTGGGCGGAAGGCGAAGAACTGAGTTTCTTAACACTAGATTCCTACTGAATGGGATACGACGTGAAACTACAAAATACATACATACATGGCTGCAAATATCTTCTCTTTTAAAAATTAATTACCTATACATATGTGCGTATATGTTGTCAACTGCTCAGTAGTAGGTATAAATATAAATATAAAACGTGATATCTAATATCACGTTTTATTACCTACTATTGAGCATCTTACCCTCTTCTTCTTTCTTCATTTTATCTTACCTTTCAAATGTGTGCGGTGAACGCTGACTGCACGCACAAAAAACATGAAACAATGTCACGTTCCGTCAGAGCCGAGTGTGTAAGCGAGAGCGCGAAACGAGCAAAAGAGAGGCACGGTAGGCCTAAGCGTGACGCATCTGTCTTAATCATATAGCACACATGTATATGTTAATTGTTAAAAGCATATTGTTACTTGTAATTAATCTGTATATTTTAGGTAAATAAAGATTTGAATTAATAAGTGCAAACAAATGTTAAATAATAGGAAAAATTAAATTTTCAATTAACTCCTTTGTATTATACAAAATAATGATAATAATTCAACTCAATTCATCATGTGACGTCATCAGGTAAAATTATTGTCCGTAAACTGATTACACACAAGCAGATTATTTTTCCTAAGGAAAAATTTAATATAATAAATGTAATTACTTATACATTATTTATTATTTAGAAGTTCGTTGTTTTTGGAGTCGATTCTAGCCTAGCTACGAATTTTATCGTCTATTATCATCATCAGCTCAGCAAAATCATCAGATAATGACTAAAGAAGCAATTATAATATATATAAAATCAGTAGTATGTAACTTTTGACTGCGTAAAATTTAAAGAGGTCCCTACTATGAAACCTATTGAACTATTGCTTTTGCTTTTGTTTGTTACTTTTTTTTTGGTTTAAAAAGATAGGTATGATTTATATTGTTATAGTTTGTAGGCATTAGATGTTATGTAAGGTTCCGTACCTCAAAAAAACAGAACCCTTGTAGAATCAATTTAGAATCCGTCTATCTGTATGTATGTCTATATCCACATTTGTCTATCCGTTTGTCAAGGCTATATATCTCATGATCGCGTAGAGGTGATATTAATATCCAATATCCCGGTTTTTTTGGAGATGCGAGCTTTTATGTACTATTTTTGCTACATGTTGTAAGAAATTCACTGTAATCAAAACCTCTATTATGAAATTTAGTAAGAAGTGAGAGCTTTCAATACAAAGAAAGAAATAAAATGGAAATATATAGATATGTAATAGAAAAAAAAATTAAAAACTGATATTTGGTACGGAACCCTCGATGGGCTAAGCAAACCTGCACTTGGCCGATTTCTTTTCTATTTTCATATCTATTAGTCATATTTCTTGTAATGAATTAAAGTATTAATTAATCTAGATATTTGATCTAGATAATCAAGATATTCTATACTTTTGATACGTACATATATGGACATATTAATCTTATGTAATTATGTAAAAACACATGTATATAATTTATATATTTGAATACAAATCCCTATAGCATCTAAACTAACGTGACCTTCGGTTTAGTTAGAGAACTTCAATTTGATTTAAATTGGCAATTACAGGGCACATCTATCCAATTTTTAATTCTAATGTTTAAAATTTTGTTAATGGCCTAAGATCCCATCGCTTAAAACTGTAGGGATCAGATTTTCTAATGAAACTTATATTTAAGAATTATACATGATAGTAGAGTAGATTACACTAGGGTTGCCCAAAAAAATCCTGCCGCAATCACCTTTAATTAATGTTTTTCGTAACTCGTTTTTGGAGAAAATTGCACTCATATGTTTTTTTATGTGAATCGCACATCATTTGAAAGAAAATCGCATAAGGAATTAGAAAAACAATGGTTGCCAGCTCTCAGTCTGCCGCAAGCCCAGGGTTGCCTGGTTTAAAGAGGTCAGTTAATGTTAATATTTGCACTTATGTGTTTTTAATGAATTATATATCAAATTAAAGCTTATTTTTTTCTCATCACTAAAACACATGGTTGCCTGCAAAATAACTGCCGCAAGCAAAGGTTGCCATCATTTGAAATATTTTATTCCGATTCCGTTTGACTTAGAATAGACGATGAAATACGCGGTTTGCCTTATGTTTTAAAGTAAAATATTATAAAATAGAAGGTCAATCTTAAAATTAATATTTATTCTAGCTGTTCACCTGTTAAATGATGATTTTAATCATATTAAGTTCATACAAAAAACTATTTAAACATGAAATCATCCTTATTTTTCCATTGAAATAATGAATCTATGATATTAAGTCTTTGTTAAATTTGTTTTCTAGATATTAATACTCGTTTAAATCGTTATTTTAAAACGACTAAATTATCATCTACGGCGAAGCTGCGCGCGCCCACTAGTATTAAATAAACGTTTACAAATATCGTTCTATTATAAGGTATTAATTACATAATGTTTTCATAATATAATGTAGGTTGACAATTATTGCAGATATTTTATTTATTAATCAAGAAAATATGGAAAATTACCTCGTTATAAACTCTCAATCTCTCTCTTCGTCCTCAGAGAAAAATATATAATATTAAACAATTAATTTAATTTTACTTATCAAACATTAATTATACTTACGTTTTGCATTAGAAAATAATTGAAAAATAAAAATCAAATCAGATTCACGCTGTATCCCGCACGCAGCAGGGTAGGCAGAGGGAACCTAGTGTTAAGACACTCCGTTCCCCACTCTCTGCCGAATTCTGGAGGCATTGCGTGTTGAATGGCAGAACTCAACGCCGCGCTTTGCTTCGACACCAGAACGAAGAGATGGAAATATAAATTTAAGTGAATATTTCATCTCCTCGAGGGGGGTTCTTCTTTATATTTTTGTATTACAACAATGAACTTTTTGTAACACTGTAAGTGATAACCGTGCATTTAAGAAAATGTTACTGTATATAAAATTCATTTTTTGGCGAAACAACAACATAATTTTGCACTTCAGACTCATTATTAAATTCCACACACATTTTTGCACAAAAAACAGATCTTCATTTTTGTCATGTTAATGTTGCACTGTTATTGCATTTAGAAACAATACATCTACGAAAATAAAATTATTGCATTTTGTTTGCTTTGTATACCGCCGCAAAATGTTTATCTATAGTAAAAAGTAGACAACTAATTGATATTTGTCGACTCCTGGTCATAAACCTTAAATAGCGTTTATTATTCGGCATTACTGTCGAAATCTCTTAGAATTTATTTTTGATAAATTAATTTTGTTTATTATAATTCTATCATATATATTTCTTTCAATGCAAATTCTTAAAAGTTGCGTGAGAAAAAAAAGATTGCGGCAACCGTTATCAAAAAAAACGAGAAAAAAAAAAATCAAACGAGCAGAGGACAAAGAGAGAGAGAGTATATTGAAATGTTATTTTCCATATTTTCTTAATTAATAAAAAAACATACGCAATAATTGTCGCCCTTCATTATCTTAAGGAAACATGATGTAATTAATACCTTATAATAGATTGATATTTGTAAGCATTTATTTAATTAGATAATTTAGTCGTTTTAAAATGATAATTTAAATTAGTATTAGTATTTAGAAAACAGATTTAGCGAAGACTTAATATCATGGGTTCATTATTTCACTTGAAAAATAAGGATGATTTCATATTTAAATAGTTTTTTGTATGTTCTTAATATGATTATAAACATCATTTAACAGGTAAATAGCTAGAATAAACATTAATTTTAAGATTGACCTTCTATTATATAATATTTTACTTTAAAACATAAGGCAAATCGCGTATTTCATCGTCTATTCTCAGTCAAACGGAATCAGAATAAAATATTTCAAATGATGGCAACCTTTGCTTGCGGCAGCCATTTTTCAGGCAACCATGTGTTTTAGTGATGACAAAAAAATAAGCTTTAATTTGATATATAATTCATTAAAAAACACATGAGTGCAAATATTCACATTAAGTAACCTCTTTAAACACAGGCAACCCTGGACTTGCGGCAGACTGAGAGCTGGCAACCATTGTTTTTCCAATTCCTTATGCGATTTTCTTTCAAATGATGTGCGATTCACATAAAAAACATATGAATGCAATTTTCTCCAAAAACGAGTTACGAAAAACATTAATTAAAGGTGATTGCGGCAGGATTCTTTTAGGCAACCCTAGTGTAATCTATTCTGCTATCATATATCATTCTTAAATATAAGTTTCATTAGAAAATCTGATCCCTACAGTTTTAAGCGATGGGATCTCCACCTATAAAGACAGATAGAGAATACTAATACTGCGACGACTACGGATTCGATTTCCACCCAAAGAAATGAAAAATATAATATTGTTAGAAATCGGAAGGGGGTAACGTTTTTAAAAAAACACGATAAAAACACGTATCGTCTATATGATTCTAAACTATTTTGAAAGAGATACTATGTAATTGCCATAAGTGATATGTATCACCTACTCACAATACTTCACACTAGTTTCCTTCCAACAGGGGCCGTCACTTACAAGCGAGTGCCCCCGACTGACACAATTCCACTCCTTTTATAGTTATTTTCCACCTAAATCTACACTCTTTTACACGAGTACGCTAACAATATATTGATTCTTTCGCCCTGGTAACAAGGCAAAAGCCCGGCGTTGAATTCTGCCATACATCTATCCAATCTCTAGATTGGATAGATGTATGAAACAATCTAAGATTGACGTTGATAGATATATATGATTGACGTTGGAGATAGGTTATTAATATTGGGCGTAAAAAAAGAAGTCGAACCGATAACTCCTTTTACACACGTAATGGAGTCGTTAACCGATTTCTATAAAAGGTAAAATCTGTAAAACCTAATTAATATACATTATTTGTTTCTTTATAAAGTGAACCTATTATAAATGATCAATAATGAATATACCTGGAAATTTGTAAAAAAACTTATTTTTCTATGTCTATGTACTTATACCATTTGAATTAATAAAATGCAGCAAATTACACTAAATAAAATTAAAAATTCAGCTTTATAACAATTTTTTATAATAATATTATAAATATAATTTAATTTTCTTTTGTTTAATTTTTCTAACGTCTTCGTCTCGTGGCGCTGCGGTTCGGTTCCCATTCGGAACAATGAATTACTATAATTTCTTCTCTCTGGTTAAGAGTTCTGCCACTAAACACGCAATGTCTCGAAAATTGGACGTAATCGGAAACGGAGTGTCTTACAACACTATGTTTCCCCGCCTATTATATAAATATGAAATCACTTAGGCTCTTTCCAACTGGGCCAGAATTGCGTCACATATATACAGATAAATAAATTCTAACACTAGGTAATATACAATGAAGTCAATTTACTACAATATTATACAAGATAAAGCTTATAGATCCATTGTTATCTCTATATATAATAAGACAGTAAAAATATTTTGTCTGTACATTTAGTAATTTTGACTGAAATGGATAGAGGGACACTTAAAAAGACTAATAGAAAGCAAAAAGATTTTTTTTGAATTTCTTGTCTGTCTGTCTGTCTGTCTGTCTGTCTGTCTGTCTGTCTGTCTGTCTGTCGACATATTGTTGTCCGCATTTTTCTCTGAAACTACTGAACCGATTTACTTGAAAATTTCACCAATTGCTTTGTTTTAACTCAATTTAGGTTCTAAAGTTTGGTTCATCAAAATCGGTTCATTAAAAAAAGTTATCGTCATTTGAATGAACTCAAGGCATTAGCTTGCCAGCGAATGTTATATAGAATCCCGCTGGTATGACCCTGGCTAAAGAATGACGTTCGAAACGTTAATTTAAACTTTATATTTGTTTGTCATTCTATTATAGGGTGTGAGGCCAGTCGTGGCGCAGCGGCACGAGGTGTGACTGCAAAACCGACTGGTTGTGGGTTCGATCCCCACTCGAGGAGATGAAATATTTACTTAAATTTATATTTCCATTTCTTCGCTCTGGTGTCAAGGTTAAGCGCGGCGTTGAGTTCTGCCACTCAACACGCAATGCCTCCAGAATTCGGCAGAAAGTGGGGAACGGAGTGTCTTAACACTAGGTTCCCTCTGCCTACTCTGCTGTGTGCGGAATACAGCGTGAAGCTGATTTATTTATTTATTTTATTATAGTTGTCAATCAATTCTGCTTATTAAATAATCATGTATTTTAAGCGGGCGAAGCCGTGGGCGGGCCGCTAGTTATAACATATGGGGACATAGGTATATAAATATTTACGTCGTGTATCTACCCAATAAACATATCAAGACGTAAATTTGGTCCGGAATGGTCTAAACGTATGGTTTTTTTATATATGGGAGTAAAGCTTCACGCTGTATCCCGCATATAAAAGGATAGGCAGAGGGGACATCGTATTAAGACGAGCGTCTTAACACTAGGTTTCCTTATGTTCCCGTTCCCACTTTCTACTCAATTTCTCAAAAACATTGCATATTGAGTGGCGAAACTCAACGCCGCGCTTTGTCTTTGTTTGTGTATAAACTAAAGCGAAAAAAGGAAAATAATTCATTCCCACATTCCGGCACTATGTTGCTGCACAGAGACGGACTTTTTTTGTTACTTAAGTTTTTAAAATTTTCAACGCAAAGTTGCGTGCGTATCCTGTGCGACAACACGTAAAGAAGCCATCGTCGCTTATACGACAATACGTAGAGAGAGCCGTCGGCCAGAGACCGTAGTGACGCAGTGGCACAAACGTGCGACTGTAAGCGCGACAATTGTGTATTGGATTCGATTCCTCCTTGGGAACATAATTTTATTCATTCAATATTTTCATATTCTCGCTGGTAACAAGGTTTGCCTTAAGTGGCGACACTCTAGTCGCAATTCCTTAAGTATTCGGGGGAAAAATGGGAAATGGAATGACTTTAAGAAGTACTGAGTATCTTAACACTAGGTTCCCAAGTTCTCTCTGCCTACCCTGTTAAATGCGTACACTAATAATTTTGTAGAGGCCATTGAAAAAAATTGTTACCGACGTATTAACATTTACTTATTTTTCTTTTATGAGTGGAATCGACTCCGTAGTCTATTTGTAGCAACTGTTCAAGAATAATATATTAGTGATATACTATTTATATTACGACAGATAAAATATAAATATAAATTGATGTTCAAATTAACTACTTTAATATTTTAAAGTTTTTAATTAAGTAGTAATAATAAGACCGAAAATTAAATAGAATAGCGCAAAACGCTACGCCTTTGTACTAGGTTCTATCTTATCTCTAATGGAGGTAGAAAAAAATAAATTTTAATATAATTTTAAGCTATATTATTATGTTTATGTATGTGAAATAGTAAGCTTAAGGACTTGCCAATTGATTAGTATTATCAATCATTTCGAAATTGTATGTAAGTCATTCTTGCGTGAAATTGAATATATTAATAGGATCAGTGAGTGCCAAGTACAAACTTATCCTCGTGTTACGCACAAATTTAAACACAAGGCTCGGGTAAATATTATAGTTTGTAGAACCGCAGACTATCCTTAATAATAGTAGTTATATCGTTCTTAATATATATATATATTAGAAATATTTAGTATACTGACGATGATGATTACACAGACAAATACAAGTTGATATTTTATCAACTTCTTCTTATTCCCGACTGTTAAGGAATATTCTTTATTACATCATATCTCCAGACCCGCTGAATGGATTTACATAATTGTACCTCAATTATGTATATTCGTAAGATTCGTCTTAAGAGCCCAAGTGTTCTTAGATAGGTGACGTTAAAAAAAATCATGGCGGCTGTGGGACGCCATTGCACTGAGTGAAAAAAAAAATGTTTTTCGAATACCACAATATGGGTATCAAATTCAAGAGCTGAATACAAGGATTTCAAAAAGGTATATGACTCCTAACAAAAAAGTGAAAAATAAAAAAAATAAAAAAAGGAAAACCCCGGCTGCATAAAACTAAAAAGACAAACATAACCCTCCCTTAGCAGTCGAGAAAAACAAAATCCCGACTGCATAAAACTAAGAAGAAAAAAACAAGCCCAATAGTTTATTTGGATTAACAGTAGCACTTCATAGTTTTATGCGGACGGGGTTTTTGTTTTAAAATATTTCAATATTTTTCGAAAAGTGTGAGTGTAAGCGTGACAAGTGGTGAGTTCGATTCCCTCTCAAGGAAATTAAATATTTAATATGTTCATTTCTTAGCTCTAGTGTCGAGGCAAAGTGCGGCATTGAGTCCCGCCACTCAACACGCAATGCCAAGTGGGGAACCGAAGTGTCTTAACGCTAAGTTCCCTCTGCCTACTCTGCTGTGTGCGAGGTACAGCGTAAAGCTGAAAAAAAGTGTAGTCAAAATCGGTACTACATCACATTATAAAATCAATTCAGATTATAATGTATTCTCCATTTGAACTTTCATTTTATTTTAAAATATTATAAAAAAAGTATCAGAATAATTCTACATTATTGGACATTGAAGAATAATTGAACAATTACTATGGTCGTCCTGGATTTCGCGGACAGTAACACGGTTTTCTACAATTTGGCTTCGAACTCTTATGAGTTTTATGTGCAGACCCGCTTTTCTCTCTTACAGCTTGTTGCATTTTAGCCATTAAGCTATTGATTTGGTTAGTTAACTGCCCAACTGTGTTACACATTTGTTCAAGAGTGCCCATGGATGGAACAATTGGGCTATCCTTGCGGCCAATATCACCAGGGGCTTCTTCAGATGAACAGCCTGAGGGACAGCCTTTATTAACCAAAGGAGTGTCTGATGATGGGAATCCGTAATTAGGCTTCGGATGCGGATGATGAGGAGGAGCACAGGGCTGTACAGGTGATGGCTGCGGAATTTCTGGTTTCTGAGGGGTGCTATTCACTTTGCAACTTTTACCACATTTATCTAAAGCACATCCTGTAGTTAATGGTGTTTGTTGCGTTTCTTGATCTTTATTAATCGGACAAAGCATATTTCCACATTTTGGAGGCTTATTTGCTGGGCATTGGGTATTGGTACAACTAAATGGTTCGTCGACTCGATATTCCTTTGGTAAAGTCGTTTTGCAGTCCGGACACGGGCATGTTATTCGTATGATACCCGCTTTTATATCTTTAATCTTTCCCGGGGTGTAGTTAAGGCAGTTGTAGTGCACCCAACTTTGGCATGCGCCTTGACACTGTATTCCATTTTTTTGTGAAACTGGTCCTAAACATATTTTACAGGGATTTTTTACTTTGTTGCATTTTGGCATTTTGGTTGAGTTTGAAAGAATTAGGTTATTTTGTTGATCATCGTTGATTTTTATAGTTTAGCTCATGATTAAATTTTCAAACATTATTGACACGTGTGATGACATCCTACTGACAGAACAGCAAGTTAGAAAGCAATTTCTTTTTTTTTATTGAAATTATACTAAAAACTTTATACAGATATAATTTAAATAAATTGTATTCATAATTATTTATCGAAAAAATATTTATCGAACGGCAACTTCTTTTATTTTGCACACAATGTCCCTTAGCTGAGTGGAAAGTTGGCCCACTGTGTTAGATAAGTTTTCCAAAGCGCAGACCAACATTTCCTGGTCCACATTCGAAAGATGGGATTCTGAAGAAAATGTTCTCATTTGTTCCAAGTGTTGTGTATCTGAAAAAAAAATGTTTTTTCGAGATTTCATGAATTAATGAAAGTCAACTATGAATTACTTATAAAGCATACAACTAAATTATTTAAAATATGAAAATTAAACTGTCTCCAACTTTAAGTTTTAGTATTAGAATCTAATAGAATCTGAGTAAGTAATATACCAAATCTTTAATAGAAATGAAATTTCAAATTTCACGACGACGTATATAAATTAACTAAAAAAAAATATTGAAGCAAGTCGTGACACAGGGGCACAAAATGTGACTGTAAACGAGATTGATTGTGGTTTCGATCCCCAGTCGTGGAAAAGAAAAGAAATATTTATTTAAATTTATATTTCCATTTCTTCGCTCTGGTGTCGATGCAAGTTCCGTCACTCAACTTTTTTCGCAACGCAACTCAACGCAATTACTCCAGAATTTGGCACAAAGTGGGGAAGGAAGCGCCCTCTGCCTACCCTGCAGCCATCGGGATACAACGTGAAACTGATGTGATTTAAAAAAATGTAATAAGGAAAAGAAATTAACAATTATGAAATATTATATAAATATTTACCTGAATCAAAAGAGTTAGTAGAAAGATTCGAACATGATTGCGACTGTTTAGGTGAACATGTTAATTTACATTGTGGTGGACGACCCTGTTTCTTTAACATTAAACCAGATGAAGAAGTAGTTATATTACATTTATTTGGGTTTTTTGAAGGTATATTGGAGGTGCACTGTTGCTTAACAGGTGATGGTGCTGGGCTATACTCAACAGGAGGAGGTGGATATGTAGGTATAGGACTAGCATTTTTACTCGGACATTCAGTTGAGGCACAAATCGGCAATTTATTTGCAGGACATTGAGTATTAGTACACGTGTAAGGCGGATCCTTTAACACTTCTTTGGCCTCTGATGTAGCGCAATCTGGGCAGGGACAAGTAATAACTATTATACCGGCCTTTATATCATGAATTTTGCCAGGAGTATAGTTCAGACATTTGTAGTGGGCCCACTTTTGGCAAGCGCCTTGACACCTCAAACCATTCTTTTTACTGACCGGTTGAAAGCAAATTTTACATGGATTTTTTACTTTTGTACACTTCATAGCGGCAGTTATATAATTTTAATGTTGTTCATGATGGTAATTTGTTTTGTTACTTTATCCATTGCTAACTAAACAGAAAAAGTGCCCAAATAAATATTAAAAAATACTATTAAAAATACATTTTGTATCATATGTTACATGTGACATTTTATATGACAGGTTTTGTTTTTAGTTTTAAAAATCATTGTTTAAAATTCTGGCTTCTATATTTTCAATACCATTTTTAAGCAAAAAATTCAGAATCAAAATATTATATTTCTAAATTGTTACTTGTCATTGTCAGTGTCAATGTCAACAAAAGTATTAATTTTAGGTTATATTTTCTATATTGTTCGTTTAAGCTGAAAATATTATAAACACTAAACAAAATGCCGTTTATGAAAGGCAGAGCCCCGATCAGACGAACATTAAACTATCTTAATGCCGGAAAACTAGTATTCAAAGACAAAATAAAGATTTTCTCCGTTGCGTATAACATTCACGGGACTAATAATGCTGGTGCGAAAGAATTCGTTTTCTGGTATCTTCCACAAATACAATACAAAAATCCTGATGTACAAGTAGCTACATTGAAAAATTTAACGCCATCTCCATTTATAAAATGCTATTTTGATGACGGCAGGCAAATTTTAGTTGACATTGATAATAAATCTAAAGAGGATATTTTAGAGCATTTATTGAACACTGTTGGGAAGTCAAAGGAAGTTTTAGAAGCTGAGGCCGTTGCTGCTGAAAAGAAAGACAATCCAGCTAACTTTGGCATAGGCTGTGAAAGACCTTGTATATGTGAAGCGTATGGTCAAGTACCGTGCCCTGGTGTTGTGCCTTTACCTAAATTTATGAGAGGAAAGTATAAAAACCAAACGGATTAGACTAAGCATTATTAATTAATAATTAAGTTGTAATGTAGGCTTGTGTAAAATAAATATAGATTTAATGTTGTAATACTTTATTTCATTAACCTCAAATTTGATTTAAAGAATAAATTAATATTTATTTATTTCAAAAGCTGTAATATTATAGAAAAAAATTTGATATAAGTATATAAATTTAAAATATCAGAACTTATGATTGTTTACTACATCGGCCATTAGAGCAGCAGCAATATATTGAAAATTTTCAAATGCCACAAAAGTTTTGGAGTTATTGTGTAAAAACAGTTTATTGTTGACTTCTTTACCTCTAGGTCCAGTGTGGAAGAATATCCATTTATTTTTAGTGTGACATTCTATGTCCTACAAGAAAATTCTGTATTTACATATATATATTTATATTTGGTCAAGGCCATCATAGCGCAGCAACACTGCATTTGACAGTAAACCCAATAATTAAAGGTTTAATTTCCATGTATATGAATTAATTATTTTCATTTCATACAGTAATAAAACAAAATTGTAATAGGTAACTAAAACTACCTCTACAGAGAGCTTGAACTCATCAACTTTGTCTTCATTAGTAGGCCCAGCTATTATAACCATAGCCTCTTTTAAAACATCCTCTTTAGACATGCACTGTTTTAGTTCTGTATGGGCATGACTACACATGTCTTCACTAACTTTGTATAAAAGTGGACTTACTGGACATTTCTGTAACATTAATTTTGATAAAAATATTTATTATATTGAAATTTAAAAAAATAAATCAGCTTTTATTATTAAACTAATAGGTAGAGTCCTCAGGTGGGAATCGAACCCACAACCAGGAGATTTTACAGTCACACGTTGTGCCCCTGCACCAAAACTGGCCTCTTATGATAATTGATCCCTTCACATGAAACAAAAAAAGTAAAGAGTTAAATACAATTTTTGAAACAAAGTTAAGAAAGGTGGATTTATCTATAACAGAGATATCTTCCAAGTTCCAGTCTGTGGAAGTGGCTGAGGGCAACATACTGGTGGGGAATATATAAACAGAGTGACAGATTTTGATGTTAATATATTTTTGTTTTCTGGATTTTCAATGTTTTAACTTAATAAAAGTTACTGAATAAAAATTCTACTTTTGCTTAAAACTAATCTTACCTCACAACCACACTTAAATCTGATGTTGGCTCCAAGCATTGGACACAACAAGAGATAAGAATTCAACACCGGATGCGGAGATCCAAAGTACGCTAGGTTCACATTTTTTAATGTCTTAAATTCTTCCTGCAAAAAAAACAATCATCTATATATAAAATTAAATTAAATCAGCTTCACGATGTATCCCGCACACAGCAGGGTAGGCAGAGGGAACCTAGTGTTAAGACACTCCATTCCCCACTTCTGCCGAATTCTGGAGGCATTGCGTGTTGAGTGGCAGAACTCAACGCCGCGCTTAACCTCGACACCAGAGCGAAGAAATGGAAATATAAATTTAAGTAAATATTTCATCTCTTCGAGTGGGGAGCGAACCCACAACCAGCCGGTTTTACAGTCACACCTCGTGCCGCTGCGCCACGACTGGCCTCAATCTATATATAATATATGATTAAATCAGAACATTGCGCCCTAAATTTGCCGCTTGCTGTAATGATACAAATGCATTACACATTTCATAGCATTTCTATGAAATGTGAATGAGAAAGTTCTCACTCGATCCTATATTTTCTCTATTTTTGTCAAAGTTACATAAAATGTATTAATTACCATTATAGCCATAATGGTGGCCATAGACTGAATCGTAGCGTGAGTCCTGGACCTCATACATAACACGGGTACTGTGGACTGATCTGCGAACCGTTTGAGACACATATGTGTCATCGTTGCTACGAAGATTACATCCGCCATATATGAAAATATCCTAAAACATAATGATAGAAAAAGAATTTTGTGCCTTTTCCCGTATAGCGCGATTGGTAGAGGGAACTACTAGGACACTACGCTTTCCACTTTCCATTTAAATTCGAGACATTGACGAGTAATTGTTGAGTAGCGTGAAGATAATAGATTATTAAAGTACTTTATTTCTTTTTATAAGAATATTGTAAAATATATTTCAAAGACGGCCTGGCAGAGCTACCTTTTGAATTGGTGGTGTAGTTTTTGTAGAAGTGACAATACCTACTGATATTTTAATAATAAATCATTAACCATGTACTAAACGTAAACGTTTCTTTGAATTTTAAATATTATCATCACATCAGCTTTTGACGCCTATTGTAGAACAAGGAATACAGCCACTACTAATAGAGATAATAAGAAGTAACCTGGGACATTTTCAGTGAAACTTAACATATGATTTTTCAGCCTCACATTGTATCCCGCACATAACAGGGTAGGCAGAGGGAACCTGGGAACCTAGTAGCAAGATACTCCGGTCCCATTGAGACACGCCTGTTATATGCAGGAGGATTATAAGAGAAAACCGAAGAGAAGAGAAGAATGTGTGTTATACCTTCCCATATAATCATTGTCCCATAACAATTGATCTGTAACATTGACGTCATAAGCCCCCAGCATAGTGGCCGCCTTCGACACCGCCATATTTAAAAACGGTTCGTTTACTTCTTGTAAGATCATTATTTTGGTATTTTCTAGAACTTTCTGATGAATAAAATATTATATGTTAAAGCATTTTCTGTTAAAACAAGCAGCTAGGAATCTTAATGATTCATAATCGCACAAACGTAATGTTATACTTTAGTTAATTTAAGAGTAAAATTAATTGGCAGTAACCAAAACCGCCTAGTTAAGCACTATATCGGAGAGGTCGTTGATTTCTTATTATTTATATCACCTTCACAAAATTCAGACATTTTACGGGATATAGACAAAATCCTTTTTTTTTCATTTTCTGCCATTTTGACACATTATATTATGGTGTATATGGACAACCACTAGGGCGTATCTAGAGATATTTTCTAGGGGGCCTTGACTTTTGATTTAAACTGATCTTTTTGTGTAAAAGTTTCCAAACCTTTAGTTTTACTCTTCAAAAAAAAATTGGTAAAAATTTCTTGACAAGACTCGCAATAGGACACAATGTAGAGTACGGAGTGTTTTGACACTAAGTCCTCTCTATTTAACATTCTAAGCAGACAAACCTTAAAATTGTGAAACTTCACAACTCGATTTATATAGTTATTTAAGTAACACATTAACATACCAATCTCTTACGATGCGAGTCACCTACACTAGATTTTAAATTCATTGCACTCTCTAATATATTCAATACCATATCGGAAGTCCAATTCCTAAAGCATATCAAGTGTTTTGGCTTTGAGCATCTGTAATCATAATATATTTATTAGATAAATTTAGGTGAGGCACAGGGCGTGCGAAGGGCATCAAACGCGAAGGTTGTGTGTTCGATTCCCACTCGGAGGAATGAAATATTTAATATTTTTTTATTTTCTCGCTCTGGCAACGGGGCAAAGCGAGACATTGAGGCGTGAGTGTGAAAGTGAAAATGAGGAGTGGAGCTGTCTTAACATGGTTCCCAGGTTCTTTAAGAAGCGAAAAAAAATTAGAAAACACAACTACACGAGTACAATGAATTATTTTATATTTTCCTTAATTTTTCTGTATTAAAAAATAACGCACTGTTTGATTTCCATCACTCAACATTTTATATCTCAGATTCGGGCAAAGTCGAAAAGTGGAGAACGAAACACTCATCTACTATGTCTACATATTCTTCAGAAAAGTATATAAGATGATTATGGGTTCAATTCCCGCTTAAGAGTAGGTAATTAGAATTAAATTGGAGGTTTTGCTTTGGTTTACTTAATATTTGTTTGTTTATTGAGTGTTGACACTGCATCATCCAATCTAAAGTATTAAAAATCTGAAAATTACTTTAAAGTTAATCTCAGTCCGGGTTAATTAAATTTAAATAGAAAATATATACATAATATTAATATTTCGAAATATAGATCCATTTATTCATTAATGTTATTCAAAATAACACTTACACGTTGCGTTTTTTAATTTTTTGTATAAAATCAAGGTTTTTAACATTTCTAAATACCTTCATACTTGATACGAAGCACATGTATAGCTTATTATAGTTTTATGAGTATCCCATAAGAAATAAGTATATTTATAATATGTTAAAGAATTTTTGACTTCTGTATGTCATATTTTACGCTATACGTACATATAACGTAGCTTCTAACAGCAACAGATTGACAAGATTTATTAATTTTTATTTTCTTTTCGCCAATTTAGGACCAATGCTATGATAACAAATAATTTAATCATTCAATTTCCAATGTTTAAAAAAAATTGTTAAAAATTACTCAAAAATATATGTTCGTATCGACTTACTAACAGACATCTAAACTGTATAAATTAAAAAAAACCGTTCTATATACATTTTTTTTGTTCATGTGTCATTTCTTTTGTGAGGTCTAGACATGAAAATTTTCTCCAATCATTATAAAAGTGTTGAATGTCGCACCATCGCCTCATTCTCAATATTATGAATCTATTTATTTCTTGCATTCTAAGTTCAAATTGGTTTGTAAATAAAAAAGTAAAGAATTTTTAAATATTATTATTTAAAAATTATTTTAAAAAACATTTTACATAATTATGTACAGTATGTAAACCGATGACGATATTCTTTTCCTATGACATTTTAAAACAAAGTGCCCGAAGCTTTGTACACCAATCAACAGAATTTTAACGAACTGCCCAACTTGTCATAGAAAAATTTTGCTTGCCATCCGTTTTTCAAATGCGAGAGTATGAAATTGTGAAACAGTCGGATTTATAAGCAAAATGCCAACAGCAAGATATTAAAGTTTAATTAATATACATCACGTCACTCCGTCTAGTATAAGTCATTTACTTGGTCAGACAAGAACGTTTGTCATGCATGCATAAGTAAGCAGATTCAATTCCAGCTACAATTAAGATTTTTCGACAACTTTTCCAACATCGGTATTATAATATATTCAGCTTCACGCTGTATCCCGCACACAGCAGGGTAGGCAGAGGGAACCTAGTGTGGGAACGGAGTGTCTTACACTCCGTTCCCCATTTTCTGCCGAATTCTGGAGGCATTGCGTGTTGAGTGGCAGAACTCAACTATAATATATAATATTATATAATATATAATGTGGTATAATAATAAGTTGTAAAATTTGTTTAATTTATTTCCACACCGTGAGACAAGAGAGTGCCTAACGTCAAAACACTCCGATCTCTGCTTTCCGACTAAATACCTATATATTTTTAACTTCACGCTGTATTCCGCACGAAGCGCGGTAGGCAAAGGGGCTTAAAAGTTAAGACGGTCCCATTAAATCACAAGTCCCATATATCGCTCCAGTTTGCAAATATAAGTGTTACGGAACTCCGCAAATTGAATATTATAGACACGAATGTACATGCGCGAGTTTGAATCGTTCCTGTGTTCACACACTTCATAAAGTATTTGTCGGACTATATTACTCTTGCCTTTCATTAAAGAGAAAAATATAAAATTGATTGAATAAATAGTGTCTTTTGCTAATTAAAAAAATCGCATCAATAAAAAAAATATATTGTTATACTTTTATCGTTAAGAAAATAGATTCGAAAATAAATATATATTAAAAATAAAACACAAAATCAGATATAAAAATTTATATTATAGGAAATATTTTGGATTCAACAACTCCTCGTGACAACCCCCGCCTTGACACGTGACATGGCACTTGCTGACTGACTGACCGGACTATATCCATGCTATGTATAACACTTTTGCATTACATTAAAAGAAATAATAAAACTGACATTTCTATACTGAATAAACAACGTCTCACACTAATTTAAAAAAAATGTCATCAACAAAAAACTACACAAATCAATTTTAATTTTGTAAAAATAATGAATTAATTCAACTAGTATTTAAAATTAAAATTGTCAAATAACAATAATACAATTACATATTTTTTTATATAAAGTATCGAAGACAAGGAAAACTATAGAGATGACTTCGCATTTGCATTAAAACGAGCACGAACCGAAAAAAAAACACTAAAAACCATTTAAATTTTAGCATGAATATACATAAACATTATATAGAAGAAAAAAATGCAATATTTAAAAAAAAAAAGCAAGCATCAAGACGAAGACCGCCACCGACATCACAATTTCGTTGTCAACACGCGCAACGAGGTTATACCGAATCATTATCACACTTATCACTTATCACTGATACCTCGATGCAAAGGAAAGAAACAGAAAAAAAAGTTATTTTTTTTTAATTTATTCACTGTTTTTCACCTAACTAATATCTAGACTTAGATTTATAGACACTCGCGCAGTCACTCACAGACTATCTTTTATACTACAGAGCTCATTTACAATTGGGGGTTGAGTCAATTCCTTCCAAATAAGCTGCGAAGGCATTATTTTATTTATTATTCTTTTTTTTTGATAAATATCACACAATTTATCACTAACAATTAAATAATTAATTAATATTTCTATCGGCCATATTATAGCGCACAGCGTTCGTGTACCGCTTATATCTAAAAACGCGTGTGGAATTGACCGGTCCCCTTACACTAAACAAGATCATCTATACAAAATGAATTTTATGCATGTTTAGAATCGCAGCTTTTATGAAAATTTTGAAAAAAAAAAGTTATTTTTTACTATTTTTAAAGTGTTTTTTTTACTATTATTAATAAAATAAACAAAAAAAAAACAATTTATAATAAAAAAGGAGTGCCAAACTTCAATTCTAAACAAACATACAGGGTATCCCACAAGCGACTGCCAACAACACTTAGAACCGTGTCACATTAACTTACAATACAAATGGTTTCTAACTGCGACACGGTTCCAACCGACCATCGCGATGAACCTCAACAATATTTAAAAAAAAATAAACGATACAAAATTTCATTTTTTCAAACATAATTAGTTGTTTACGTACAATATTTATGTAACTGTTATTATTATACAGTATTGTGACCTATTCTTATGTTTTTTCACTTCATCACTACCATTTTATTTACAATGTTTATTCAAAAGAAAAATGTATAATGACACTAAAAATGTAAAACTGAATCATATAAAAGCAAATAAGGCAAGTTTTATTTTAAGTAAACAGCAATAATAATAATTGTTAAAAAAATAAAGGAATTATTTCGAAGATCTTTTTGTATCTATTCGTTTTACTTTTAAGGATAAGTAGGAGGAATAATGTTAATACACTCCAGTTCCTACGCACCCTCGAATTCTGAAGACTAACGTTGTGTGCAGTGGCGCAACTTAAAGCTGCGTTTTGTGTTGTCACCCCAGAGCTAGGGAATGAAAATAACAAATTCCTCCGAGGGGGGTCGAATCTACAACAGTCGCGTTTACCATTAGATGGCCTCATGGTATTTTTTTATTGCTTTTTTTGCTTCCATATGACACAAAATGGTTTAATAAGTAATGCATGCCCAATAAATCCCTATTACATATTTATATATAATATAGCCAATTCGTTTCTAGCCATTTTATTTTTTCTGCCCTCTTATTAATTATGATTAATAACAATTTTAATGTATTTTAGCAACTAATGTATGTGTAAAGCACTTTTCACAGCCAACTACAATAAAGTCGGTCCAAACAGAATAGGGTTGCCACATATTAAAAATATGACAAAACCTTGGTATGGCAACACAAAATTTAAAACATGATTTACAAAAAAAAATTAAAAGCCGGTTATTTTAAAACATTAAAGATTTTTATAAAAAATAAAAGTTAATCCAGCATATGAAAACCTATATTTTTTAACAATATTCCATACAAATGAGGGCAGAAATGTAACTAACTTCAATCCAACATTATAGGGATAGTAACAACCCTATTAAAAAAAACGATCACAAAGTAAAAAAGTACATAATAAATAAAAAGAATGATTAACAAGAACTTTGCGGTCAATAAGGCACGGGTAAAAAAATAATAAAAAACCCGATTTAATAACCTTAGGCGTTTTACGTATACAATCATCATTATTAATAATCGATTCAAAAAATATTTTTTCAATTGAAAAAAAAAAATAGCGTTGCTAATTTCAACAAAAAAAATACTTATCGAGTCAATAAATAACAGAAACAAACGGTGGAATTGTTAAAAACAATGCTTCATATATACTTATTATAAATAAATATTCCTGGCAACACTATTGCTAATTTAGGCTGGGTATTCAAATCACCCATTTAATACCAATATTTGGACTGGACACTGACATTTAAAATATATATAATCTATATTTATTATATGTCTTTATATTAGATTCATCTCGCATATAGCGATGTAGACAGAGGGAACCTAGTGTTACGACACTCTATTCCCTACTTTTCATTCAATTTTCCAGACATTGCGTGGTGGCAAAGTCAACGCCGTGCTATGCCAAAACAATTCACCAGAGCGAGAAAATGACAACAACTCAATCCCCCGAGTGGGGATCGAACTCACGACCTTGCCGTTTACGCATTTATATATTATATACATTTAAAATGCCTTTATCGATCGATAACTCTAACTAATCTCATTCCGTTGGTCAAGCGACATGTATTTCTTTCTCATATTAAACAAATAAATACTTAATTATCGCTTAGAACCTTAAGTATGAAAAAGCGTATAAATTATATCATGTGTTCGTTTTAACGGCCTTAGTGTCTAAAATGTCTGTATGTTTATTATTGTAAACCATAAAATCAATATATTTTATATTAAAAGAAATATTTTCATTTTAAATTTGTTTGGAAGACTATGCCTGTAAAATATTTGTTATTCCATAAAGAATATAAGTTTTTTTTGGGAAACATAAACTGACTAATTCTTATTTATGTTGTTAGGAAAAGTTAGCAAGATAGTTCAAATAAAAAAAAAACTGAACATCTTTTATTTGGTATAAACGGTGGTACTTTAATATGAGAAACATTTAAAATAACAAACATACAGACATCCAATTTAACAGTATTTAATAATAGAGGTAGTTATCTGTGTTAGTCATGTGATGTTTCAATATTTTTTTAATGTTACATACACTTTGCTAAAAAAAAATATTTTAAAATCATATAATAAATTTGAACATGGCCGGAATCGAACCTGCTTCTATCTCAATTTAACTACATGTTGTTACAGACATACATCGACAATTTTATAATTACATTATAAACATACCGCCATGATCACAAATTTCATGATTTTAAAATTTTTCTTTTTGATTATTTTTAATCTGTGGCAGATATTAATTTTAAGACACTACCACTGACATCTACCTCTCTTTGTAACATGACATTGACTTATTCTAGCTTAATGGCAAGGAGGACATCATTTTAATTTATATATCAAATATTTATATATGGACTGTGTATTTCAATTGATTTGATTTAATAAAGATACACTGTAAAGGCAGTTTTTTATTATTGGAATGAAAAATTTGTGACAACTAAGTACTAAAAAAGCCTTATGAAGCAAGGTAGGCAAGAGGAGCTTCATGTTAAGACACCCTCCGCGAACTCAATAAATAACATGCAACAGGGAATGGCAAAAATTACAATATTCACCCCCGAGTGGAGATCAAACCCACAGCCATCGCGTTTACACTCAACCCACTGTGCCACGACGGCTTAATGTACATTCAAAATAACTTTTGTAACACATTTTTTTTAGTGCTTACATTCAATAAAATGAAACCACATTCGAATAATTTGATGTTATATAATAACGATTTTGAAACCATTTGTTTATATTACTAATTATTGCTCACATTTTCCACATCATAAAGTCAAATTTTATAATAACTTATTTTTCTCCAAATTAGTTTTTCCAAATTTTCAATTACTAACAATCATAAGAAACACACATTTAGAATATTCAAGTCACAGTTTTCATTGTACTTAGTTGTCTATAGAGAACTTTTAAATTTCGCTCATAGCTATACTTATAAAGCATTAAATTGAATATTATGCTTCATAATATTTTTTTACAAGCTAGATTTTTAAACTGAAATCTCAACATGTTTCCAACCAAAGATTTCAAAAATATTCTGCCTAATAAAAAAAAAATAATCAAAATACACAAAGTGAGATATCTATCAACAATATATAATATACATATATAAATGTCCTCTCTCACCCATTTACCGTACGCTAGAATTTATCTTGGAATATGAACAGGTTGTTCGTGGCGGCGACGGCGATCACACTCTCGTGCGGATGCCACGCTGTGTGTAATATTTTTTTATTGAAGTCCAAACAGTCTACGCTTATTTCGTCCTGAAAATTATTTTTATATTTCAATATTCAATATATATTGTAATTCTTTTTATTATTCATAAAACAATATATAATATTAGTCATAAAACAATATTTTAAATGTTGAATATATATCCTAAACTGTGTCCTAAAAAAATAATGAGCAGACACACAGTATAATTAAAATTATGAATTAATAAAAAATGTAAAAAAAATATAGTAATATGTTAAGCCCCTTTTACACCTTTACCCTTATCAAAGGGAAACTTCCGCATACAACTCATTATGAAATCGAGTCGTAGGTATTGGCGGCAAAATTCAAAGTTGTTTAACCTTTAGTAGTATTTTATAGTAGTATGTGTTTATTCGTCCACGATACATCGATCGTACTGTATATACCTATAGTCTAAAAAATTTACTTCAAGAAGGTCACTATTCTTCAGCCATACGTCTACCAGGGACTTATAAAGAATATACTTTACCCAAAAAAAAACAAAGCAACAAAAATGACTACATAAGCCCCACCTTCTTCCTCTTGGCGGTGGTGGCGACGCGGCGCGCGCGCAGCGGCTGGCGAGGGCGCGCGGCGGCGTCGCGCGACGCCTCTAACGTGAGCTCGCCGCGCCGCCCCGCGCTCGCTGCGTTGGACACGCCGCCGCGTTCGAATATTCTGAAACATTCCAATATTTTGTGTATCGTTTTTTTTTTCAGTTTCACGCTGTATCCCGCAGAAAGCAGGGTAAGCAGAGGGAACTTAGTGTTAAGACACTCCGTTCCCCACTTTCCACCGAATTCTGAAGACATTGCGTGTTAAGTGGCGGAACTCAACGCCGCGCTTTGCCTTAACCTCAGAACAAAGAAATGAATATATAAATTTAAATAAATATTTCATTTCCTCAAGTGGAGTTCGAACCCACAACCAGTTAATTTTACAGTCACACTTTGTGCCCCTGCATCACGATTGGCCTCACATTAACTTTCATATAAATAGACAAAAATAAAAAAAAAGTTAATTAAATATTAACTCACCTGAAGAATCCATTATACGAGCCAGTCATGAGCCGCTGGTCGTCCCCGCTCCAGCAACACTCGAACTTGTCGAAGATGCAGTCGTTCTCGTACAACGAGCACAGTTTGGAACGTAGGTACTCATGCACCTGAGAGGGAGAAATACATTTTTTTTATTACATTTTTTCTTATGAAAAATGTTAGGCATCAATATGTGACATAGTGTTTTAGTTTGAAACGTTCACATTATTCTATATCTAGTGCTTTAAACAATGTAGTGCACTTTATTTTCCCGCGTAGAGTACCATTTCGGTACCATTTGTTGAGTGGCAGAACTCAACGCCTCGCGGTGTTGCTACCAGCCCCAACATAATCATAATGATTCATTCTTCAGAGTGGCAATCGAACCCACAACTATTGCTTTTAAAATCAAGACGCCGTGCTGCGTGTGTTTAATTAATTCAAATATTCATTAAATGTTCAAATTAATTGATGAACAAATAAAATTAATTAACTTACTGGATATGTTTCTACAGGTTTTGTTTCCATTCTAAGATCCCATACTTTTAAACCTAAATAGTCTCTGGACATCATGTATCTGTGAAATTATTGAATAATTTTTAATTTAAAATATATTCTATAATTTTTTTTATGCTTCCCGCCGTATTCTACACGTGAGAATCTGGTGTTAAGACAGTCCTTTCCCATTAAAACACTTCCGTTAACCACTTTCTGTCGAATTTCGAGGCTTTGCGTGTTGAGTGGCGAAAATGAACCTCGGTATTGCCTAAGATTGCGTATGGAGCGAAACTCTACGCCGCCCTTTGCCTAGTTACCAGAAGGTGAAGACGAAAATATTTATAAACTCACTTCCTTAATTAGAAATCGATCCCACAAACGTCGCTTTTGAATACAACCTGTAACGGCCTTGTAGTGATTGATATAGACATATGAGATGGCAGCTATTGATAGATGCATATAATTAATCAGTAGGTTTTTACAACTTACACAGATAGACATTCTACTATATGAAACAAAATAGAGATCGATTGCGTATTTTTTTATAATTTCAAATGGCATAAATATTAACGTATACATAATGATAAAAACGAATTTAGCAGGTTTAGACTCTTAAGTCGACGATATAATACTTTAACCAACCAACCTGCCAGAATTACTGAGCTTAACATCGCTAATAGATGATATGATCTCCGAGAAGAAGGACCTCGCGTGCGGGTCCTCGGGCTCCTCGAACAGTTTGGCGTGACGGTCGCACAGCGCCGCCGCTCGCATGTCGCATAGCCTTATTGTACCTAATTTTAAAAAGTTAAATATTATTAAAGAAATCAATGTTGATATTATGAAGTTAGCTAGATGTTTATTTGGTTGGACGCGTTAATCTAAAAAAAATACTGGTTTCAATTGAAAAAAAAAATTAAAAAAAAAAATTGTTTTGGATAACGCACTAATGGGGAAAGGTTATATATAATAGGCTATATTATATCACGTTAATGATTTCAATGTCAGAGTTGTTCTGGGCAATTATTTCCATATTCAACGGGGGCGAAGCCACTATTAGGATGTTAAAAATAAAAGTATAACTCACCCTTACTACTAGAATATACAAAGAGATTACATTCAGTCGGGTGGAACTCCGCCGCGGTTATAACCTGTAAAATAATATTATTTATACAAAAGACAAAAACAAAATTGGCAACTTTTTTTCGATATTTCATCTATCGCGTCACGTAACTTTAATACAAAATCTCAAACAATGATAAAATATTAATAAAAAAAAAAAAAACAAAAAAATCCTCCAACAAACCTCAGTAAGTTCCTCCATATTGGCGGGTTTTATATCAACAATATTGAAGCTCTGGTCGGTTATCTCCAAGTGCCACAGGTTGATGCGCAGATCGTCCGCCGACAGGTACGTCTCTTGGTCGGAGTTGAGCGAAATGGAGTTTATGTGGTAAGTGTGCGCGTTTGCGAATATTCTCCTGCGAAAAAAATACACTTTAACTTTTTTTTTCACTTTATCTTCACGCTGTATACCGCATATAACAGGGTAGGCCGAGGAAAACTTATTATTGAACATTTAACAGTAATGCGTGGTCATGTGTAAAATGATATTCTTCTTATTATTAAGTTTAAATAAATTGCTTTTACAATTTTATAAGAATAGGAGTTTTATAGCTTTCAAGTTCCCTCCAATGAACTTTAAAATGTTACATTCAGTTTCTTTTTGATTCCGTAAAATTTTTTGTCGCTTTCTACTACCTTCCAAAGGCAAATTTTATCTTTTTAAGTCTAGTATAACCTATATTTTTTCTTAAAAATATATACAAAAAAAAAACATAAAATAGTAATTATATATACAAAGGAATTACGGAGTTTAACTAAGACTAATTGCCGCCCACATATAGGTTAATAAATAAACTGTACATAGATTATCAGTCAAGTGACATTGTAAACAAATTGATCTAAATCAATACTAATTGTTGAATGTGTAATTAACTAAAGATTATAATCAATTGATGAGTTACATATAAAGTGGCAAATATTATGTTGCTAAGTAATAAACGAGGCCGTAGTGGTGCAGGAGCACAAGCTTGTGGCTAATGACGCCACGGTCGTGGGATCGATTCCCAGTGGAGGGAAAGAAATATTTTTTTTTTTTTATGTCGTCGCTTTGGTAACAAGACAAACGGCGTTTATGGATTAGACTAGCTTTCACTACGATACAAATACATTCTAAGTGCGGGAGGTAACTGACCGAAGGCACATTGGGTTACAAGGAAATAATAAACATGATGTTATTATATACCCTAAATCTTATATAGCTTATCTCGATAAGTGAACTACACACCCAACAAGAAAAAAAAAACAAAGCTGTCGTTCCAGATATTAGCACAAGTGCAAATTTAAATAAGCAAATTATTATTATAATTAAAGATGATTGAGGCCAGTCGTGGCGCAGCGGCACGGGGTGTGACTGCAAATTCGATCCCCACTCGAGGAGATGAAATATTTACTTAAATTTATATTTCCATTTATTCACTCTGGTGTCGAGGTTAAGCGCGGCGTTGAGTTCTGCCCCTCAACACGCAATACCTCCAGAATTCGGCAGAAAGTGGGGAACGGAGTGTCTTAACACTAACTTCCCTCTGCCTACCCTGCTGTGTGCGGGATACAGCGTGAAGCTGATTTTATGTTTTGCATAATTTGACAACTTCATATCAGTAAAACCTCGACTACACTATTACTTGTTTTATTACTAAGCAACAAAATCAGATTTATTTAAAATAAAATAAAGGTATTTCCCATAGTAAGATTTGGACCTACAACCAAGCCTTTGAACAATAGTTGCATCGTATCGACGTAATATTATCATATTTAATATGATCCTAAACTTCATAGAGACCTTCATATATGAAGTATTTGTAAATAACCGTAATATAAATTAACGCCATATCTAATAAATATAGGTACTCGAAGATAAGCTTAAATTAAATTTTGTAGTGGATTTCAGTTAGCAAATCTGGCCTAATCTTTTAGTTAAATATATAGATATACCTATATTGGAAGTAAATAGTAAACGTTTTACGTCATAATACGTTATATAAAAATATAATAAACATAACATTTATGTATATATGTTAATAGCCAATTGTGGCGCAATTAGGGAACCCCTTTTTCTTACTTTATACGAGTGGGTTACGGGTTTAATTTTACTCATTATACTACTACTTATTATAATATTATTTAAAACGTTTTTAGTTTCAATTTGCGTGCACAAATGGACAAAAAAGTCCATAACAAGGTGAAAATGTCACTGATCACTGTCTGTACATGGAAGATGAATGAGAAATTCTATTGTTGGGGCCAAGTTTTCACTATTGTATTTTGACAAACTTCCCTTAGGTGATGTGTTTGTTTTATTGCACTCGGTTCGTAAATAAAAAAGTAATTTCAATATAAAGCCTTTTATCTAAATTGATGTAAAATAATTGGTTTATTGAATCGGCTGAAACTCTAGTTTTCATTGTATAAGTATTGTCTTTAAAATTAAGATGTTACAAGAACACGAAAGTTATTCAGATTAGTACCTAAATAAATAATAGTGTAGTTCAAGCGGGCGAAGCCGCGATCGGGTCGCTAGTGTCAAATAACAATTTTACGTGTATAATCTATACAAAGTCGTGTTAATATTTAATAAATATTACCTGGGCGAAGCCTCCACCATTAGGTCAGCCGGACGCACAGTGGGCACTCTCAGTTGAGTCACTCTGGTAGGATCGCGAGGTCGACCGCCTTCTTCACGCGTGTTGTAACCCGTTACACGCTTATCACGTTCTGAAACCTACAAAAATATTTTTTTTCTTATTATTAAGTGGCTTTTTCCCATATATCCACTATATGTGGAGATAGACTGATCCATCTTCTATCCATCTATGAAGATAGAATGGATATAATATTATGGTTAATGATGGATATAGTACTAAGAAAGAAATAAATTTAGAAACAAATAAATTTAGTATTAAGGCCGTCTATTCCCCACTTTCCACTGAATTTTCATAAAACATTAACAAATCGATTATATTTTTTATAACATATGATGTATCCCCCACGGAGCAGGGTAGGAAAGGGAACCTAGGAACATAGTGTTAAAACACTTACGTTGAGACTCGCTCCACGCCGAGCTTCGCCTGGTTACAAGCAAGGAAATGAAAACGTTAAAAATTTCATTTCCCTGAGTGGGAATCGAACCCACAACATGTCATATTTACAGTCTTAATCTTATAAGAAAACATTATTTAATCTAATAACAAATAATAATAAGTCATAACTCACTTTCCATAATTTAATAGTCTTGTCGTTAGTAGAGAGAAGGAAGTGCGCTTGATTTTTCCGCTTGAGCCATCTTATTTTGTTGATTTTCTCTTCTATTTCCAACGATTTGAGATAATCGAACTCGGGCTCGTGGGACTGGAACGTTGAGTATACATTGTATTCGCCCTTCTTGGGCACACATTGTTTTGATGCGGGATCTCGCTGTAAAAAGAAATATATATTTAAACCAGGGGTTCCCAAACTTTTCTTGATCAAGGACCACTCTTATATCATTCTTGGTAGCACGGACCAATATGCATGTAGGTATAATAAAAATTTACTGTAATAATCGAACAGAAACTTCCCCTCACCATCCTCGGTCATAAAATTAAAATCGTTCGCGGATCATATTTAGGCTTCTGCTGACCACTGGTTGGGAACTAGTGATTTAAACTAAAAACAATTTAATAATTGAGGCAGTCGTGGCGCAGACGCAGAAGCGTGTGACTGCAATGCGACGGTTGTAAGTTTGATTCCCACTCGGGGGAATGAATTATATTATTTATTCACATTTTAATTTTTTTGCGTTTTATTTTACAACGATATTTTTTTTTTATTCTGTTTGAAAAAGTCACTTTTTTATGTTTGGCAAAATCTCTTTCACTTTAATTGTATTAGATTTTTATAGAGTAGTTAAAGTTGTGCTTTTATTTAAAATGGTGATGACAAAAACACTCTGTACACCATTGCACCTTTTAAAAAATGTACAACAATGACTGAAGCGAAAAAAGGTATCTATAACACCTACACACACATATATTCTTCGATTTCACCTTTCAAGAACGAGTCTACGGTCTTAGTGCCTTTACTAAAAACGTTCTTAACTTTTCCAGAAAATGAAAATGTAGAAACATAAATTAGCTATCTTAGGTTAGCGGAACACAACGCTGTCATTGTTCAGTAAGACTAAATTCACGTCATGTATCAAATTAGTCTGAATTTCAACACAATTATTCAGCACCGTCCTATTTACGGTATACATAAGATTATACAAAATTTACTTTTGAAATAATAGTGCTTACAAAGATTTTTGGAAAAAATACTTTTATATACGTTAATGTTTTTTTTTTTTAATTTTCGTTGAGAGAAAAGCGGAAAACAGGTTCTCATCTCTCACTAGACTTTCTTTTTCCTCTCCACCAAATGAGGAAGGTAGTTGAAAACAAAAAATCTATTATTATTATAAACCACGTATAGTATAGCCACCCTTAAGTTAATTTTTTTGAACTTTTGCGCATTAGTCACTCAGTAATAAAATAATCAAAAGTAGAAAAAAATCTTAAATTCAACCTGCACAGCCATCTACAGCTACTTCAGAATGGCCACTACTTTACAATGTACTGTAATAGTTATTTAAATTTAAGAATTTACCTGAAATATAACAACACGTCCACCTTTGTCACCTGTGGCGAGCAATTCGCCATCGTGGTTGAATTCGACGCATGATATCAGATCGGCCTCTGTAACGTCGTCCTCGAGGGTGCCTTTCACCTGGCTGAAACACCATGTCGTCTCCCCACCATTGCCTAAAGAACAACACTAATGTATATGGAGAAAAATCGATTTCTCATTAAAAATATTAAAAAATCATCAGTCTGTGTCAAAATATGAAAGAGTAACATGCGTTGTAGTGACTCTATATCACATTTAAATTGTAATAAAACTTTTTCAAGAAACATGTAAAATGAGTAACATTTTCTCCAAAGCTACTACAAATTTAGTTTAGGACGTCATATTAAAGACTAGTATCTATCAAAATATTTTAAAAAAAACTCTTAACTACTGGACTGCAAAAAAGTATTTATCACATATCAAAAATGAAGACTGATTCACAGCAATTATAAGTTGGTAGCTAAATGGTACAATTAAGACCGAGCATTCTGCATTCTCCAGAACAACATTCAATTGACTTTCGAGATTTTACTATCCTTTTAAAGTATATCAAAAGATATAATTAAAACACCTAGAATTCACACTTTATTTACTGTGGGTTTAGACAAAGACAATATATGTATATTTGTTTGTTTGTTGAATAAAAATTATGTCCACAGTTAAACTACGCTACATTTGTTTTAAAACAAAATTCTCTCCAAAGTTATGTTCCCCACGCACCACCCAATTTTGGGAACTCTACGCCGCGCTTTGTCTTTTTGCAAGAGCAAGAAAGTAAAAATTATTCAGTCTCCCAGTGGGAATCGAGCCCACGACCATCGAGTATACAGTCGGACTGTTATACTTTATGATATTTCATCCAATTACTTATATTTCACACAATTATTTAATTAAAAAAATTAAATAAGCTCCAAAACCAAAATGTTCGAAACACTTTAAAGTTCATACACTCAAATTATTTTAAGAGAAATTTTATTAAAAAAAGCTGTAAGTTAGTAGCGATACACAGTCATATTAATATAAGAGTTAATCATAGATTGAAATATTAACAGATTATAGATAAAGAAATACGGAAATGCAATGTACTCTACAAAAAGATGGGCTACAAGAGATAAAAAAAAGGTTCTCGCATTAGTTCTCAGGTTCTTGCAAATGTCTTGCAATGCTTAAGTATAAATATTTTATTTATACTAAAATTGTTTATTCCAAATAAAAATACTACCTAAATGATGTTTGTCTATATTATAATCTAAAATCTAGATAATGGAATATCTACCATAGATAAATAACAGGTTGGTACAAACTTTTTTTTGCTTGACACTTTACGGTACAAAGCACAGTAAGCAGAGGATAGGATCCATGAAGAGTTGGAGAGAAAACTTAGTGTCAACATACTAAGACACCTTAGTATGTTGACACTAAGTTTTCTAGTGTCAATTGATAGACACCATAATTTGATTTTAAAACATTGCATGGGGAGTTTACAGTCTATGCTCCCTTCTGCGCAATGATGGCCACTATTGAACTAATTTCTAATATTATTAAATGTGTTTCTTTGTTTTTTTTTACATTTATGTAATATTTTCGTTTCTTAATTCCATTTATGTATGCAATAAAGATTTTTATCTATCTATCGATCTATTATTTCTAATTCTAATTCTATTAGATAATGATTTATCTAATTGTACCACATCTAATTCTATACAATAGTTGAAAATTAAAAGAAACTATTAAAAAAAAGACATACAATCACATGTGGAATTCCAGTGTAATTGACAAGTTTTCTGTCTCCAGGTTAAGTCCTGCCGAATGCGATTACTAGATTGCCAGGGCACTTCTTTCTTCTTTAACATTACTAACTATTACTTAAAAAATATTTAAGAAAACATATAAAAATTGGAACATAGGAATACTTGAACCCACACTTGGAAACTAAGCTACTGGCCACTAAGCCATACATAAAGCTAAGCTAAAAATTATTTTATTTAGCTTGTATCTCGCACATAGGGATTGGTAGACAGAAGAACCCTGGGGACCTAATGTTAAGACACCATGTTCCCATTAAGACACTTTCGTTGCCCACTTTCTGCCTAATTTTTGAGACATTGCATTCTAATAAACTTGTGACAATTTATTTATGTTGTTACCATAGGCCTAGTGGCCAGAGTGCCTAGAAGTTTAATGCATGTTCAAGTTTCCTACATTAAAATTTAATTTGTTTTCTAAAATATTTTTCTATCCTTAGTGTGATATAAGCCTAAAAAATGTTTTAAAAACCACTGCTATTTTTTTAATATTTCACAAATAATATAGTTTAAAAAAAGAGTACATTATAGCTCAATGTCTAAACTAAAAATGATAGAACAATAAACTAAAAACATGTTTCTAAAGTGGTTGATACATGATACTTTTCAATTAAATGTAATATAATAGTTCTTTTGATGAATCAAGAACAAAATAAACCTGTTGAAGGAAGTACATACTTGTGGTTGACATATAAATAGACCTGACATTGTCGTAGCTACTGTTCTAAGGGGACCTATACTCTACAGACTGCTGACTAAATTGATTTAAATTTAAAATAAAAAAATAATCCAGAGGTCAGTTGTGGCGCAGGGGCACAAGCGCTCTACTGTAAACGTGAACCATTTGATAATTGTGAAAAATAAAATATTTACTCTAATAAATCGAATCACCTCCAGAATTATGTGGAAAGTGGGGAATGAAAGTACCTTAATGGGAACAAAGTGTCTTAACACTAGATTCCCAAGTGCCTTCTATCCACCCTTCTAGGTGCAGATTACAGCGTAAACCTAAAAAAAGCAGCTTCACACATTTTCCCGCATAACTGGGTAGGCAGAAGAACTTTTTATGACACTCTTTTCCCCATACCACACTCAATTTTTTTAAAACATTGAGTGTAGAAGAGTTGCCGAACTCAACACCATACTTTTTCCTGTTTGTTACCAGAACTATCAAATGAGAGATAGTTACTGTGTTGCTTCGCCAAAACAGCCCAATTTATATGTTGGTCACATATACATTGGGATGTTGTTTAAAATTATTTAGTTTATATTATTATTATTTACGAAATTATTAAAAATGTATTGTGTAAAAAATAGTGTCTATAAAGATAATAGTAATTATATGTTTAGTAATGTGTGTATAATAATTTATTATCTTTGGTATTGCACTACATTTATTTTTTGTGACAATTGTGTCATATAAAAGCAACTGTAATTTGTAAATATTTTCGGTCATTTATGTCAAAAATTACTATTATATTATGTATATATATATATTATTAGAGAAATTAATTTTAAATAATGCTTACATCTCATAAAAAACACAATATTCAGGATAAAAGGGTCACAAGAACAAAAAAGTCGAAACTTTGGCATACAGCCAAGTTTATGGTGCATAAGTGTAATCCTTTGCCTAGCAACATGCTGATTAAAAAAGTCTTAGATAAAAAGTAGGTTTCTGCACAGATACTACAATTCTTTTGTTTTTTTTTCTCTTATTACATTTCAAAATTTATATGATAAGTTTCATCTTTACCCTAAGGGCACATGGAACCTAACCTAATGGAGATTTTGAATGGCTGATAAAAAAATCATATATGTTCCAAAATTAAAGGCTAGAATATGTATTTTCAACAAATTTCTGTTAAAAATTTTCAAGATTTCCAATTGAAAAAATCATTTTAAGATTATTTTCATCTGTAAATTCACAAATGGTAGATATTTCTGGAGAGGGGTGCACCCCAAATTTGTATGTATATGATTATTAGCAATTATGATTGTTCATGACTATAACAAAAACTATAGGATTTTTACTGTGTATTATAAAAATACAATATTAAAATGTATTTAGATCCAACAAGATGTGATGACAAAAATGAACATTATGTTACATTTATATTAAGTGTAAAATTACTAAAATTGTATTATAATATAACAAAATTAATATGTATACCATTTTTTTGTTAATAATACTTTTATACAAGGATTTGTTTTCTAAATTACAAAAGCTATTGACAAGTTTATATTATATTGTTTGTTCACTAGCCCAAAAAGTCATGGCTTTCCTTGTGTGATTTATGATTCATGACATATCTTCTCATAGTAAAAAGTAACCTACAATCTCCAAAAAACAATAAACATTTTGTTTTTATTCAATATTTGGAAACTGAAATGTTTCACACCAATTTAAAACCCCTATTACTCCTTTAGAGAGAGATTTTCTAAAATGATTGTCAGTGCTCACATAAGCTTTACCAAGAATCTATCTGCAAAATTTTATGATTTTACATTTTGCAGGTTGAGCTGTGCATGTTATATACAGTAGAATTTTTTATACAATACTTATAGGTAAGATAATAAATATAATATATTAATGTTTTATTATTTGCTACATCCTGCTTTACATCAAAATTGTTTGGTGTTCTAAAATCATTTTCATATTAGTCACAATTATCAAATAATTTAATTTAATTATTTTCTATAAAGTTTATTATATACAAACATACATATATGTATATTTTTTTTACTATTTTATAGAATAATATAATTACTAAATAATATTCTTAAGTTTTTGTTTGCCGAAATGACCAATATATAAATATTTTCAATATCTAGTCACAAGATAACCATAAAATTTCTGCATATCACTTTGTTTATTATAACATGACCTTTACTGAACTATAACTATGCTTTAGAAAGTTACAATGACATAAGATCACATCTGTTGTGAATTACCAAGTAATAAGTATAACAATATAAATTGAATATATTATATTAATATTTTCGTCAATAATGTGTTGCGAAAACAGGTTTGATGCGGGTATACGAATAAGTCAGTAACACTCTCACCTGTATATAACCTCATGTCCAGATATTCCACAATATTACAAAAAAATCGCTTGGTTTATAGATAAAATGATTCAATAAT
Source organism: Heliconius himera (assembly GCA_021202915.1). NCBI lineage: Eukaryota > Metazoa > Arthropoda > Insecta > Lepidoptera > Nymphalidae > Heliconius > Heliconius himera. The sequence goes on along the minus strand of JAJHJA010000789.1, from coordinate 95,338 downwards.
AAACCTAATAGCTAATATCTGTTGACCATAGCAGTCTGACCTTCGAAACACGATCAACAAATAAAATCATCTGTTCACACAAACAATTACTGTTTTATGCAGTAATATGAACTGTAAACGTTAATACGGACTAAAACAACCGGTAAGACATTTGCAAGAACCTTCTATCCACTACATACTTGCCATAACAGCGAAAAAGGGCCAAATATATTAAGTGTTAGAACTATCATCGGCTTTATACAATAACCAAACACTTCCCACTCAAATATACTTCGTCACTATATGTAAACACTAATAACTAAAAACCACACTAAGTACAAGAACATTGCATTTACCGTCGGAGTTCGAACGATAAAACATCTTCGACTTATTGCGATTTCCGATTCCGATTTCGCCCTTCTCTCGGGCGCTAAAAGTCAGCACTTACCGGCCATGACAAAGCCCAGCACAATAACTTTAAGAAGTTCGATAGTTTTAGTACACAATCACTTTAGTATATTGCTAAAACATTACACTGTATTGCCGATGAAAACTGATTAAAATCATTTCAACGTTACATCGGTAAAAAGCAATGGCGCTCCGAAAATTCAGAAATACATACAATAATTACTGCAGAGATCAGTGTTGCCACGCTTAATCAAAAAATTCTACTATTTCTACCATAACGTTTTTAACGTTTAAATTTCGTTTCTATAATAAATAACACAGATTAATGGAATTAAAAAAAATGGTATATATAGCTATTTAAATGCATATGTCAGTATTTTACCATACAATAATATCTTCAATTTTATTCTATTTAATAACAGGATAGTACTTTTAAGAAATATAAATTAAATAAATGTTAATACTTTGCATAAAAAGAATATGCATACTTCTAAAGAAATATTTAAAATATAAAAGTGTAATTATAATAAAAATATATGTCATTGAGATAAAATTGTTTTAAAGAATATAACATGGTAATAAGTCATAATTAATATATTAATTATACTTAATTGTTTTTACATATTTTTTCTAAACAAATATATAAATATAACGTAAAATTGAAGACTTATTTTTAAACTAATTGTTTAAAAAATATTTAATTTTAAATATTATCGCTAATATATCATAAATTAAAATATTTTTAATTAATATTATATAAACAGATCAATTTTATACATTTAATGACGTATATTTTTTTCTACCAAATTAGTAACTTCTATATAAAATGGCAACAAGATCAATCGTTACGTCAAAATACCGTGAGCTTGCTGCAAAGAAGTCACACAAAAGCGCGCATTTCAGTGTTCTGATGCTGCCATCTATCGTTGTATCTAGACACGTAAACTGCTTTACTACTTTGCAAAATTGAAACGGTTGATATTTAAACTACGCGTCAAATACGTCTTTATAAATAAATTCTGAGCTCAATATTTAGCTTAATAATTATTTTAGTTGTGTGATTTTTAGGTTAGGTTGGTTTGAAGGAAAACGATAATTAAGTGTATAAAAGTATTAAATCTAAGAGAGATCTCTAGTGAATAAGTATGTACAATACTTACATTCAGTTACGTTTAAAAAACTTCTTACAATTTTAAAATATGTATATTTAACATTTATTATTTCTTGAGGCCGTCGTGACGAAATGGTGTCGCCGCAAAAGGGTGTGACGGTAACGCGAGGGTTGTGGGTTTCTTAATTAATGATTATTTCTTAATATTTTCATTTTTTCACCCTGGCACCGAGGCGAGACAAAGCCCGGCATTGAGTTACGCCACTCAACATGCAGCGCCTCGAAAAATTCGGCGAAAACTGTGGAACGGAGTGTCTTAACACTAGCTACCTGCCCTGCTGTATGCGGTATCATTTATATGAATGAAGTATATTTTTAAGTCTGTAAAAAGTACATTATAAAGTGCCATCACTTACCGTTTTTATTTCCATGATCAAATATAACGCTTAATTTTTGAAGGCTGTTCTGTCTGGCTTCAGCGAACAGTCTCCTTTTGTTTTTCGGCGAAGGCTGCGTGGCTAAGGGTGATACCACCATCGTTGTGGTCGCCATGTCTTACACCATGACCTTAAATGATAATATCAAAAGTTTGTAAAAGAATTTTCATTACTGTGTATATCTATATTCTATACTAATATCTATTAAAAAACTGAAGAATTTATTTTATTTAACACACTAATATCAGGAACTTTTTATTAACTTTAAATATGCATAAACATACTCATACACAACTCTTAGATATTTTCAGCTTGTATCAGATAATACCTATTAATTCAATAGTAAGTTAAAGATGTAATTTTTTTATCAATCAGTAGTTTAGTTTACGATTACGACACACTATGCTTCATTTTCTGGTCAAATCCGAGACATTTGTTGAGTTGCGGAACTTAACGCTGTCTTGTCAGTTGCCTCACAATTGAATCAAAATGTATCGGTCTTGACCAAATACTGTTCTAATGTACACTCTACATGGCAGTTGCCGTTCTGAATTAGGTACAAAATATTTTTCCATACAAATATGTTTAATTAAGAGAGTAAACCTTACATCTATGTTTTCTTTTCGTGACTTACGCTTAGCATTTGCATGTGAAAACGAGATACATTATAGTAAATATTATTATATTTTATATTGATTATTCACGACTAAGATCCGTATTAAAGTCATATTATTATTAAAATTATATTAATTTGTTGGTGTTTTTGTCACATTGTTTTGTAGGCACAGGGAACCTTGGAACCTAGTTTTGACTGTTAAGACTTCCGTTCCCTATTTTCCGCGCAATTCTGGAGATATTGCGTGTTATATACTCGTATATTATTAGTGAGGGAACTTAACGTGGAGCGTTCGTTGCCTCTAGGACAGAGCGAAGGAATTAAAATTTTAAATATGTCATTTCCTCGAGTTTTACGTGCGTCACGAATGTTCCACATCTACTCTGATGGTAAAAACTCAAAGTAAAACGTTAATTCAGATTTTGTGGGAGAGACTAGTCACTCCGTTGTTGTTCAGCACTACACTGTTATAATTAAATATTTATATGAGGAAACCGAGTGCAGTTAAAACTACCCTACTTGCCACAACAGCTTCTTACTTGGATGAATAAAGAATTTAATTAGGTAAGTAACAAAAAACCGGCTAAATTGAGCTGGGGCGCTATGAAGCAAAAAAAATTATAGAATTTTGTGTTTTTTATACTAAGCACCTATAATTATTTATTACATGTATCCATTTTTATTATATGATATAATAATAATATAAAAGCAATATGGTATGAGATGTATTTTTTATTCTTAATCCTTAGAGACTTTTTTATTTAAACAAAATAGTGAATTGCATATTATTTGTATAAAAGAATAAATAAAAATAAGTATTTTCTACTTTTGTTCTAAAAATTGGTAATAACAAACGGTAGTGAGCCTGTATCTAAAAGCCTTACTATCTTAAAATCCATCAAATCAAATCAGCTTCACGCATGTATCCCGCACACAGCAGGGTAGGCAGAGGGAACCTAGTGTTAAGACACTCCGTTCCCCACTTTCTGCCGAATTCTGGAGGCATTGCGTGTTGAGTAGCAGAATTCAACGCTTAGCCTCGACACCAGAGCGAAGAAATGGAAATATAAATTTAAGTAAATATTTCATCTCCTCGAGTGGGGATCGAACCCACAACCAGTCACACTTCGTGCCGCTGCGCTACGACTGGCATAAAATCCATTGTGACTAAAATTGTTATTGTTCGGATAAAACATAGAAGGAATTTAAAGTGTTAGTATTCGCATCATAATGTGTAATTGTGTACGCATTTATTGGTAGGCGTGTAAATCTTATCTTTTTATTCTCTTTAGTTGACGCAAAAATATATGAGCGTTTCGTTGGTCCATAGATAAAGTATCGAAAGTGAAAAATCAAAAATATTTTTATTACTCTTTTGAACTACCTAAAAGTGGAGAATTATTAATTTAAAAAACAAAAGTTATTTATGCGTTTTTTAAACTGATATGTAATCGAAAACTACCATTGTTAGTAGGTCAAAACAGCAATAAAAATAAATTTCAATTTTTCGATACCTACTTTACCTAGGGACCGTCGCTTTATGCATGGTTTTTGTTGCGTTTTGTATGAAATTCGCCGCGTAAACCAGATCTTCTCGAGAACTTACATGTTTTTTTTAAGAAGTGAGAACTTGCAGTACAAATAAGGGAAAAAACAGAAAAATGGAAATTTCTACTTATACTAGCGACCTGCTCGCGGCTTCGCCCGCTTAAACTACATAATGATTAATTTTACTAATCTGCATATCTATTTTTAAAATGTATATTTTATGTACAAGCACCAATCCTTTACGACTTTATTATAAGTAAAGTTTACTGAAAAAATCATTACAAACTTATTATATGAGTACATATATTGGTAGTTTATTTTATACAAGTATGCAAAGCAATGTACCACAATCTCAGTGATCTTATAATAATTTCATTTTGTCTTTATAAATACGCAACCTTAAAAAAATATACTTTAAGATTAAAAACATAAAATAAATACATACCTACATATTTTTAACATTCTTTATATATTTTTTCATTATTAACAATATAAAAATAAAAGGTTAACTGTTTTTTGCATCTACTGTGTTCAAAATGCGTGAAAAACAACATTAGTAATAAGTGAATGGACACATAATTTATGCTTAATTTTGTTATGGTGTTAAGTAAAGTTAAAAGAAGAAAAAAAAACGTTTCAAAAATTTTGCTTAGTATAACTTACGCTATGTTCGGATCGGAACTTTTTTAAAAATATTATTTACATATTCATGTTTAAAGATACGGATACTTTTAATTTGAATATGTATTTATTGTATAGTTGGATGCATTTTTTCCATATTCAGGGAGCCGTGAGATAAAAGGTAAACAAACCATAAGAAGGTTACTTTACTTTTATTTTATAAAAATATGGAAGTAATACTGGATAGCACTGTTAATAATAGAATACAATACGTTTATAAAGGGAAACTTATTTGTTAGTGTTTATGAAATTTTGATTATACATTTTTTTTCTAGCTTCACGCTGTATCCCGCATATAGCACGGTAGATAAAGTAAACCTAGCATTAAGACTTTCCGATTTTTCGCCCAATTTTCGAGATATATCAATTTTCAGGATAACATCGTGTTGAGTAGCGAAACTGAATTCGGCATTGTTTTGTTAGCAGGGCAAGTAATGAATATATAATTCATTCCCACGAGTAGGAATCGACTCTACAAACGTCGTGCTTAAAGTCAGACTGGCTGCTGCAATAAGTCAGAGCGTGGGGAACGGAAGGTTAATTATTACGAATTAACGGAAGGTATATTTCCAGGTTCCCTCTGCCTACCCTACGAAAAGCAGGATTCAGTGTTAAGCTAAACAAACACATAAACTAAAAGAATTACTTAATTTTTTTTCATAATATAATAACAATTAAGTAATTGAAAACTTTTTTTAAAATTTAATGCAATTTTAAAAAAACTTTTTTGTTTTTAATTTTTTTTTAATGCAATTTTTTCAAAAGGAGTATTCAACTACTTAAACATCAAATTAAAATTATATACCTTTATCAGTATATAATATATACTAATATACTAGTATATAATATATATACTAGTATATAATATATATACAAGTACGTCTAATGCATTTATATTTTGGTCACAACTGTTCTTTAATTGTAACAATATCTGCAAATTACTTAATGGGACTCAATGAGAACCGATTCGCACCGATCTCTTGTGATTTGATGCGGATTTCTTTGGTTTTTGTTTATATTAATAACTAACTGCCTTATTGTCCTAATAGTTAATAATTATTGAGGCAGCCGCAGGCAGTAGGTTCGATTCTCGATTACTAATTACAATTACCTACTATACAAGTTTGCAAATATAGTCATTTCAATGTTTGTTATGTGAGTGAAAATTGAAAACACGGTAGTTCTCCACTTTGGATTAATTTTTATTTTGGATTTCACTAAGTATCTAAATAGTATAAATTGATTTTTATTTTTTGTCATAAGAAGAAGTGAGGCCAGTCGTGGCGCAGCGGCACGAAATGTGACTGTAAAACCGACTGGTTGTGGGTTCGATCCCCACTCGAGGAGATAAAATATTTACTTAAATTTATATTTTCATTTTTTCGCTCTGGTGTCGAGGTTAAGCGCGGCGTTGAATTCTGCCACTCAACATGCAATGCCTCCAGGATTCGGCAGAAAGTGGGGAACGGAGTGTCTTAACACTAGGTTTCCTCAGCGTGAAGCTGATTATTTATTATTAAGAAAAAATAATTTTAATTTCAGTAAAAGAAAAAACTGACTTTATTGTTTATGTAGGTATTTCTTTTTAAAAACATTTATTTTTGTATGTTAATCACTTCATGATTATAGGTATATTTTTTTATTTTAAATTAAGTGATTTAAGATAATTTAAAAATACCAATTTAATAATAACTATCTTTACATTTAAAATATTAAAAATATAGGAACTTCAAAAAAAATCACCGTATAAAGCTAGTTCAACAGAGGAGATATTAAAAGAATCATATAGTATGTAGCTATTTTCGTTTCCAAATTCTTCCCTTTTTATATGTTCATATACAATGTTTATAAGACTTTTATCATAAAAGCTACATTACCATATAAACATGATTTGGGATTATTTAGGATTATAAAACTATATTCGATCTTTATTTTTTATGTCCAGTGAAATCTTATTACTTTTATAAAATTTAATCAAGATTAAATAAATCTTCCGAAAACGTTGTTTTCGAGGCAAAAAGCGCGGCGTTGAGTACCGCCACTTAATACGCAATGCCTCTAAAATTCGGCGGAAAGTGGGGAACGAAGTGTCTTAGCAGCTTACCCTGCTGTGGCCAGGATATAGCGTGAAGCTGATTTTTTTATGTTGTTTTAAAACAAGAAAAAAAATCCACATTATACACACAAAAACTCCTTTTATGTCGATAGCTAGTTAATTTCCTTTAAATCTAAGTAACCAGCATCCTTATAAATTATAATTATAATATAAAATATTCCAAACAGTTTTTGTTTACTGGGTAACTTATACTAAAGTACTTTTTATTTGTACCGAATGGCGAAAGTGCAAGCTAATGAAAAAAATAATTTTTTACGAGTGGGAGTCGAACCCATCCGTCGTTTTTGCAGTAAAACGCTATACTGCCTCGACGGCCTCTATAAAAATATATTTTATAATTTCTTAAACATCGAACAAATACACGATAAGTACGAGCGAGACCATCGACCCTGTTCATTAATTACCACACTATAGCAGATAAAACTGCTTAAAAATTGCTTTTATGATTAAATCGTTTAAGTTGATTCATAAAAAAATAAAATAAATCAGCTTCACGTTGTATCCCGCAAACTGCTGGGGAGGCAGAGGGAGCGGACACCTAGTGTGTGTCAAGACACTCTATTTTCCACTTTCCGGAGAATTCTGGATGCATTGAGTGTTCAGTGGCGGAACTAATCCCTGTGCTTACTAAAGCGTATAACTGAATATAATTCATTCCCAAGAGTGGGAACCGAACCCACAGCCCTCATTTACAGTCAGACGTTGTGCCGTTGCTCCACGACGGCCTGTATCTATACCTATTCTGTACATACATGTAGTAGAAGCAAAATATTTTTTCATTGTAGTTTTTAGTGTATCTGCGATCGTTTTAAGGTTACGATTGCGCGACCTTACTAAAGTGAGACTTACTAGGTCATGTTTGTTAGACTTTTATTGAGTTTAGTATTTATAGTTCTTAATTTTTTTATGGCTTCACCCTATATCCCGCATATAGCGGGATAGACAGAGGGGACCCAGTGAACTAAACACCGTGTTTTGTCTTCCAGAGTTAGGACGTAAATATATTATACAATTTAATTAAAACAAAATAAACTTCACGCTGTATCCCGCACACAGCAGTGAGGCTGAGGCAACCTAGTTAAGTTAAGACACTCCGTTCCCCACTTTACGCCAAGTTCTGGAGGTATTGTGTGTTGGCTGGCGGATCTCAACGCCGCGCTTTGCCTCGACACCAGAGCGAAGAAATTGAAATATAAAATTAAATATTTAATTTCCTCGACTGGCCTCAACATTAAATTGGTTAATTAAATGTTAAAAGATTTTATTATAAATGTACTTAAATGTACACTGTTAATTGAAAAATATTTATAGAAATAGAACAGAAAAAACGTATTATATACTTAAAGTATCTTTTTATCATGTTTAACATAAAACACATACATACATACATCTGATTATGCACATAGTCTTAAGTTTTTACTATTGTATATTTTCTCATGTAGTCATTGTTTAACAATTGCTGGGAAACTGAATAGATAAATAACGAAATAGATAACAATTTTTCAATGTCCCAGTTAATTTAATAATTATTTTAATCATATACTTTGATAATAAATAGTATATAAAAAGTAAAAAAGACATAAACGTAAAAGCAAGATAAGCAGGTAGAACAACACTCAAGGGAAAGATATTAAATTAAATTAATAATTAAGATTATTAAATTATTTATTAATTAAGATATTTAATTAAGAATTAATTATTATTTATTAATTATTAGTTTTTAAATATTCCATCCCGTTCCATTTCGTCGGTTTTCCAGAAATGTTTAATACTATATTATTATTTCATCTTCACGCTATATCCCGTCTATAGCAGGGCACGCAACACGTAGTGCCTCCAGAATGAAAAGAAAGTAGTGAATGGAGTGTCTTAACACTAGGTTCCCTGCTATGTGCGCGATGCAGCGTGACGCTAAAATAAATATAGTACACACTTTCACATAATACAAAGACAACAAACAGGTCTAGTCTAAACTCTAGATTGCAATATCCTTGAATTTCGTTCTATTGGAAGTCGTAAACTTCGACCTATTTCGTGACGGATCTTCAATGAGAAATATCTTTCGTATGAGAGGTTAAGAATGTAGGTTGAGTTCTATATATATTTATGCTATAAATACACATATGATATAAGTATGTAAATAGTCTACATTTTAATTTATTTTTACTTATTAACCAAGAAATAATTAAAATAATTTAACATGACCATTATAAAGCTACACTCTGTAGTATGAATTTATTTATTATATATCATTGTAAAAATTCTAAATTATATGAGTTTTAAAATTGGTACCTAATAAGAAATCCTTCAATAAACCAATAAACACAACTCTAAAATACTGTAACAATAAAATACTGTAATACAGCTGTCCTGGCGCAGTGGGTAAGGGCCTGACTGGAAAACTCCTCGAGTAGGAGATAAATGAGTTATTCTCATAATTCTCGCTTTGGTATCAAGGCAAAAAGTGGCGTTGGGTTTCGCTACCCACCTTGCAATGTCTCGAAAATTGAGTAGTGTGTATCGGAGTATCCTAACTGGGCTCCCTATACCTACTTTGCTATAAAGCGTAAAGAGTTATTCATAGACAGGTGTAAACGCCACATATAGTGTAAAACATCTGTCGTTGCGACTATTGAACTTTTATCTTATAAAGAAAAGTATGTTTAAAATACAATTTCTTATATATAAATATTAGTGACTCGGCTCTCTACTCTCCAACTAAATACCAGACTAAATTTATGAAATTAGGCTAAATTAACAAATGTTTCCGGTAACAAATTCCACTTATCTGATTTTATGACACAAGATATGTTTTTTAGAACAAGTTTATTATTTAGATTAATAATATTATTTTTTTTTTATCATAAATGTGACAAATAACTCTGGTAACTTTAATATTTATAAATGTATAAAAATATCACTATTACTATTAAGCTCGTGCATTTTTTAAAAACAAATGATTATATTTATCAATGCTCTCTTTTTACATGACATATAAATTATAACAAAAACAAATTGGCCTTTATTTCTCTTATCATGTTTTAAATGTAGTATCATTTTTTTATAGGTATTTAAAAGTCTGTGTTTTATATGTTTTTTTTAATAAAAAACACTAAGTTATATATTTATGACAGGGCGCTATCATAGTGTCACAGGGACGAATGAGACTAAAACACTTTTTTTTAGTTCAATATTCTCTACTGCAATTAATTAAAAATAGATTATATTTTAGAGAACAAAAGGACATGTTTGATTTAAAATGACACTGGAAATAAATATTCAAAGACCCATCGTAGAAAAACGTTAGGTACGTGAGAAGAAATTCTGAGTAGTTTCTTCTAAATCATTCCATAGATTTTTACAAATGTTACATAATTTAAACCAAAATACATAAGCTTTTAAACATAGTATTTAGTTCAAAAACGATTTGTTAATTAAAATTCCCTTAAAAATACTTATTGTTTATAGTGATCATTTACTTATTTTGTGAAAATATTATAGTCTCTCCTCAGTCTCACTGTCTTCTTATATTTCCTATAAGCATTTTTTTTATTTACCCTCCGTTTAAGGTTTCTATGTTCGCTCACTTGAGCTCAGAGCCCCGGAAAGCGGAGAACGGAGATGGTTGTGGTAATCGAATCTGCAACCCCATACAGTTACATTGTTGTTCCCCTACGCCACGACGGCATCACCTCCCCTAATAATAATATTAAATTAATACAAATTATAATATAAGACGTGTGGGTGCGTCATAATCACTTAATAGTTTTTAAATCGTCTCTAATAGCAAATGTAAGCATACGTTACCAAATCTTAGTAGGTAATTTCAAATATCTATTTCAAATTTGACCCGAAAATATTTTTCAAATTAAAAGTTATCGAAATCAAATAATTGAAAAGGCGTAGTGGTATTTTGAGTCGATATATTTTCTATTTTACATCTTACGTCCATGCAAGCAAAATATCAAAGAAAGTAGTATGTATAGAAAATGTAATGACAAAAATCTATTATTATTAGTAACTTGTGTCTATTGTTACTTTAAATCAAATTAAATTAAATCACGCTTCACGCTGTATCTCGCACACAGCAGAGTTGACAGAGGGAACCTAGTGTTAAGACACCGTTCCCCACTTTCCGCCGAGTTCTGGAGGCATTGGGTGTTGAGTGGCAGAATTTAACTCCGCACTTTTGCCTCGATACCAGAACGAAGAAATGAAAATATAAATGTAAGTAAAAGTATTTCATTTCCTCGAGTGGGGATCGAACCCACAACCAGTCGATTTTACAGTCACACTTTGTGCCACTGCGCCACGACTGGCCTCACTTTACTTTAAATATCTAATATTAATTTAGCCAAGATTTTATGAAAGTACATTACTATATCTTCTACACGGTAACTGAAACTTATAATGAATTATAGAATAATTGTCACTGTTTTTATTGTCATTTGTTTTCGTAATTATGTAAAACGTTAATTAGTCACATAATATAATTTTAACCTTGTATCGATTACGTAACTCTTGTATTGTAATAAAGATATCTGTTTTATAGATATCTGCTGGACTCGATATCTGCACTCGATGATATAAAATGTTTATTTACATTTACATTTTCATTTTTTTGGCAACCGTACCTCAAATCATAAATACGCAACCCATTCCTATACTAGTACTTTGTTTTCCGTCTGTCACCGCGTAATCAAACCCTATAACGAGGATCCCGTGGATCTATAATTTTGAAATTCGGCAAAAAGTGAGAACTTGCAGTACAATGAAAGGAAAAAATCCAAAAAATTTAAATTTACAGATTAATATTGCAAATTGCAAATTGAAGTTTGTCAACTTTTATAAATTAAAATTGTATATTAAATGCCATTTTGATATAAAAATAGATTAATGTAATGTTTTTCTATTACGTGACGTAGACGGAAGCCTCCCCTCCAAGGACATTACTAGGAAAAGCTTTCGTTCTGAACTAGAATGATAAGTAGTCACAGAGATGACGTCATGTAGACTAGTAAGCGATAGTCATTTAATTTTTGTATATTAAATATGTTTAGATTAGATTAAAAAAAAAAAAAAATTAGCTTCACGCTGTATCCCGCACACAGCAGGGTAGGCAGAGGGAACCCAATGTTGAGACACTCCGTTCCCCACTTTCTGCCGGATTCTGGAGGCATTGCGTGTTGAGTGGCAGAACTCAACGCCGCGCTTAACCTCGACACCAGAGCGAAGAAATGGAAATATAAATTTAAGTAAATATTTCATCTCCTCGAGTGGGGATCGAAGCCACAACCAGTCGGTTTTGCAGTCACACCTCGTGCCGCTGCGCCACGACCGGCCTCGATTTTATATTTATTAGATTTTATATTTATTTTAATATTGGAAATATATTAAAATTGACCATATTCATTTCGTTGCGTTCACTTTTGTGATTAAGCATGGATGGTTGGATTGTTAGAATTAAAGCCAAGCACAATATATAGTCAAAATTACTTTTTCCTCAGGTTTCTTTACTACATTTTTTTTTAAATAATTTGTTACTTATTACCTTGTAATGATAACAACTTGGAGACTATTTTTAAAATTTTTGCATATCATTAAAAATTATTGGAAAGTTTATTTTTTATATATATATTTTTATTTACATATTATTAAAAAATATATAATATCTAATATCTACATTTTTTTTTTTTTAAACATTTAGCCATATTTTTTTAAGACATTTCGACAAAGGTCTCGCAAACAAGTTCTTACAGATTAACACAATTATACGGAAAAAGCGACGGGTCGTCATTTCCGCGTATCTAATCCAATAGTGTGAACGTGAGAAAAATATATGAAATAGACTTTGATTTGTTGCCAACACCTAGTTTCTTCCTTGACTATATATTTACTTTTAACACGAGGCCGTGTCCACATTAGAAATCAATAAAAATCAAACATTATATACGTAATATATTGTTAGGCATAATAGGTTTGAGCTTAAGTCACAGAGATCCGCCATTTTAAATGCGCGGTAAAAAATTATAATTGATCAGCGGCGCCAGACTGCCCGATTTGGCGGGACGTCCCGATTCTCAGCCCAAGATCAAGCCCGAATGAATCAGACATAGTCCCGCTTCTGTTGGATTATTCCACACACAAAAATATTCTTTAATTTCTTTATTTATTCAATTACTTATTAAGCTTACTAACAATTCAGAGAAACATGAATTCCTAAGTAATGTATAACTAACTTGACCATTCTTTTTTCGATATGCTTTTGTTTTTTAGGTTGGCTTTCGATTTTTAGAGGTAAGCCTTCGTTTTTTTAGATGTCTGCTCTTGTTTTATTCGGCTATTTGGCTGTATCTAGCGACAGAAATAAAAATGTATAATGCTTTGGTTTTTATTTTAGCTATATTTGACTCCACAAACCGAGACATTTATACGTCCCGGTACCCTGTTTAGGGACACCGGGACACACAAGCGAAAAACGGGACGTATTTATAACTACTGCCTTACAGAGTAAATAGTTATTATGTAAATATGTAGTGTATAGTATTTTTTTCCATAATTTTTTTTTTATTATAATACTATCTATACCTTTATTTGAAACTGAAATAAATTCATAAATAATAATAACTATTGACTGATTGTGGAGAAATAATATATTATTTCTCTATCCCGTTTTTGGCGAAAGAATTCCGTTTTTTTACTTAAACCGTTAAGCATTCTTCTTTTCCACAATACCATACTTATCAATTAATTTAGTGGTTGATAATGAAACCAGAGACTATAAGTTCAAGTCTCAATACAGACATTCGAGGTGATGTTGTTTATAACGTAATAATAAAAATGTAATATGCTTTTTTATTGATAATTTAAAAAGGAAGTCTTTGTGTGCCTCCAACGAGTCACTTAAAACTTAATTATATATATTGAAACCTATTAACTGTTAAGTATGATAATGAGTCAAAATAAACCCTTTTCACCCGTTTCCTGAGTTTATGAGGCTTCGGCAACGGCTTATGCACTCAGTACTTTTTATAATGTAAACAACAATAATACCTACACATTTAAAAAATATATTCATCTTTATCGCCACTTAACACGAAATTCCTTCAGAATTCGGCGGAAAATGGGGTACAGAGTGTCTTACCACTAGGTTCCCTTTGCCTACTCTGCTGTGTGCGGGATATAGCGTGAAGCTGATTTTTTTAAAATTTATATTGTGTTAAATAATGGCACACAGAATAAAAATGATAAAGATATAATATATTTTAATATACTTATAATAACATTATATTTCGTTCTGGTCGAGGAATTACTGTTTTTTTTAGTTTTACATATCAAAAAGTAGTATAAAACGTAAGTACATTCAAATAACATTACCCCCCTTCTAGGGCAATCGGGTAAATAACAAGCTTGAAAGTCATGTGTGAACATGACTAATAGCTGAACTTGACCCACATTGAGATACGAAATATAACAATATCAATGCAACTTATTGAAGGCTTTGAAGAAAAAATACAGGGTTTCATTAGCAGAGAGTGGAAAAGGAATATCACAATTTTTAAAAATATTAATTTATAAATGATAATGATTTTTAATTTTCCTTTTAAAAATGTAACTTTTTATTATTTAATATTTTTATGTCCTCGCTCTGGTAACAAAGGAAACTGCGGCGTTGAGCTCCGCTACTGCACACATAATGCTTTGAAAATTCGGCGGAGTGGGGAACGGATTATATAATCCGTTCCCCAGTTCCTATTAAGAACGAAAAAAAGTACAGTTCGGATACGACAGAGTTGATTTCTGTTAAATAGCCATTTTGGTACAATACAAGCAATCGTAATAAAATTATAATCTTTAAGATATTAAAATGTTTTTATAACTTCAATTTCACCTTTTTATCTCCATATTATTTTTTAACTTTATATATATATATAATTAAGCTTAAGCCCACCTATATACTATTGTAAATAAAAAAATAATTGGACAAAAAAAAATACTTATACAATCTTAATTTACTGAGTATTTTATTAACTGATCTATATATAAAACTGTTTTGTTGCTGACTGACAGACAACAGCCGGACTATACTGCCGTTCACAACACAAAAAGAGAATTTGCCTAAATACCAAAAGAGAAACAGGAAAAACGGGATTTTACATTTCACGCAAATGAAGTTGCAGGCTACAACTAGTCTTATACAAAGAGTGTCTCGATAGGATCAATTGTTAGAATAATAAACGATTCTGTCGTTATACGCATAGCTGTCATTGACCTTGGCCCAAGTGTCAGAAACTACTTGTTAGCAAAGCAAGCTAGAGCCATCACCTTTTTTATCTTCGTGAGATCTTAAAGTAATAACTTAATAACATAAAGAGTGAACCTAGTGTTGTGTGTTTGTTGTTAAAAGACGCCGTTCTCCTCTTCCCTTCGAAATTCGAAGGATCCCTTATGGTAACTTAAAGTCACGAACTGAGTTTTAAAGATTTTGTCTGTCTTTTTTTATACCAATGCAAAAGTGTAAAAAACAAGACAAAATTCACCTTTATTTTCTTTCACATAGTCTAGAATACAAATCAATTTTCGAAATTATAAATGTTTTCTGTTAACACATACATAATACCTACTCATAGTTTTTTTAAAGACTTTTTTTGTCTCTTGCGATAATTTGCTTAATACTAACTAATAGGCTGTTAGCAAATTTATACAGTAAGCCGACGATATATGTAGCTTTACTTCAATATTTATAGAATATATATAGCAATAATAAGTTTTTTTACATATAAATAATTATTATAACACTTCCCAATTACTTAAAATTGGTATTTAAAACTAAAAATCGTCAATTATAAAAGTCTAAATCACCGAAAAATAATTTAAGACGAGATAAAAATCTAGTTCCGTATTAAAAGATTTTTAGTTAAAAACAGCTAATAAAGGAATGACGCAAGAAGACAAACATTAAATATTTTTGTTATATAAAATGTGTTTAGCGCAAATTAAATATGTATGAATATTATTATAACCTAAGTATACCCCGAAGGCAAATTGATTTAGAAAGACATTTCTACTAATATTGAAAATTGGGCGTTGCGGGAGGAATGGAGTCTTAATACTAGGTTCCCACTGCCTATCCCGATATAGTGTGAAAAGGTTAAGGTTTATATGACTAAATAAATAAATATCACCTTCTAAATAAAAACAATTTTGTAACTTATAAGAAGTTATCAAAAGAGTGACTTATCACTACACAAGAGTAAATATCAACGAATTAATTTATGATTTTTAATATTAAGCGAATATTACAGAAGTATCACATGAATTATAAATCACATACTCTCGCGCTGTCATGTCGGTATGTGCGACCTTTAACAAGACCTTGTACTGTACGACACAGTTTATACAGGTAATTACGATTGCATGACAAAATTGATTTATAAACCCTGTAGGTATTTATTTGATTGTTTTTTATCTTGGTGCATCCCTACTATATACTTTTTGGAATAGGCAAAGAGGCTAGTGATGTACCTCTGTTTATCTGTCAAACAAAGTCTGTCAACTCTTTGTATTACATCAATGGAGTGATATGTGCTCAATCGGCACGTTCAGAACACCATAATCAAAAACTCATACACCTTAAATGGAGTTGAAACTCATAAAATTTCGTTTAAGTACTCGTCCTAGCTGCGTCACGGTGCAGTGGCGTTAATATAAAATACATCTATATTATCTATAATTATACACTGGTGGTGTCTGTACATAGAAAATATATAAGAAAAAAATCTGATATGGAGCATTTAACAATATAATAGAACCTAAAGCAATTATTTTTATTTTTTTTTTATATGTTTGTCTGTTTGTCTATGTGTTTGTGCACGCTAATTTTAACTCAATTTAAATGCTGTTGTCACAATTGTATTTGCAAACTTCCCTCAGTGTTTATTTCATTTGAAGCGGTTCATAAATAGAATAGTTAAAAAACTTTTCTAAAGTATTTTATTCAACTAAATTGCTGTTATCTATGAACTGATAATGTAATTAGAACACGAAAATAATTTAGGTAAGTAAATAAATAACTGTGTATTTCAAGCGGGCGAATCCGCAAGCGAACGAATCCGCAAGCGAGTCACTAATCCAGGTTAGTCAATAAATTAACATGAAATACACAGTGTATTTCATGAGCGGGCGAAGCCGCAAGCGAGTCACTAATATAAAACATACCTAATATTTTTTTAGTTCACTAAAGATGGTTCGTACTTTTTGCGTTATACAATGTCTTTATTTTTCGTCTCCTCTACGGAATTCGTATACCATACCTTCAAAGGCCATTTTGCAATTAAGTAAGTAATGTTTAGAAAATGTAATATAATTTTGCACTTAAATTTACTATATGAAAATTGTTAATATTTAGGTTCTTACTATTTAAATTTACATATTGGTCGACCGTTTAATCGGACGAAGTTATGAAGTCTTGATGGCCCAAGATTCCATTGCTTAAAACTGTAGGGATTAGTAATTCTAATGAAAACTATATTTAAGAATGACACATGATAGTAGAATAGATTACACTAGGGTTGCCTAAAAGAATCCTGCCGCAATCACCTTTAATTAATGTTTTTCGTAACTCGTTTTTGGAGAAAATTGCACTCATATGTTTTTTATGTGAATCGCACATCATTTAAAAGAAAATCGCATAAGGAATTGGAAAAACAATGGTTGCCAGCTCTCAGTCTGCCGCAAGCCCAGGGTTGCCTGGTTTAAAGAGGTCACTTAATGTTAATATTTGCACTCATGTGTTTTTTTAATGAATTATCAAATTAAAGCTTATTTTTTTCTCATCACTAAAACACATGGTTGCCTGGAAAATAACTACCGCAAGCAAAGGTTGCCATCATTTGAAATATTTTATTCCGATTCCGTTTGACTGAGAATAGACGATGAAATGCGTGGTTTACCTTATGTTTTAAAGTAAAAAATTATATAATAGAAGGTCAATCTTAAAATTAATGTTTATTCTAGCTGTTCACCTGTTAAATGATAATTAAGTACATACAAAAAACTATTTAAACATGAAATCATCTTTATTTTTCAAGTGAAATAATGAATCCACGATATTAAATCTTTGCTAAATTTGTTTTCTAAATACTAATACTCATTTAAATTATCATTTTAAAACGACTAAATTATCTAATTAAGTAAATGTTTACAAATATCGATTAATTTCATCATGTTTCCTTAATATAATGAAGGGTGACAATTATTGCAGATATTTTATTTACTAATGTCGTAAGAGCGTCGTGTTCTATTTCTTCGCTCTGGTGTCGAGGTTAAGCGCGGCGATGAGTTCTGCCACTTAACACGCAATGCCTCCTGAATATGGCAGAAAGTTGAGAACGGAGTGCCTTTACCACTAGGTTCCCTCTGTCTACCCTGCTCTGTGCGGGATACAGCGTGAAGCTGATTTTTTATTTTTTTATTTATTAATTAAGAAAATATGGAAAATTACATTTCAATAAACTCTCTCTCTCTCTGACTGGTTTGACTCAAAACTTTTATCTCTTATAGGTTCTAAAACAAAAGCCAGTATTGATTTATAGTATCCAATGTATTCAGAAGGAACCTTGTGTTAGTAAGCGACCGGTATTCAGTATCTAAGTTTCGCCATTACCTAAAACTTAATATTATAAATAATTAATCATAAAGGAGCAGCGGCACAGCGACTGTTGTAGGTTCGATTTTCACTCACTACACTATAATGTATTCTTTAATATTTTCATTTCGCCGCTCCGGTAACAAGACAAAGCGCAGCGTGGAGTTCCACTACTCGACACTAGGTTCCCTTTTCCTCCCCTCCTATATAAGATACAGTGTAATGGTATTTTTGTTTTTATTATAAAGGTTAGGGAATTGATAGATAATAATCACAATATAGGGTTAAAAAGCTAAAAAACAAGTGTAAAAATATGTTCTCGTTAATCCTGGAAACTGCATCAAGTCCATGATATAAAAATACTCTATTGAACACGAGTGTAAATTTCCAAGTAAATCGGACGGCAACTAGGTCAAAGTAGTATTGCAAGATTATCTTATATTGATTGATTCATTAATAACTTCACACATGTAAAACATAAAAAAGCGTAACTAAATGGTAAGATTTCGCGGAATCTATTTTTTTATTACAAAAAACAAATTGAGATTGAGGTTCAAATACTGTATTTGAAACTGCGACTCTCAAATAACATCGCAAAGTTATATGATATTGACTAATTGAACCAAATATTATAATTTACGAAAAATATTTTTTTTAATAAAACTGAATTAATTCAGTTTAAAAAAAATTTCAATAGTATCAATAACAATTAACAAGATATAAACCTTTAAAATATGTAAAGAAATTATTAAACTTTAAAGAACTCTAAAATTAATTAATATATTATCTAGTACTTAAGTAAAAATACCTTTTTATTTTAACCAATACAGTAACACTATGCACTTGTGTCACTATCACTATTGTATTTAAAAAATCACTATATACACTCCAAATCTAAATTAAATATATTAAAACAGTAAATATATAAAATTTAGTTTATATAGGCGTCCGTACGCAACGAAAATAAACAAAACAATACGGATGTGTAAACAACGACTTGTGGCGTATCTGGGAGGCTATTGAACGGTGCCACAGAACATACTTTATGTAGAAAGACTATAAATAATATATGTTAATAACTTTGTTTTTTTTGTTTTATTTAATTTTTTCATGGAAAAGACAAGGCAAACGAGCATTCTTCGTTTCGTCTATGGTAACGAGGCAAAGAGTGGCATGGAGTTCCGCCACTCAACACAAAATGCCGTCAGAATTTGGCGGAAAGTGGGAAAAGAATGTGTCTTAATGGGACAGAATGATTTAGCATTACGTTTCCAGGTTCCTTCTGCCTACCCTGCTTACATAGCAAGGATACAGCGTGAAACTAAAAAAAATATTAATACAGATTAGTACGAAAAAATTGTGTATCACAATATTGTCTATTATTTATGTTTATAACATATTATATGTTTTATGGAAGACAAAATGTGTAACAAAAAGCCTTCAATTTTTATATTTATATTTATTTAAATAAATATATATATATATATATATTTCTTATAAAGATTATTACAAATATTTACAAAATACAAATTAACCTTTCTTATCGATAGAAAACACATACTCAGAAACAGAACAGAAATTAATGATGCAAAGTAAAAACATGTTTATATTAAATTAACCGTGTTTAAGACAATCAATTCTATGCCACTTTTAAGTTACATATCTATGGCACTAATCAAATGATACACTACCGCCATCTGCCTCATAGCTCAATAACTTTATATATTGGTTTTCAGTTATCTTTTTACTTAATAAGATTTATTTTTATTTATTCAATAACATTTTTTTCATGTGGTCGTAGCGCAGGGCAACCGGGAATATCTCTGGTAACGAGTTCAGCCATTTAACACACAACGTCTCCAAAATTCGGCTAGAGGTTCGCCCTGCCTACTCTGTTATGTGCGGGATACAACACCACTTTAAATGAAACCACAGTTTTAACTACTCTATAAAAGCCTAATACATTTTTATCCCCAAAAATGAAACAGTGATTTTTCAAGCAAAATTTATAATAAAATTATCGTTGTAAAATAAAACAGCATTTGTTAAGAACGATGCACGCACACATAAACCTATCAAAGAGAAACTGTCGCATACGACTCATTCTGAAATCGAGTCGTATTATCGAATATCGAATCGAAAGGTGTTGGCGGCAAAGTTCAAAGTGATTTAACCTTTAGGAGTACTTTTGTAGTAGTATGTGTTTACGTTATTGGTATATTTAACTGCGTCACACGAAATATAGGTATGGATAAACATCGTGAAATGAAAAAAAATCCTACGTCTAAACTGTTGAGGTATCTTGGTTAATTTCTTTGAATATGGGTTTAAAATATTTTACCCTATATGCTGTCCCCGTAAAAGGAGCGCTGACGCTTCACCTACCTACTATACATATTTTTTTAATATATACACATACAACTACAAATTTTTGACTATACTGATTTATGGTTTTTTAAAACATTTTAAAATGAACGCAAAAAACATTTTTATCATGTTGACATTTATAATATTGTGATTACATCACGTATAATAAAATAATTATTAAAGATAACATAATGGTTAAAAGTATTTTTTTTGGTTGGATTTCGGTAGTGCCGCTGTTTGATTCGATTTCGGTAGTTAACTTGCTCGCCTCATTCCTTCTGAACAAACTCAGCGTTTGAAAATTTTGTTCAGTGTTTAGTTCTTGTCCGTTGCTGTAATGTTAAAGTAAAACCTGTAATGAATTTATTATTAAAATCAAAAACACTTTAAAATTATTATAAAAAAAACGGACAAGCGCGAGTCGGGCTCTCCCACCGAGGGCTGCGTACAAAAATTGGAGTTTCGAGCTTTTTCTGAAATTCAGGCTTAGCTTAACCAGAGCCCTTTCATCTGATACCGCTTGAAATAGCGGCGTTAATACCAAATTTTTCCCCCTTTTAAGGCTATTATTTTTTACAATTTAACCACAAATGTATAGTTTTCAGATATTTTCCTAAAGAAGCATCTACAGGTAGTACACCTGTAGATGCTAGCTGTCGAATTTCGTATTCCGGATAATAGCGAATATGGGGGCGAACTGAGGGCAGAATGATCAACTTTTTACCGTAGTTTTTCCAGCCAGTGATCATCGAACGCACAACCTTTAATTTTTATGAATTGGAATAATTTTTATGAAAATTTATGTGAACAACATGTAAACTGCAAAATAATCTTGACATTTTTAAAGTATAATCGGTTCTGTAAATACTAATAACGATGTGTTCGTTGAATAGTAATTTCATCCATACCTATATTATAAATTCGAAAGTAACTCTGTCTGTCTGTCTGTCTGTCTGTCTGTCTGTCTGTCTGTCTGTTACGCAATCAGGGCCAAACCGCCAATTCAATTATGATAAAATACTCATATAGAGATACTTGAGGGTCTTCGGATGAAAATAGGCTACTTTTTTTTCTCATATTTGTAATATTGTCGGTATATACTAAAATATTAAAATACTTTTTTGTTTGACAGGCAATTTATTCTGCCATCTTAATAACAACCGACCGTTGCTAAGCAACAGTTTGCAAAGTTTGTGGTTATAAGAAAACGTCACCCAAAACTAGCTTGCTTAACGCATACATGGCGTGCGCTGACTCAACCTTATGAGATACATAAAAATAATGTTTAACAAAAATATTGTTCTTTAAATAATGTTTAAAAAAGTCCGCGATGGTATATGTTTATCTCTGAAGATTGAGCAAAAGTTACCATTTTAATTAATTTACTTTATATAATATTTATCGGGTTTTTGTTGTATGTATTTTCTATAATTTGATATTGATCGTTATATATGAAAATGAATATAATAGTCACTTTTAGCATTTCATCTAGATTGAAATTATAGTTTATAGCATAACATTCTAATAAATCATTAAGGAGATGTCATTGATTTGAAATTGACGGTTGACGGTTTTGTAAATTTTCATACATTTTCGAACTACTGTTAATTTTTATGTAATTATTTGCTGTTTATAATTAATTTATAATTTTCTTTGGTTCTTCGCTTATTCAAGTAGTAGATTAGTTAGATTTTCATAAATTTCTTGGTGTAGTGTAAGTGTAAGTAAGTGTAGGCCCTGCGCGGCGTCGGCATAATATTACATAAGTATTTATTATTTAAGGAAAGAATTCATCAGGTTATTTCATCTCGGTTGGATGGTTATCTATACCGTTGATATACACATTATAAATTATAGTTTTAGTTTTTTGGGATTTTACTTGATCTTGCTCGCAAAACTTATCATATTTAATGTAGAAGGGATTTTAGTTATTTCATATAGTATAAGGAATACGTGTAAAAGATTTTTCCCGGGTCAGCAAAATCGGTCACTGAAAGTCCACTAAAATAAGTTCAGTTATTCTGGACATTAGCTCGGGGAAATAGAAAGACAGGTAGAGACAAAAAATATAATATTTTTTTATTGTATTTGAGTATTATGTAAATAACCACATGCACTTGCAAAAACATATCACAACATATTTAATTTTAATTCTTTTAAATATTTATTTTACTTTGATGATATTAATAATGTACCTGGTTTTGTTTAATTTTTTTTTAATTATTATTTTAATATGATTACGTTTACTTATATTTTTTTCATTTAAATTAGTTAGATATTTTCAAAAACAATTTTATAAAAATATCTAATAAGCATTCGTATAGTTCAAGCGGGCGAAGCCGCGTCCGGGTCCGCTAGTAGTAACATAAATAAAGAAAATCCACTAAAAACACCCTATAACAAACCAGCCAAGTCTCGATAAAGCTATTTCTTTCTCTACAAAAAGTAATGAAATGTAGGTCTAGGTAAAGTTAAGCCAAGTTTAAGGTTCCTTACTGCAACTTTTGTTCTTTCTTTTTATTAGATTAGTTTGAACTTTGCTTTCGCATAACTTCGGAATTATATAACCGTGTAGAAAACGCTCATGCATACTGCACTATAGTGTGTGCGTGTTGTAAAGTGTAGTACAGTGACTCACTGTACAGTGCGGGGCTGTGGTTCTTGCCCCGTTTCGCTCGATCCCATCGATCTAGGAGAGTTATAATTGGATTTAAGTTTCTACTTTCGTCCCATTTTTATTTTTCACCCTTTCAGGAACCACTATCCGATATAGACAAACTCGTCGCGTTACTTAAGGACTTCCACGCGACCGCGTATGACGGACTGGTGTACCTTCGCACAGTCCATCAAGGTTAATTCTCCTGAGCGTTTCGAGGGAGTTAACATGAAACCTACCCACATGGTGTGGTTTGGTACACTACTGGTATTCTGCCGCTGGCTATTCTTGACTATTCGAATAATTGATTATTGACTTATTCAATTATTATGTGAAGGCGAGCGTTTCTTGTAGTAAAAGGATCCCTGAAACCTACTCCTGTGATCACAAGTCCCTGGCATTGCTCCGAGCTTCACATAATTAAAAGACATGCTTTCTACTTCTGTGTAAAAAATTAGTGGTTGATAGTTAAAGTTATCGTGATTTAGTTTATTACATGAACTGTGTGAATATATTTCGAAATTAGTTGTCTTGATATCATGAGTGATCAACCTAATATGTGTAAACGATGTGAATGTAATTCCATTAATTCTAGTTACTATCCATCATGAGTACAGGAAGGGGGGGAGCCGGGTGGTACGTGCCCTCAGCGCAAATCTCCGACATATATTATATGATAATACTTACATAGTCATTGGGCCAGAATCAAGTGAACCACCGACGATGGTACTTTCACAAGAAGGAGGAATGAAGCCCATGTCGCAATGACAATGACCTAAAACATAAATGTTAAATGAAAATAAAGTACTTTAATTGTAATTCCGTTCCGTTGATTGATATATACTTTAAATACCTTTTGAATTGCAGACGCCATGCCCGAAGCAATCTGAGGGACAGATGGAGGATTCCAGTTTTGTGATATTTTCACGTATAAGTGTAATAGAGACGCATTTTTGTTTTAAGCACATCTGTGAACAGTATTGTATTTTATTATATAATAAAAAATATTAGATATGAAAATTTACATTGTGTCCACTGCCCTTTTTGTGGAACACTGGGGAACATTCGGATTAGGCCCAACCATTTGACAATGTTTATCGTTATCTTTACTAATATACATACAATGCTAAAGACTTTATTTATAAGATTTCAATTAGATTGTGTCCACTGTCTACACACAGCGAATTCAGACTGCACCCAATCATTAGATAATGTTTATCTTTCATAATATATAATGTTGAAGATTTCACATGATAAGTAACTGACAATTTCAAACTCAGGAACTGACAATTTCAAAAAATTGTTGTTTTCACACTTTCAGAACCAAAATAATGCGTTTGGCAAAAATTTGGCAAGAAGAATCTTATTTTAAATAAAACAATTTTAACTATTTAATAATCGTGAAAATCAAAGAACTTATTAAGAACAATCTCGTTTACGGGTAGTCTTATTTCACAAATAACTAATGACGTGCGACATGAGTGCCGTCTCACTCTTTTTGAGGAAATTGCTAAAAATCAAATTGTAGCCATAAAAATAAATAAAAAATATATATAATTGGCATGTTATGCTACCTTATCTTTTCCGCACTTAGCACCATCTGGTACCAAACCCAGTGGCATATCTGACAAACTTTGCTTTAATCTTGTAGTTGAAATACAAGATAACGTAGAATCTGGAAGAAAAAATTAAAATAATTTATTTGAGTAATAAAAATTCAAGTTACTCGAATTTACAATTTTTTTTTCTTTTCAAAATTTCTGAGAAAATATGATTGTCGAAAAGCTGATTTATCCACTTCGAGTCACTGTCTGGTGTAGATTTTGGGATAAAGGCATTTTTTTTTTAAAGTGTCTATCTAATTTACAATTCAATAAAAAATAATGATTAAAATATAAAAAAATATAGTTTTTTTTCGTTACCATTTTGGGTCACCTTTACATGCAAATCACTTAAAATAAAAACCGTAAATAGATTTAGGATTTATTAAATAAAGACTTATACATACATCCTATACCTTTGCCATTGACATACATAGAATTTATTGCAAGTTCAGACACCTCATGAGTGGAGTTAGCTTCAAATTGACAATGTAAGAGTCCACACAAAGCATCTTCTACGCTGCAACGATGCTCCTTACGTTCTATATTTCTTAGATCCTGGTATCCGCAGTAGCCAAGCCTAAAATTTATTTGATTATTTAGCTTCACGCATGTATGCCGCACATGGCACATGACTAGGAAGAGAGAACCTGAGAAATTACCATAGAGATACTTCTATACCCCACATTCGTGTTGAGTGACGCTAAAAGTATTTGAGTATTGATTTTTTTTCAGATATGTCCTGATTGTCAGGACATTATTATTTTAAGTTCGCACGGCAGAGTAACAGGAAGTGATACGACACTCCATCCCCCATTTCAATACATTGTGTGTTGAGTAGTGAAACCCTATGCCGCGCTATGAGTTATTACCAGAGCGAGCGGGAACCGAACAAAATATTGTATTAATTTGAGATAAAAAAAAATACAAAAAAAAAATTGTAAGTATTTTCGGAAAGGTTAATATTAACATTGAACTTATTAGATAGGCAAGTAGCTTAGAATATTACTTCAATTATTTCAATGGATTATTTCATACTCACGTATCGCCTACTTTATTGTGAGTTTTATAACAAAGCTTATGAGCCATTTTGCTCGATGGTCCCCAAAGTAACTGACACTGGTCTGTATGTGATCTACATTCACCATTTACACAGTATGCCTGGTAAAAGTATAAAAAAAGTAACGATCAAAAAGCAGCTTCGCCTCACGTCAAATAATACAAAATTTTTACATAAATTGTAGCCTATGTTTTATTTTGATATATGTATGTATCAGATATATGTACTTCTTTAAAGTTTCATCCAAATCCGTTCAGAAGTTTTTGTAAGCTTTCACATTTATCACATAAATATACCAAATATTAATTCAAGTCATCACATGGCGGAAATCAACGCCGGGCATGTACAGCCAGACATGTAGGCATGTAGGCTTTGAATTACAATTATAATTGCATGTATAACAATAGTTATAAAACACGAAGGAAATTTTTTTTAGATCAGTCGTCTAAATTAAAGTATTGCAAAGTAAATTTATTTTCTGATCACTCACCTGTTCTCCAGAACATGGTGTCGTATCCATCTTGTAAACGTCTTGTGGACAATCCTCAGAAAGTCCGTTGCAATATTCAGGCAAATCACATTCTTTTCTTGCTTCACGACACAATGCTCCCATTTTTTTCGGTTGACATGTCTAATAAAATGTGAAAATATGTTATAAAACCATATGTAACCATATATTACGAAAAATATTTGAAATAATTAGTTCGAAATGACAAATAATTTCATTTCTTCAAAAAGAAAAGCTAAAATTCAAATCCCTTATTTTTTTTGTTTTTTGGCATTGCAGGGTACGGGACAGAAACGGTGAACAGAGTGTTCTAGCACTAACACGTTCTGCCTACCCGGATATGCGGGAAGAAACCTTAAAAGAAATAACCAAATTAATCTCTTACGGAGGCCCTATGCCTATCTTACTAAGCGGGTACAAGCGTAAAGCTGTCAAAAAATAAAATAGTAAATCTCTTACTAATGTGTCACAGCACTCTCCCACAGAACAAGTCGCATTAGTCAGGAACATGCAAGTCTTTGGATCACAGCATTTAATACACGCAGGTGACCATATATCTACACCACAGTCACATTGTTCACCGATATCCACAAAACCGTTACCGCAGTCATTACTGTATAGGCTTTTTGGTTTATTCCTAAGATTATATAAATATTAAGTATATAAATATTAAAAACTTACAAAAACTTACAAGGCACATTTTATAGCTCACGCTGCATTCCGCATATTGCAGGGTAGGCATACTTAGTGTTAAAACATTCAGCTACTCACATTTCACTCAATTTTCGAGACATTGCTTGCTTCTTTAGTAGAGTAAACTAAAATGAAATATTAGTATATTGTCTAATTGTTGAGACCCTTGTGTTACAGCATCTTTGTATAAATGCGGCGGTTGTGGGTTAGATCCCAACTCGAGGAAAAGAATTATTTTAATTTCTTTGCTCTAATAATACATCAAGACGCGGCGTTGAGTTCCGCCACATAAACACGCTATGTCTCTAAAATTAGACAGTGCGTTGGAAATTAAGTGACTTCACTCCTACTGCCTACTCTGGTATATACGAGATACAACGTGAAGCTTAAGAAAAGATATCAATACCTTAAACAATAATCAAGGCCAAGATAAAACAATTTGGACAAATCAGCAAAGCTGCAGTACGACCAAGTTGTTGGCGGCCACGTAGAAAGTATTGGACTCATTATGCAATATTTTTTTTCGCACATACAATCTGGATTATCGTGTTTGATACCAAAATTATGGCCTATTGTATGGGCCATGATGGATCCTAATCCTTTCATATTTAAATTGACACCAGCCGAATAGTTTTGACTACAAATTGACCTTAAAAATGCATCACTAACCATAGCGTCTTCGAATTTAAAGTTGCTGGAAAAAAATACTAACATAAATTAAAATGAATAAAAAATAAAAACAAATATGTTAACAATCTCAGTTATTTGAGATTATAATTGTATTATCTGACGCACTGCGACATCGTTTACCTGTACAATGCGATCTTTGTAGGTTCGATAACGACTGCGGAGATTGCATTATTTATTTTTATCTTCGCTCTAGTGTTAAAAGAGAGGTGGGGTTGACTTTTGCCAAACAAAATGACCAATTTCCAAAATTCTAAAATTTCATTAAATAGTCCAGCAATTCATGTTGTAAATAGTCAATTTATTTATACATGATCTAATATACAGGGTGGAAGAGGCAGCGCTCCATTTACGGAAACAGCATATAGGGTAAAATATTTCAAACCTATACCTAAAGAAATTAATCAAGATGCCTCAACAGTTTGGACGTAGGATTTTTTTTTAATTTCACGATTTTTATCCATACTTGTATTTCGTGTGACGCGATTACGTATAGATCTCAATAACATAAACAGTTACTACTACAAAAATACTACTAAAGATTAAACAACTTTGAACTTTATCGCCAATACCTACGACTCGATTTCGGAAAGAGCCGAGTGCGGCGGTGTTCCTTTGATAGGTTTATGTGTGCGTGCGTCGTCCCTATAAATGGCGTTTTATTTTAAAATAACAATTTTATTATTTATTTTGTTTGAAAAAATAACTTTTTCATTTTTGGAAATTTATTTTTTTCTGATTTATTTAGGCTTTTATAGAGTAGTTAAAACTGTGGTTTCATTTAAAGTGGTGCTTACACTTCCACCCTGTAGACTATCGATTTATATTTCTTTACTTTTTACAACGCCACGTCGCAAGGCTGGGCGGAAATTTGGAAATAGCTCTGAAGATGACGTGGAATCGTTTTTATAAGAAATGGACTTTCCATGCATAAAGCATCGAAAGAAGTAAAAGTCTCGTTCGTAGCGAAGGGGACTTTTAAAGTTGATCTTAATTGATCTTAATTCATCCTGATATTATAACTTTTAAGTGACTGATGTTGATGAATATCAGACTTAAGAAACAAATCTAATATAAATAAATACACATAACTGAATATAATTGTAAATTTTTGTTCATAATTTTAACATCTGAAAAAATCCAAGTCACTAATCCCGACATGACCTTACATTTATCGGCTTAGCTTTAGAGTGTTACACTTTATTTGTTGTATTTGTTTAATAGTTTGTTAATAAGTTAAACTATTAAACAAATTCTCAGGAGTGACAAGAAACATTTTAAAAAAACTATGATTATACTATAAGAGAACATTTTTATAATTATTATGTCTAATGTATGAAATAAAATAATGGTATAACACCACTTCTTTTTATACTTTCGAATCGTATACAAATGTACGAACAAGAGAAAACACCGATTTAGCATATTGACACTCTAAATTGATATTACATATGTATTGTACATTATATAAATATTACATTTAACACTTATGTTTTACTATATAATTTCAACTCACGTTATTAATTGAGCATTATCATTGGGTATAATATTAAGGATTTTGTCCTTTCTATATTTTAAGAAATTTCCAAGAGTTCCTTGATTATTTTTTACTAGCTCTATTTCATCTCTCTCGTTCCACACAATCACGCCAACTAGAGCTACGAAAATATTCAACGGTGCATACAACTGAAAAAAAATATAAATTATAATATATATTAATTAATTAAATAATTAATTATCTTAATTAATCGTCTTTCCCAAAAAAAATAAAAAAATATTGAAAAACAGAGAGTCCTAATGCTAATAGAGAGAGAGAGCTAATAGTAGAACAGTAGAGCCAGACCTTCGTTATTAACCTTGGATACTATCAGGCAATATTGAGTTTGGGCAATGGTTACTTTGGTATTTTTTAGATAACCACGATGCAAAAAATAGTACTTTCGTTAAATTATAGAGCTCATTTTTTTTATATTTTCTTGGGAATAATATTAGAAATAACGTTGTCCATTGCAGGCCTAGGGGGTGCCAGGGTTTCATTGCAAACGGGCGCTACACGAGCTAGAGCCGACCCTGTACTTGAGCTTATGCAAGTATAAAAAGATATCTAATATTTCTATTAATATTTTTAAGTTGTTTTTATTTCTTTTTCATTATTCTTATTTCTCTGTATATTTCCCTTCATCCACTGTCACCACTCGTCAAGCTCTTTACATATGCTATGCGGAGGTTCTTCATATTTTTCGTCGTGGCCTTTCCTCCTCGTCTCCTGTATTATCAATATTATATTTCCTAAAGGCAACCGAAGTCCAAACATCTCCCTAGCTAAGTTTTGTGATTTATAAGACCTGATTTTATGGTTCGGTTTATCCGCTCTTTACCCATTTGTCCATACGCAGCTGATTACGATACATGTCCATTCTTGACATTACGTTTCTCCAACACTGATGCTTCTCTTGTTTGAACACTGACCACAATTACGATCTAGTTGTATAGGTCTACACACTGCAAAGGAATATTTCTTTTCTCTTCTGTTGGTCTTAAGAAATGGTTCACTTTCTTGTCAGACTTAAATATAATTTTAATGGAAGCTTTCTTAAGAAGGCGCCAATCTTGTCTGTTACCACCAGTTCGCATATGGGTAGAAGTGCCGGTTGTCTTTCTACTAAGAATGATTTGTTGGTCTTCTGACAACGCTGGAGCGTGATCATGCTGCTGCGATGCTTATTACATTTTTGTCTTCGTATGAAATTCTCAACTTCTTATATGTTAATTACGCCATCTGCTATATGAAAATTTGGCGTAACTGTTAATTGAGACAAAGGCGTCATCACATACATATATCTAGACTATTCTATTCACCGCTGTAAAACGTATGGCAAATTAGTTAACAACCTTGGGAATTACCTATGACGCGATTGACTCGACAAATGGAGTTTTATTTTACAATGGAAAGTTTATAATTATTTTGTTTCAAAAAGTTTTCAATTTTGGCAAAATCTCTTTTGTTTTAATTGTATTAGGTTCTTATAGAGTAGAATAAGGTAAAGTTCATAGATTATTTACAAAAGACGTATTTTTTGGTTAAAAATTAAAATGACACAAACTTTTACGAGTAGGTTCCAGTTGGTCAAACTAAAAGTTGTATATAACACTGACCACATACTAAGTGTCAGTGGTTACTCTGATCGCATGTACAAAATATAAATGTCCAACAAAAATATGTATTAATTTGAACTATTATTTCCTGAGAATGGCGCATTCAAATAAAGAAACTCTCAGCTTTACAATGGTAACTAGCTGCACAAACGCGGCTTCGCCCGCTTATTATATTATAGCCAAATTATTAAATCTTTACGTAATTTGTACTCTATATGTTATTTTGATATATAAGCAATATTACTGTAAAGTTTCATCCAAAACCATTCAGTACTTCTTGCGAGAAAGTGGAACAAACATCCATCCTCACCAATTTTCACATTTTATAATATTTCATAATAGAAAGTGGAGAAGAGAACTTATTTAATAAATCAACGTTGTATTACCAGAACGAAGAAATGCAAATATTAAATAATTCAATTATCTGAATGGGATCAAACAAACCCACAACCGTCGCGTGTCAGAAAAATATGCAAATATTACTTACAGCATGGACAATATTAGCGGTCTCTTTCAAATAACTGTGTACATGATTGATACTTCTACCACTGCTATTGTATACTGAATTATCAGCAACCAACACCAGTTCTAAATATCTTGAGTCTCGGTTAGCGCCGAATGGCCCTCTTAAATTTTTTTCTTCTTTATTTGAATCACGTTTATGCTAATAAAATAAGATATATTTTATTAAATGAACATATTAAGATGAGTAATTAATTATTTCATTTATATAAGCAGGATAGGCTGAGAGAGCCAAGTGTCACTCCGCTTTTCACACGGTGTCTTAGCACTAATTTCTAAAAAATTGGAAAATAAATAATTAGTATAGATACATACTCGAGCAACAGTATTCACTGTTATATCCTTTTTATTGTATTCATCTGTTAAATTAATATCTTGCGCTATATTTATGACTCTATCAAAGTCATTTAAAATTTTATCGTTTAAATCGGAATGATGGTATATATAATGTTCTGAATCTATGTTGTTGCCTGAAAAAAAATAGTAAAACGATTTGTATATAGGGGAGAGGGGGGCACATTCGAACGATTTTTTAACTTTGTGTCATATCTAAAAATTTTACATTTTTTAACTTCTTTACTATTTCACAATGTTTAGTCTAACTATTGTGCCACAAAATCGTAGCATCATATGTAGAAAAATATATAAGTTAAAGGCGCAATATCAACTTTAGTAGCAGTAGTCAAATGTTCAAAGCCTTCCGGGGTAGCTTTGAACGTATATGGGGCAGTTTTGAACTATCATCGAATTCAATGAAATTAAAAGGCTTTTAAGTAATTTTATCAATAAACTTAACATTAGAAACGATGGAGATCAAATTTCAGTACCATGTTAACTTAAAAAAAAATATACCTAGTTTAATATTGCGATTGTACTAGTACTGTGTTAAATAACTTTAATATTATTAATAGACTTAAAAAAAAAACAAAAAAGTAGCTTTGGCTTCGTAGAAGTAATTAACATTATGAGATCAATTATAGAATAAATCTAATATTATGAAAATAAAACAAAATATTTTTTAAATAAACAGCTTACTACCGTAATTTGAACTTAGTAAAATTTAAAGGAAAACATGAATGTAGTACGTGACGTAACCAGCAACTGAAATTGGGGGAAGTAGTCTACGTAAGAAATAAAAATCAGCTTCACTTTTTTTCCCGCATACAGTACGGTAGGCAGAGGGAACCTAGTGTTAAGAAACTCCGTTCCCCACTTTCTGCCGAATTCTGGAGGCATTGCGTGTTGAGTGGTAGAACTCAACGCCGCGCTTAGCCTCGGCACCAGAACGAAGGAATGGAAATATAAATTTAAGTAAATATTTGATCTTCTTGAGTGGGGATCGAACCCACAACCAGTCGGTTTTACAGTCACACTTCGTTCCGCTGCGCCACTTTCGTGGTATTTTTTTCCATGTAATAATATTCAAAACTGCCCCCTTTATTTTGTTCAAAGCTGCCTCAGTGGTATTTGAAAATTTCCAAACGTTTTTTTTTCAAGTAAAAGTTTAAAAATTGTAGTAATCTCTAGTTTATTGCATGATATATGAAACATTCTAACTAAAAGAGGAAAAAATAAAACCATATACCTTGAATTGGATCCCTGCGATCCTTACGCGTTTATTTAAAAATGCATAAAATTTTACTCAAAATCAAACACTCCTCGTAACTCAACAACTGGCTCTCATATATCAGCGGTGACAAGTGACACGTGTGCAGATTAGTGCTGCCACTACTCAACCAAAATTTCTTTTTAAAATAGCTCTGTTAACACATATTTTCAAAGGTGCCCCTGTTCTAAGCTGCCCCCCTCTCCCCTACATATAAAAGTAATAAAAATATGTTGTAACAATCTATATAAGGATTTCGATGTAACATGATGTCAGACGTGGCGCAGGGGCATAAAGTGTGACTGTAAAATTGACTAGCTGTAGGTTCGATCCCCACTCGAGGACATGAAATATTTATTTATATTTTCATTTAATCTCTGGCGGCAATGCGCGGCGTTAGTTCCACCACTCAACACGCAATGCCTTCAGAATTCAGCGGAAATTGGGGAACTGAGGGTCTTAAAACAAGGTTCCCTCTGACTTACCTGCTGTGTGCCTTGATGTAACATTAATTGTTCTGAACGCTAGATTCGAGTTCTGCTAATTTAGGTATGAAGTTAGCTAAAAATTAAAATCAAAGTGTTTTACCTTCAGCGGGCTCTATATATCGCATTTGCTTGCCGTCGTGTATGATGCCTCTAACGCCGTGGCAGGTCGACAGCGCCGCCCACGAGCCCTCCTTGCCTCTCAACTTACCGGAATACTGACATATGTCTAACTCCTAGAATATCCAAAAAAACCAAGATTATTTTTTATCGGGTAATAATTGACTATACTTTAGTATAGACATGTAGTCCGTGATCCTTTTGGTAATACGAGCTTTTACCTTTTAGCTTTTAGCATTTTACCTTTTTTATATTTTCATTTACAGACTTATAAGAGTGATAAAGATTAGTGAATCCTAACACAAACACTCTTTTAAAGAAGAATCCTCAAACAAACTCTCTCAGAGGAGTTAGTTCTGTTTTCTCCTTCAATTGCGTTTTATTTTTTGAATTCGGTAATAGTATTGAAACTTTTTATGGTGGATTTAGTAATTTTCAACGCCCTTTCTTATTTCTGTCAGATCTTGATTATTATTTCGATGAAAATGGCCCACAAATCGATTTAAAAAGCACATTTCAAATCTCATCAAAGCCTAATCATGTACGATCAATAAGGAGAAGTAATATATTCTATTTACTAAATATCAATGTTACACTAACAGTAAAATATGAGAAAGCGGTCATACAAAAATCTTTTTAATGTATGTGAGGAAATAAAATGAAAAAATGCCTTGCTTTCTGTAATGGTATTAATATCAACGTATTCTTAAAATTGTCAGCCTTTGAGGCCAATGATCCACTCTCCTGACTGCAAATGCGGTAGTAGTGTGTGGTGATGATTTGATATTCACTCGGAAGAATGATTATCGTATGGAGTAAATGATTATTTTCGTCTGACAGAAAAACCGCGACGTTGAGTTAAACCATTCAATACGCAATGTCTTAAAAATTAGGAGGAACATTGGGACTGGATTATCTTAACATACAGTTCTTTTTGACCACCCACTACTTCTGAAATGCTTATCATTAAATTTAATACAAAATATACCTCTATGGAAGGCTTATGCAGTATGGTCTCTCCATCTTTCTGATAAGCGAGGACGTGATCTCCGGACACCAGGTCAGTGTTTAGTTGCAAGTCCAGTACATGTTGCTCTCCGTCTATGTCTACTACCATCGCCACCTCCGGGTGATGTAAACCTGCCTGGAATTACAATACTACATATAATTTTTGAATAGACACAAAAAATAAACATTAAACGAAAAACCCGCTTACATGAACTAAATTAATATATCCAGTTCGTAGTATTTTTGTAGTGGTAGGTGTTTACGTTATTGGTAGATGTATATAAAAATCATGAAATGAAAATAATAATCCAACTTCTGAACTCTTGAGGAATCTTGATTAATTTTATAATTTTTTTGAAATTTTTTATGGTTTTGAAATATTTTACCCTATATGCTGCTCCCATAAAAGGAACGCAGATGATTACATTCTGTATAATTAACTTAAAAACACATGAGTGCAAATTATCAATATTAAGTGACTTGTGTAAACCAGGCAATACTGTGGTTGCGGCAGACTGGTTGAGAGGTGGTAACCATTCTTTTTCGAATTGTTCATGCGATTTGCTTTCGAATGGTATTGGATTCACATAAAAAACATGTGAGTGCAATTTTTAAAAACAAATAACCATAAATTTAATTAAAGGTGATTGCGGCACAATTTTTCTAGGCAACTCTGGTGTAATCTATTCTATTATCATGTATTATTATTCTTAAAAATAAGTTCAATTAAAATGCAGATTTATGCAATGGGATCTTAGACCAATTCATACATACGCACTTAAATATAACCCTCCTTTTGGGCTTCACCACAGTCAGATAAAAAGCAGCTGCATGCCTTTTCCCGAATAATTTTCAAGGCATTGTGAGTTAAGTGACGGAACTCAACGCCGCGCTTTATCTACTAGAGCGGAGAAATGAAAATAATTTAATCATTCCTCTGAGGCAATCGAATCCACAACCACCGCCCTTACAGTCGGACGATTTCTGTGACTGGCCCCTATATCAATTAACATAATAGTCTTTTCATCTTGTAATATAATCATCATAATTACACATATACAATAAGCTCCCACTTGGAATTTCTTGCTTTTAGTTTCATAGTGTATCCCGCACATCGTAAGGCAGAAGGAACCGGGGAATCTAGTCCCACACTACGTTCCTGTTAAGACACTTTCGTTCCCCACCTCGACTGAATTCTCGAAATATTGTCTGACGACACTCAACGTCGCGCTTTGCCTCATTACCAAAGAAAAAATAATAAAACATTATGTATTTCATTCCTCCGAGTGGAAATCGAACCCTCAATCGTGCCGCAATCTGAACCCGGCCGTGGTGGCGAGGGGACACACACACTTGTGCCCCTTCAACACTACAACCTCATCCTCAAGAATGAGTCTAGGTTTTTTCTTTATTTCTTTCTTTGTTCTTATCGCCACAAAGTAGTCCTTATGATGATTAAGAGCAAAATAGAAAAAACTCAAGTAATTTTACCGCATATTTAGTGGTGGTAATTTGTCTCTTGGTCCTGGTGTGATGCAGTAATGGCCGTACTAATGTACGATGAACCTCAGCGGCAGCATTATGATCTAAAAAACAAATAGATTATGATCTAAATTTTACAATATTTATATTTTATTTTTATTTTCACGCTTTATCGCCGAAATACTAGAAAAGGCAAAGCTAGTGTTAAGAGTCGCCATTCTCCATTACTTAATTTCCGTACTCCTTCAGAACACAGTAATTCATAAAGTAAACCTGGAGTGATGTGGTTTGTGTGTGTGCATTTCAAAAATCAGGATAACAAGAAAAAAATTAACATTTATTTTTAGTTTGTTGAATTATTTTGTGATTATTCCATTACTTCAAGGGAACTTTTGACAGAATTTCGGTATTGTTATAAACTAAATTTTTAAGGAAAACAACGTAGCTGTTATTTATAGACAATAATATAAGGAAATACTTATGTGTATTTATAAAATTATCCTTATTAGATATATTAAAATAGTTTTCTTCCTTATTTTACAGAAAAAATCTTAAATGGAACGAGTTCCAATCGTGAGAAAATTTATATTTTTAAATTAATAACTTTAAATTCACTAAAGAATATAGTCAAAAAGCTTATAACATACGATAACGTTTGTTATAAATAGATATGTTTATTTAAATTTAAAAAATATATGTGCTAGCACAACACTATAATCTAATGTAAAATTGAACTTAGAAACATATACAAATCACAATGATATAAAAATAGCATCAACAAAAAAAAATATAACAATAAATAATACTAATTTATTAATTTATTTTTTTAAATGCATAAGAGCAAAATACCACCTGTCTATATGTATATTTTATTGTTTATAACTGAAAACATTTTCATTAAAGGAATTTTTGGTTAAAGATCATCCAATTTTATAAAATAATTAAATTTTAGGCCAGTGCCACAGTGGCACAAAGTGTGACTGTAAAATCGCCTGATTGTGGGTTCGATCCCCACTCGAAGAGATTAAATATTTACTTACATTTATATTTTTATATCTTCGCTCTGGTGTCGAGGCAAAGCAGCGTTGAGATACGGAACTCAGCACGCAATGCTCCAGAATTCGGCGGAAAGTGGGGAACGGTATGTCTAACATTAGGTTTTCGGAAAAGAATGTAAAATATTTTTTTCGGAAGTTTGGTCCGTTGCACATTTTTTACATGTTGGCATCCCTATGAATTCTGGATGAAATGGTATGAGAAACAAATCAAAATCGTCTAATGTCGATTTAAGGCAAAAGTACGTTTCCTTAAATTATCCATTAAAATTGTATTATTTATTTATTATTATTATATTTTTTTATTGACTCTATTTTTTGCTGTGACGTTTACTGAGTGACAAATTACAAATGTATTGTAATTACACTTAATACGTGTTTGTAAGGTGAATTTAAGAGTAGAATATCTCAACATAATATAATAGTTTACGTACCTATAATTTGTTCACAATTTATTTTTAACAGAAATAAAACTATATAAAATATAATATAATAGAAAGACATTTTAATCAATACACGTCATTCTAATTATGTTTCTCATTCAGTACTCATGGTTAATTTGCTGAATTATTTCAACTCGTTGAATGAGTAAAATATATCGCGCCTTCCTTCTCTAATTACAGTATATTACGAAGAGGTCGAAGTGTCATGGCCAGCGTTGCTAGATTTTATCTCTGTGAAAAGCGCAATTTATAAACATTTTGAGTAATAAAGCGGAACAAATCACTTATCCATTTATCTGAGTTTTAAATAAAGCTCCAATGGTGATAGATATAAATATAATGACTAGTTTTTTTTAATGGAAAAACGTCACTGTACTTAAATGATAACAGTACAAGTTTTACACATCAATAAAACTTGTATTATTGCGGATAGACGATGCACAGCATCTGTGCCAATGTTTTTTCAATTCCGGTTGTTGTTTTTCACCAATCAGCGATCTGCTGGAAGTCACGTGGTCCCAGGTAGTATGGCGCCTAAACTTATAAAAAGTGCAACTACGCTTCTTACCTCATAGCCGCGACCCCAGCTTGGTAGGCCGACTCACAAGCGGATGCCAACGTTGTCTTTTACAAATCACACAGAACGTCGCCCTCTGATGGGTTGTTCAGGTTCCCAGATACGTGAGAAACGTTATTATCCAGCGTGACCTCCGTATCGAGAGCCTAGAGGCATATCACACAGCTAGCTGTCAGATCCTTTCACCGGACCGATGTCTTGGACCACCTTCATATCCGAGACATCGCCCCGTGGCCTACCTGCCTCTCAGATGGACTGAAGAGGAATCTGCCGAGAGACATCTTACCCTACGCCAACTCCTGAGCTGTTGCCAAGGTCATTGGTCGCCTAAGGTGGGCCTCCCTTGGGTAACCGAGGGTCTCACTGCTGGACTGACCGCCCGGCAGCACTAGCTCATCCACTTCCCTTCTTTCCCTTCCCCAGGCTTAATAATAAGACACAACCAGAAGACCTCCAGGTCCACCCCCATAACGCTCCCATATTAATGGCCGGAGTATGACTCTCACGGTCGGAGAATGCCCTGACACCGTTTCCTCTATCCCTTCGCGGGGGGTTAGCGTACCCAGGGCATCGCCTGCGATCGCCAACAACAATAAATTCCATCCGAAAAAAAAATTCCTACCTCATAGCGTCGTTATTTGCCATCAGAGTACAATTGTTTAGGGTGAAAATGTTGTGTTAAGAGTAGTGTTGAAGGTGGAATTTCTTCACATTGATTCTTGGACCGGATTTTTATTTCGGGGCTATCCCTGGGAAGGCCTCTAACAAAGGTGTTCATCCTCATCAGAAAATTTGCTTGTTTGAAATTTAAAGGTAAAAAATAGACAGTGGGTGAGTCATCTTAAAAAAATATATCTCTTGTTTAATAAGTATCTCCAAGCATGTAATAATGTTCTATTGTTTGGTGTATATATGTGTATATATATGTAAGATTATAAAACCGTTAATTCATAATTTTACTCGCAAAATTATAAACTATCGAAAAATTGTAAACTCTTTAAGCGCTGGCTCTGATTGGTCGCTTTTACAGCAAAATCGACCAATACGCGTTGTGACCACAGAGTTAAGAATCTAAAAAGGTATCAATAAATGAAACTTTGTTTATTATAAGTTATGTTGTATTGAAATTATTTTTTTAATATATTAAATAATTTAATATATTATATAAAAAATAATCAATTAAGAATTAAGATTATATACTGTGACTTTAGTATTTATGTAGTAACACTTCCGCATTTATACGGATATTTAAGTGCAGGTTTCATTAGGTTGGGTTAGTTAAATTTAAAACGTTGGTCATGGCCGTCTTAAAGTTTTTTACGCGTTGTACACTCAGAAAAAAATTATCAAAACGAGAAATCCAATCCTAAAACCAAATCAGCGCTCTCAACTACCGCTTTAATATATTCAGCTTAGCACAGTCATCCACAGCTGAATTTAGTGCGGCCACGACTTATCAAGAGTACTATACAACGTCAATCAGTAATCACTATAATAGTAGCATTATACTGTTAATAATATTTAATTTGGGATCTGGATACGGATACGATATTAGAATACTATGTGTAATTTGCTATTGGGATATCCTTTTTAACTGACATCAAAAAAGGTCCGTCCGATACTTATGTATAGGGATATTGTTAGTATTAGATAATAAATGATCCATTTAGCACGTGTGCAAAATTTCGTAAATCTATATAAGTTTGTTCACTTTTTCGGAAAGTCAAAATTATGTCGAGCTAACACTTTATGATTTACATATGGTGTAAGATGTATTTGAATTAAGCAGTTTAATAAAACAAACAGTTCAAGTTTCATCAAAACCAGTTCAGTACTTTTTGATTTTTTTTTGTAGTATAATACCTAAGCCATGATAGCGTAGGGGCACGAGCGTGCTACTGTAAGAGGGACGGTACTGGGTTCGATACCTACTCGATTAATATTTTCATTTTATCCCTCTCAACACACATTGCCTCAAGAATATAGCGAAAAATGGGGACGGAAATATCTTAATGGGGAACGGAGTGTATTAAGACTAGGTTCCTAAGTCTCCTCTGCATACCCTTCTATGTGTAATACAGCGCCAGGCTAAAATAAATTAAGGTATTTAGCAGGTATTTGGAGTCGATTTATTTTTTTCAAATCAATTAGGTACTTTTATTATTGTGCGAAATATTTATTTTCTACAATTTCTTTGCTAAGGCTAAGCAAAGGGAGTATATTGTTAAGACACTCTGCCCACTCTCTCTTTCCAAATTCTGGAAGTATTGTGGGTTGAATGTCGGAACTCAACGTCGCGCTTTGCCTCGACACCATAGCGAAGAAATATTAAATATTTCATTTCCTCGAGTAGGAATCGAACTCATAATCTGTCGCGTTTACAGTCATACAGTTGTGCCCCTATACCAGGACTGGACTGGCCTGTACAAATTGAATAACGTCCTTTTGGTTCGTATTTTGTGAAACAAAAAGATATGAAAGTTTTGACAAAACCAGAAAAAAAATCAACGTTGCTTGATGAGAACGTATAGCTTAGCGGTCAGAGCGCCCGAGGGGGCTCGGGTTCGAGTCCCGCTACGTTCAAATTTTTATACGCTTTCTAAATAAGTATATAAAACCAGAAAGTTTTAATTAATAATGAATTAATGTTACTATTTAAAATTGCAGAAATAACATATTTTTATTATATATAGACATTTCGTCCCGTACACACTTTTATCTGCTGGATTTATGTTTATAACTTTATACTATTATAGGATTGTAATTTATTTATTCAAATTCTAGATTTATTCAATTAAAAAATCTGGTCAAGTACATGTCGGGTTCCGTACCAATTTTAGGATTGTAGGATAGAAGGAACGGGATATACAATTTACATATAAAAATTGACAAAGTTTGCGGGCGTTTGTACTCATTATGTATGAAATTACAATTGTTATCTTAAAATAGGAATATAAATTTGAAATATGTAGAACTACACCTGAATATTTCGTATTAAATTCAGTTTGATACCTTCACGCGATCTGTAGATATATGATCTTGACAAACGGACAACAAAGTAATACTACAAGGGTTCCGTTTTTCTTTTTGATGTACATAATCCTAAAAATAGAAGGAAAGGACAAATCCAAAAACAAGAAGTAAGAAGAATAAAGGTAGGATTTATAAAATTACTAACTAATTCATTGTTCCTTTTTTGTAACTTTACATAATGTTAACATTTTTTTATTATTATCGCAGATGATGAAGTGCTCATTGCATCACCAGAATGCGAGTTGCAGGCATTAGGCACCACTCTGAAAGAAGGGTGTGAAAATAATGATCTAAGTCTGAATGCGAATAAGACAAAGGTTTTTAAGAGAAAGTTTTTATGAAGAAAGGACAAAATGCAAGATCAATGTAAATGGGAAGATACTAGAACAAGTGAATGAAGTGGTATATTTGGGAAGTATGTTAAGTAGAGATAGAAGATACAAGATAGATGTGGAAAGGCGTATTGCAGCCGGTAATAGGGTTAACAGAGCCTTAGCTGCGTTGATGAAACGGCAAAACGTCAGCACAGCTGCGCGTTTGGCCGTACACAATGCAGTGTTGGTACCGACACTGTTATACGGCAGCGAAACGTGGGTATTACAGAAGGGAGATATCTAATAGCATAAAGTTTACTATCTAACGCCCAATACTAATAACCTATCTCCAACGTCAATCTTAGATTGTTTCATATATCTATCCAATCTAGAGATTGGACGTTGGAGATAGGTTATTAATATAGAGCGTAAGCTAATCAAACTGATAGCCCTATGGCTTGCGCAGTCTATCTGTGAACCTTTACCATTATAAAAAGGCACGGTGACCGCACCTCGCCAATCGTCTGGGACCTCTCCCGATTTGCAGCATAAATTGCACAAAAACAAGAACAAGTCCAA
This sequence comes from Heliconius himera, assembly GCA_021202915.1. Classification (NCBI taxonomy): domain Eukaryota; kingdom Metazoa; phylum Arthropoda; class Insecta; order Lepidoptera; family Nymphalidae; genus Heliconius; species Heliconius himera. Next base: position 52,843 of record JAJHJA010000789.1, on the reverse strand, counting down.
GACGCGTGGCCCACCATATTTGATCATCTCGGCAGTAACTCCATCTGCTCCCGCTGACTTACCACATTTCAGACTTCGTATTGCACTCTCAACTTCTTTTACACTGATTTCGCCATCAGCTACATCAAGACTCAGCGTTTCGCTTCTACTTGAGACTGAGGCGTCATTACATTCATACATCTCCTTGTAAAATTCCGTTAAAATTTCACCGTGCTTCGAAAGCACTCCTTTAATACTACAGGTTAGCGAGCAACCTCGAGAAACACTAACTTCTCGCCAGAAAAGCTTAGTGTTTTCCCTGAAGTTGTTCGTTAATCTTTCATCTCTTTCATTCTCTGCCTTTTCACGCTTCATCTTTATCAGTAATTTCGTCTGGTGCTTTTGCAGCTTATACTCTTTCTTTTTTATCTCTCTCATATTTTTATCCTTACCAGAAGCTTTATAATTCTGCCATGTCTTCTTCTTTTTTTCTACAGCATCTTGCACTTCATCATCCCACCATTCCTTACGCTTTTTGCTAAAGCCTCTTTTTCCTCCACCACATAGCCCTATCGCTGCTTTAGCTATATTTTATTTAAAAAAATAACAAAAACTATTACAAAATGACCTTTAGTTACGTACTCTATTATAACTGAAACAAACAAAAAATATACTGTGTTTTTGTCATCACCACTTTAAATGAAATCACAGTTTTAACTACTCTATAAAATACAACTAAAATGGAAGAGATTTTTCCAAAAATAAATGTTTTTTTTTCTAACAAAATAATTAATACAATTATCGTTGTAAAATAAAATACCATTTGTCAAGAATGGCAAATGGAGAGAAGAGACACAAACCTATCAAAGTGGCAAGTCGTGGCAGTGGAAGGTAATGGCGGCGATGTTGAATTACGTAAAATAGAAAGAGAGATACCCCTTTCTCGTTCTAGTATGTTTTTTGAAAATGAAAAGCGGCAGATCGGCAACGCTTAGTAGTACTTTGGTAGTAGTATGTGTTTACGTTATTAGTAACTGTTACTCGAAATACAGGTATGGAAAAACATCGTGAAATGTAAAAAAAATTCTACGTTAAACTGTTGAGGTTTGAAATATTTTACCCTATATGCTGTTCCCGTAAAAGGAGCGCTGACGCTTACACCTGTTTTGATAAATTAAAAACCAATTTGTTAGTAATTATTTATTTAAAAGAATCACAATCAAATAAAGTCAATTTTAGGAAAACAAGGACATTTACAAAAATTGTTACGGAGTACTTTCCTATCTTTATATGAAACTAGATACTGATATCTTTAATATATGAATATAAGTATAACAATAATAATGATGATTATTATTTTAAAAAGTAATTATTAATTTTAAAAATAAAGTAGTAACTAAATATTATCTTATATTAAATGACGATATGTTCAAAATTAGTAAGAAAATATGTAAATAATAAAGAACTAGAATATCATTAAAAAAAGAATATATAGAATATCAAAGTAACACGAAAAAATATAAAGTTATAACTAAAGTTACAAGAGATCCGATATTCTTGTCTGCAATGACGATACAAAGAAAAAAGTCAACAAATCTATTAAATACAAAAATTCAACATATCAATTTGCCAGTTTAAATTAACTTGCGACTTATTCGAAATATTTTTCATATTATTTGGCAATAATTATAAATATTAAGAAGACAGTGTTTTAAACAATGTGTTACACAGAATCTGTGGTATGTCATTTACTTTGGTAATCAAGAATTATGGTATTTTTGTAAATATATGAACTGACAAAACTGGAAACATGATTTTATATATAAAAGAACCAGGAATATGTAATTTAACAAACATGGTTGCCATCAAATATTAGAAAATTAACGTACAATAGAAACTTTAAATCTCTTCTCATGTATTGTCATAATCGTATATTTTTAAAGACATGAAAAGAAACAAAAGCAGTCTCTCATACAACATGGTAATGTTTAAAAATAATCTAATTGTTGAAAAAAATTTTAGCCATCGTTAATAGGTCGTACTCTATAAGTTCTGCTTGAACACCTTGATTTGCCATATCTGTTTTGTATATCGATAACCGCCATTCAGCAGCGTTTTTAGCTTCTTTATGGGAAAACGTTTTTAGATGAATCTGCATATCTTCCCAAGATGTCTCCACACAGTTGCAGAAGCCGCAGTGAAATTTGTTATGTGTAAGCTAAAATCGAAATATATAAAATAAATAAATGATTTTAAAATTAAGTCCCGCTGAGTGTCTTGTATCGGTTTTACACCAGTCTAAGGTACTGCTGTCTTTAACATTCAAAAAACTAAGCATGTAATTTATTATTTTCAATAAAATCATTTAAGAATAAATAATACAAATAAAGACGTCGTGACGCAGTGACAGTGTCTCTCACTCAACATGCATTGTCTCGAGACTTGTGTAGAAAGTGAGGAATAGTGTCTTAATACTAGGTTCCCTCTGTCTACCCGCCATATGCAAAATACAGTGTGAAACTAAAAACTATAATAAAATATACCTCTCTAATAAAATCGGAGTCTGTTTCGGTAATCATAAACATTTCATCCATTGTTTTATTATGCAAAAAAGATTGAATATGATCTGACAAATCAACTGTTATATTTTCATTACACGCAACACATTCTATAATATTATATTTGGAGACAAAACAAAAAAAGCTGAATGCATTAATCACAAATTTGTTATTAATAATAACATCTTGAAACAAGGCACTGTTTACTGTTGTAAAACCTTCAAAGAACTCCCTGAATATTACTCTCTTTAGAACATTTCGTTTATGTCTTTTGACAAATTGAATATCTTTTGACAATTCCTCAGTCACATCATTTGAGAGTTCTTTGCAGGTAGTATTTTTTTCAGTATCGTCATTTCTTTTGTCATCTTTTGTTTCTGATTCATTTTCTCGATCATCCTGTTTAACATCCTCTGCCACATTGTTTTTGTTCATTTTCTCACAACCACATTTCATTACTACTTTGTTAACTTTGTCCCGTTTAACAACTGGACTTGTAAACAACATATTTTTCTTATCACCAACTTTTACATTGCCTGAAGGAAACGGGAGTGTTTTAGTTTCTTTCTTGCTAACATTTCTATGCTCGTTTATATGGTTGTTAATATTGTTGTAATTAAATTCCAAAATGTTAGCAGAACTACATTTCTTACAAGTTGCAGTTTTAGATTCAAAATCTATATTGATACCATTTTTTTGAAATTCGTCTACAAATTTTAACAAGTCTGAGTTGTTCTTAATAGTTTCAGTACTATTGTTATCTGATCTTTCTGTTACTTTATTTATATTTTTGTATTTTTCAATGCGTTCTCTGTGAAATTTTTGAATAGTTTGATGATGTTTCCCTTTACAATGATATGAAACTTTTTCTGGGCTCATGACCCAGTTACAGAGTATACACCAAGTTAATCCATTTTCATCAATAGTAATGTAATCTGTTGCATTTAGTACTTTACAGATCTCATTTTCACATTTTTCATCAAAAATATATTTAAAATCTGAATCTTTTCTGCCTTCACTTCTGTTTTCGATAAATTCTGTTTCATTCATTCCTTTTGTTTTTTTTTCTTTTGTTATTAAATCAAATGTTTCAGCTCTTATTTCAGAAGATTTAATAACTTCCTTGTCATCTTTATTTACTTTACTCTCATTGTTACTATCCTGTAGATCACTATTATTATCTAAAATTGAATTGTCTGATCCATCTTGAAGTAACTTATTAAATGCTTCACAGCATTCTTGGTACTTGTTTTTATGTTCAGTTTCGTCAAAATGTGTTATTAAATCATCTAATGCTGCAACTGAATTACATGTTAAGCACTGAAATGTAGTTTCATCAATCTGTAAGCAATTAAATTTATTATATTCACACAACTATCTTATTTACATTCAAACCCAATACTACTCTGCTCTATAATGGCACAATTTAATAATGTTCAATAGAGACTCATTGATTATCTGGCCCTCAATTAAATGGATACAATATTATCCAGACTACCAACCAGGTACATATATAGATAAAATCTGAAAAACTTTCACTATAGCTAAATATTTAATAAAAGATTTAAATGCAAACATATACTTGTGTATCAATTTTATTTTATGAAACAACCCCAGTATTTTTTCTATTCTTCTTCATACACTCAATTATGCAGCTAATCATTTATTTAAATGCTTAAGCACAACTATACTAATAAATTTATTTACTAACATAACAACATTACATTTATTCCACATTTATGAAACAAAAATACTTATTAAGAAAACATGAAAATTTGAACAAAGCAGTCCAGGTGCTCTGACCAACTAAGCCATACATTCTCATCAAGCTACATCTAAATTCTTATCACTTGATACAACTTATTTATGTTGTTAGCATTTTGTTCATTCATTCTTTAACACTAGGCTATCCCTACCTACCTTGCTGTGTATGGGATACAGTGTGAAGCTGATTTTTTCGATTTTATATTTATGAACCATTAAAACAAATTGTTGAAATATTGAAAGGATATAGGATTCTAAATAATTACTTGCTTTACAAATACAAACTTATATTTTTCTAACATATTAAGATAATTAATAATTTAAATAATACCTTACGATAAAGATGTTTATCTTCATGAAATTCAACTCTAATTTGAATTAATTTTATAATGTGAGAAACATTCGCTTTATGTTGGTCTATATTTTCATATTCTAAATTGCAAACGGCACAAGAATTTTCATATAACCCGTGCCATGATTGTTCATTTATTACCACTTTATCAAATGCTATCACATTATTATTTCTATAGCTCAGAATATTGCCCTTTTTCTTATCCAAATGCAATGGCTCTGATACGTGAATACGAACTTTTGCCAAAACTGGCAATAATTTATTGCATGGTTCACAAAAATATTTGCTGTTAATCTGAAAAATTTGATTTATTATACTTATTAAAGTTGTATAATGCACTAATGTGTCATTTCAGAGAGAAGATTGGTTAAATCTAATTTAAAATTATGTAATGGTACACAAAGCAATTTCTAAAGTATAAAATAATCTTAAGAATCAAACATTAATAATTATAATTTCTTTTATACTAAATTAGATAACTAATAAGACTACAAACCTTTTTAATGTAATCTTCCTTAAAATCTTTAATATAACTAGTTTTATTTAAATTGCTTCGATGGCTTTCTTTAGATATATGTGACGCGGTTTCATCTTCGTTTCTTAGATAAGTATCGCAGATCAAGCAGAAATAATCAACGTACCCTTTTAAAATGGCATTCTTGCTGAAGTTTGGTGCCATTTCTAAATAAATATTAAGTTATAATGATTATTTAATAACTTAGTTGTAGTTAATAAACGTATGTAGGTAGGCACTTACTTTATATTTTAAATGAAAGGTAGAGTGTGGTGACTTTTTCAAAAAAGTAGATTAAAAATCAAAATCAATATATTTCGCACTATAATTTGCAATTCAACTGCAGCAATTGCAAAGCGTTATCGAACTGCAGCTGCACTATAGAAACTTAGCGAGCATTGATGATTCGAAAGTTATGTTAGTCCCCGGAGCTAGTGTCGGTGCTGCCACATAAAATACATAGGTATTTTGTTTTATAAATCAAATAATTTATTTAAAAAATGTACAAAAAAAATATTTATTATTCATACATACTCCTTTAGATACTAGATTTACCAGATTTTTTTTAAAGTCAATTTTGCCTAAAATTGTTTATTCCATTTAAATCCAGAATTTTGTTTAAAAAGGTTTATAATTATTTTTGTTTATTTTGATACTAATATTTAAATTATATTAGCTATATCAATTTTATAAATTTGTTTGGTGTGTTTTTTTTAGATTGTATTGTCATTAGAAGTGTTCGTTTTATAATATAGCTAAACAAAAGAATCAATCTTTAAAAATGATTTTTCATTCGTTAATTTTCAGAACAAATTTGCGTTAATTTTTTGTTGTATTCTTTTTGATCGAATCTTTTAAAGTTCGATCGCTCCGTCGCGTCATAACGCGATCATTCGCGTCACCACTCATATAGCTAGTAGAAAGAAAATGTTAAATTATAATTAGGAATTTGTTATTCGTAAATTCATTGTAAATTTAAATATTAGTACGGACTTCACTTTTAACTTTGAATGATGTGTTAATTCGAAAGACACGTTTGTGAATGTTTTTGTTTTTTGCGTTTTCTTTTGTTTTTGTATTTAGTGGAAATAAAACTTTTAAAAATATATAATATAAAAATAGTTTATTAATAATTAACTTATTTTTTATTGTACAATAATATAGACAAAATATACATATACTCTATATTTTGCAATAAGTAATAAATATTTTAATGCTTTATGTTTATAGTCTCAAGTATGTCGCAATATTTAATGTAGTTATGATTAACTAGATTAAACATTACAGATTACTTTTGTATATCTCTATACTGAACTAATAAAGATAACCGATCGCAAAAAAAACCTTCTAAAGATGGTGTGTGCGGGTAGCAAAACGATATATATATCGTTTTGCTAGCCGCACACGCAATATTATTGTCATAATATTATTGGTAACAATATTGTTCGATATATGGCCCCGCATATTACACAATATCAGTATCAGTATTAGTCTCGTTCATAAAAGGAGCTGTTCTGCACACTCCTAAATTTGTCATTGCTTCATAAGTAATATTATCTGTGGCTAGAATGTATCTGAACGCATCTATATAGTATATATATTCTATTATCGTTAGAAAGCGGTATTTGTTGGGTACGCGCGTGTTTCGTTGTTTAGGATATTTTATTCATATTTTGATACAAAAACTACATATAAGAATCTAAAATGTAAGTAATTTTCTAACATGTCTTTAATAAACGAAGTTTTTTTGTATATTTGTTTGTACTAACAATGTTTTATTACTCCAGGGCGAGTACATCGAAGCCACGCTCAGAGATGACTTTAGAGGAGTTATCAAAGATTGAAGAGGAAGAATTTAGCACTGGTCCTCTTTCAGTACTTACACAGTCCGTTAAAAACAATACACAAGTATTAATTAATTGTAGAAACAACAAAAAGTTGCTGGGTCGTGTGAAAGCGTTTGATCGACATTGTAACATGGTCCTGGAAAATGTCAAAGAAATGTGGACGGAAGTACCGAGGACTGGGAAAGGGAAAAAGGTATTTTGCATTTTATTTAAGTATTTATTTATTTAGGCAAGTTCGTACTTTACCTGAAATAACCTACAAATACACGTACAATCTACTTTAACAATTGATCTTATTAAATGAACAAATATTTAGAAGTACATATTTGTGAATATACTCCTTATCTCCACGCTTAAATTATAAGAAAATTTCATAATCAATCCTTATTATTATTATATTATTATATCTTAAAAATATTTTTTAAATTTTCAGGGAAAGGCGGTGAACAAGGACAAATTTATTTCCAAAATGTTTCTACGAGGTGACTCAGTAATTTTAGTTTTAAGGAATCCTCTAGCAACTGCTGCCGGGAAGTAAACTTAGGTTAATTCTATTCCAAAACGAGTGTTCTAATTTTTTAAGCAAGTCAAAATGGGAATATTAATTCAGTGCTACACAACTTTGTACCAACGTAAAGAAATGTAATTTTATTTTTTTCCTAATAACATAAAGAGAAAATGTCATAAAGAATAGTTTTAATTCTGTAATCAACCTAAAATTGCCATATTTTTTATTTATTTGTTTTGTTTTTTTAGCTTCACATTCTATGCTGCACTCAATAGGGTAGGCAGAGGGAATTTTAATGAAATTGCCTTCCCCATTTTTTCGCAGAATTCTGGATGTATTTTATGTTGAGTGGTGAAACTTCACACCAAACTTTGCCTCAACATAAGATTCAAGAAATATAAATATTAAACATTTCATTCCCTTGAGTGGGGGGCAAATCATTTTAATATGCTTGCGCCTCTGCTCCACTACTGGCCTTAAATTTGTTACTAGAATAATTTTGTTTTTCAATGAACTCTTTGAGGGGTAGTATTATTTGCATCTGTAGGACTTTTGTCTTAGACCCACCCTACACATATCTCCTGGGTGGTGTGAAGTGAGTCTCAGGCTTGCTACCAATGTAGTGCTTTGCAGTTTACCAACCCCTCAAAAGCATAAAGGCAATGAAGTAAACCTTAATTACAAAAATATGTATTGGCTTATGGAATGAAACTCAATACTCTCCCTTGATAACAAATTACTTACACGCTTGTGTAGAGTCACCAGTGACAGTAATGTAATGAGCTAACTTTAAAGACAAACCATAAAACCACATCTTACATACAATTGCAAATGCACCTTGTTTCACTCGCAAGTTTTTTATTTTATAAGCTTCACGCTGTATCCCGCACACAACAGGGTAGGCAGAAGGAACGTAGTGTTAAGACACTCCGTTCTTCACTTTCTGCCGAATTCTGGAAGCATTGAGTGATGAGTGACAGAACTCAACGCCGCGCTTTGACACCAGAGCGAAGAAATGGAAATATAAATTTATGGAAATATAAATCCATGATTAACTCAACATGCCAACTATAAAGGAAGAACTTAAGAAGCACACCATGATGACGCCATGTCCAACGCCTAGCAAACCATCCAAATCCCTTTGCTGCTAAGTTGCTCGACACCCAAGCCGTGACACGCCTAAAGTGAAAGCACATTGTGTAAGGCTAAATATCGTTGGTTTAGTTGAGGTGATGGCCTCCAAAACCCAATCGACATTAATAATGATTATAGTTGTTATATATAAAATTTACACAAACATATCTGATCAAAGCTAAAGTCCGGGCTCACACAAACTATAGAAGCAAACAAAGTTTCATGAAATAATAATCGTTCATTGCTTCACTTTTCCCACAGAGAAGTTCAGTGTTAAGGCACTACATTTCCCACGCACTACTAAGACTAAGTATAGTCTGTTGGCCCAACGTAAATCATTACCTGGATAAAAAGAGTAGAATAAGGTGTGCTTATACAAGATTTACTCTACAAGTTTCAACTTTGAGATTTATGAGTTCCAAATGAAAAAAAAAATTAAGCTTAGCTTTAGTTTTAAAATTCACTTAAACATATAGGGGGAAATATAATAAAAGTTATATGTAATAAATGTAAGTTTATTTATTTATATGTAAATAAATGTTTATTTCATATTCATAAGCTAATCAAATCTCTTATAGGTACTTTTGTTTTTAACGTGCAACGAAAAGACAAATTACAGTCTCAAAATAATAAAAGCTAGCGCACATTCAAACAATATTTCTAAACACACATTTTCTTTGGTTATATTTACAATTAAACAAACATTGTACAATATTCTAACTTATTTCATTATCACAAATATCGATTTAATATTGAAAAGAAAATGAAAATCTATTCTCAAAACTATTCATATAAAGGTGTTAAATTTTGAAATAGGTATTTTTTTTTAATAGACAATGCAAAATAGTTAAGAATTTTTTTATTTGTAAAGACCCATTTCGTAATTTCACAGCAAAAAGAAATTAAACTTATTACAGAAAAGTTATACATAAGTATATAATATAACATACATAAAATGTTTACAATATATGACTTTTATTTGCTATAAATATAAATCTATTTCATATATTAATAATAAAACACTACAATAGATCTATTAAGTAGATGAATAATGACTTATACATATGTATATATATATATACTATTTGTGACAACTATACAATTTTTAAATTATCCATCCATCTCATTAATAATATATAATAATAATAATTCTATATATAAGTATTTTTGTTTATAGAAGTTACACTTCTTACGGTGCGTTAGGGAAAAATTACGGAAAGTATTTTGTTTACGACGCGCGCACACCGTCACGAAAAACCGACAACATGAAATTAGCTACAAACGACATGCGTCTACATTTTAGTTATTTAATTATATAAAAATATTTTTTAATGATATTTAAATATGCGATATAGATAAAAAGAAATTCTTTCGATATATTGAAATATAGAATTATTATTATCTATAAATATAGAATCATTTTTATATTATTAGTGTCTTTTACGATAAAAAACATAGGAATAACGCCGAGAATATATTTTTTAAAGACTTATCTTGCCACGTCAAAGAAGTATGAACTTTAAACGTGCTAAAGTTAGTATACACACACAAATGTTTTCATATTTTTTTTATTACATAAAGTGTTAGATAAATAGTATAATTATATATTATTAATAATTAATAACATAATAATATTTGGAAAGTTCATTCATTTGCGACGTATCAGCACCACGGATTTGTACAAGCTGGCAGTGAAAATGGACGTTTAGCGTAATAATGTAATTCCATTCATATTGAGAGCATTATTCATTTACTTAAAACATAATTATATATAAACCTCATTTATTCTTTAGAATAGGTTAAAATAGGTACGAATACGCTACTACATACTTTAGCTTCGAGCTTTAACTTTATATTTGAGGTAAATTTTTTTGTTAGTAAGAATTAAGTGGGGTATGCACACACTATTTTGGGGTGGGCACGCAGCTCCCCTCCAATTCCTATGCCCATCATTGTGGGGTAAGGCTATATGATGCTAGAACCTAGATGAGGTTTAAATCTACTTGAGAAATATGTAGATATGAATATTTGTCCAATGAGGCTATCGTGGGGCAGTGGGACATGACTGTAAATGCAGTGGTTATAGGTTCGATCTTCGCCTGAAGGGAAAGACTAAATTATTTTCACTCTCCCGCTATAATAAGACTAAGCGAAGCGTTGATGTTTACCACTCAACGTGCAATGTCTCGATTGTTTGAAAAAGATTATATGTATCAGTTACATCAAATATGAAACACCATGTATGTCTATGTCAAATGTCTAAAAATAAAATTGTATTTGAAATAATATATTTAACCAATAATGCTCTCAACTTAATAAATATAATTAAGCTACTGCTACACACATTAAATCTAAGCACCATAGCGAAACATTTTAAATTATCTTATAATCAGATCTAAGTAAGAAACCTTCTATATGTATGTACAATACATATATAAGGAAAAAAATATTAAAAGAATGAAATTGTATGAAAGAAAGTAAGCATTCAAGTAAACTCCAAGTAGGATGAATCTATGAATGAGTTATCCTTTATTTCCTCGTTTTGGTAACAAGACAAAGCGCGGCGTTGAATTTCGCAATGTTCAAGAAGTGGGCGGTACAACGGGAAGCTATAAGATAGTTAATAACTTTCATTCTAAAGATGCGATATTATTTATCAGCTTAAATATACTTAAAAGTATAGAATTTTTAAAATAAAGCATAGTTTCTTACTAAGATCCACTTTATTATTATATCTCAGGCCACCTAATATTTAACAAAAAAATCACTTCGCTCTTTTCATATGTCGCCTTTTTATTTTGATTAAATTCAATTTTTTCAAGATTTATTTCCAAAAGCATGACCCAAGTTCTATAATATTATACAAGTAGCATTTTTATTATAATTTACATTATTTTAAGACACTACCTACTGCTTTTTAATTCCTTACACAATAACCATATTACATTTTTATAAAAATACAAATTATTTCTAATTTCTATTTACGATTAAGACACTTGAATGATTTAACTAGAATATTTACAGACTTAATCTAAGTTTCGTACTTTATAAAAAAAAACGTGGTTCAAACATAACTAATATAATATGTACAATAAAACTAAATCATTTCCAAAAATGCTAGCGTATAGCAAAAAAAATAATTATAAATCACTTATGTCTTGTGTATTATCAGAGAAATTTAAATTTTACTAATTAAATACGACAAAAATATTTATATTATTAAATGTAAAATATAGCAGCTGTACTCACATTTAAAAATAAGTGATTTAATATCAACAAAAATTTAATTAACATCTCTGAGTGCGGCTATTAAGCAGCATTATCACAATTAAGTATTCACATGTATTCGCTTTTGAAATGAATTTATATAAATATTTACTCTGCAATGGTTTTAAATGAAGAGCTTAAGTTTCATTTAAATAATAATCGACTAGAATCTAGATACGAGTACTTACTGTTACGCATTTTCTAGCTACAACAAGGCGTTTAATATCAATAAAGAAAATAATTATTTTATATAATTTTTACTTTACCAGTCTTCTTAGGGCTGCCATATCCATTTCCCCATACCAAACATTATTGATAAATTTATAAATATTTACGAAAAATAATTTACTGTACTGTTCAATATGTAACACAAAAATATTACTTATTTGTGACATCAATTAAATAAAGACAATTTGAAAATTCATTTTTTCGTTGTAATTTCTTTGCCTAGTGACTTTCTATTTTCGAATTTCTGTTGTAAACTGGCAACATTTGACGGTTTCGTTGACAGTTTGGTTGCGTTCGGTTTCACGTTAGTGTCAGTCTTTTGTAAGAGCGTGCTCGATTTCGGAACTATTTTTGGTCTGTTCTTATTTAAACTGTCCGCTAAAGCTTTGACATTTGTTTCTTTTGCATTTCGATTTAAAGGCGTATTCTTGTCTTTATTTATACTCGATGAGGAATTTGCTGGTTTTAACGCTGGAGTCGTATTTACAGGTTTCTTGTGTACAGACGGCGTGGGCCGTAATGGCGGTCGATTATCCGTTTTAATGATTGCTGGTTTAGACGGAACTTTAGGCGGTTCCGGTATTTTATTATTATTTATTACGTCCGGCGCTTTAACGTTTTTGGAGTCAGCCACAGCACAACTTGATACTAAGTCTGGACTATTTGATATTGTTTTAGTTATATTCTTATTAACATTTTTTGGTGATGGCGGAACAGTTTTAAACGTCGAAGTTTTTAAACCTGGAGGTGTCACTTGTCTAGTGAATGTTGGTATTTTCGAATTAACTTTCATAGTAGGTGACGGCGGTTTTTCAATTTCCTTACTATCATCTTGTTTCTGCATATACGTTGGTATATTCACAGCAGATGGATGTAAATAACCGCTGCTTGTGGTTGACGCGTTGGATTTTGGCTCTGAATTACCGTAAACACTTTCAGGCCTTTTATAATCTGTGTTCATGTATGTACTATCCCTATTGCTGTCTGTACTTTTTTTATCTTTATTTTTATCATTTTTACAAGCAAAGCTAGAAGCTGAGTAAATAGAATCGAAGTGACGATTCTGTATCTCATTAACAATTTCTCCCAGCAAACCCATACTTTCTGTACTTCCAGAGTTAGACGAAATAGGTTTAGGAACGTTATATTCCGCAGGAGATTGTGAAACTTTATGGGGCAAGCTTCCAGGAAGGCGTTTGAATGGTTTTTCGGGGCTTTCTTCTATAATTGCATAGATATTATCACCCGATTCTTCATCTATATGAGCTAGCGGTACTACCTGCTTCTCTTCGATACAATCTACGTAATCTGTAGATTTTATTTCATTTTGTATTTTTGGAGTGTGGTATACCGATGTTTGTTCGTCGTTAGACTTTGTTTGATTAGGCAAGGGCGGAGGGGGGGCAGTGGGTCTTCCCACACAAGATAAAGGCCTCGCCACGCCTGGCGCTTGTCGCATCGATCCAAAACTTTGTATTGTCGGTTTCTGTGTCATAGGAGCACGCATACTTTGAGCTCTATTCACAAACGATTTAGGATCTTCACCGTCTTCAGAGTCAGAGACAACTGGTACAGTATTAACTGGCAGGTCTATGTGCTTTTGTAATATCGGATTCGATATTTGCAAATTTCTTAACGCAACTTTATCAACTTTGGCAACTTTGATCTGATTGTTCGCATTTTTGGGCAAGGAGTGACTCCTTTCAACTGGATTTCTTTCTTTTTCTTTTGGTTTTTCCTGTTTTAAAAAGGAAGCGATTCTATTTAGCGATATTCCTTCTTTAAACTTTTTCGGTTCCTCGGGCAGGGGTTTTTGTGGGACATTATTTGAGTGCATGCTCAAAGGTCTCTTTGGTAATTCTGTTGACATCATTGGTACAGTTGGGGCCGCTCGTATAGGTCCCAGTGTTTTCGATCCTTGTAAAGGAGAAATTAATTCTTTCGCGGTACACGTGGAAGCTTCTAGAATGGGGCTTGATATAACCGGTCTGGGCGTAGGAGCGACGATAGGTGTCTCTTCTGTTTTGTCAGAATTCATTAGCGCTTTGATCCTATTTTGGACGGAGCTATTTGCTCTTTTAACAGAAGGGCTTGATTTAGGGCTAGATTTCGTTGTGTTAGGAACAACAGGCAATGGCGGCGCCGATCTCAACACCGGCTTTGCAGACTGACTAATATTTTGACTGTTGCTACCACTTCGGTGGACTGGAGTTATCTTGGCGCTTTTTGTTTCTCCCTTATTCTCGTTATTTGCGGGTTGATTTTTATCTATTGGCGTAAGAGAAAATCCTTTGAAATTACCAAAGAAGTTCACAGAAGGGTTGACATTACCGGCTGGACTGTGATCTGAGTCACTTCTTAGAAGACTGGAGCTCATGTCGTCAGGATTAGACAATGTATGCACGTTAACTGGTTGTTGATTGTTTTGTGCATTATTTTGAAAATTAGCAGCAAATTTGCTAGCACTTTTTGATAGACGGCGCTGTAGACTGTTTTTCTTTGGTGACTGTAACCTGTAATAGGAATTCAGTAATATTATTTTTCTTCTACAAATGATAAGCATTTTTTTACATATTTTTTTTCGATTTTAGTCCAGAATAGGTAAAATAAACAAATTTCTTTTAACCCTAGATTACTAACCTTCGTCGATTCGACGACGCGGGTTTGTTTAAATCGCGTTAACTTTTGTGCGCGCGTTCGTACGCTTTTCATACTTTAGGTAATCTCTGTCGACCCATTGCCCCCTCGACTGATGATAATGTTTTGAGCGCAGGGGGCCCGTGAGCGCCATTCTACCAACCATGGCTCGTCGAATCGACGAAGGTTAGTAATAACGTAATATTTTGTATTATTTAGTTAGCTTATATTTGCGTAATTTTTTGCATTGTTTATTTATTTTGTTTATATTCAATGCTATTTATTATTCGTTGTTTAGATGTGATTTGTTAGTTATTATTACAAGACGACAGCGGTATAGAAAATTCATCAGGGAGTGAGGCAGAAGACCACCTTGAGGCTGATCCTGCTTATGAAACAGATGGTGAAGATGAAGTTTCTACTTTGACCTAGCAGCAACTTTCAGGTCAAGATAGTCAGATACGAGGTAGTGATGCAATTCCTTGATGAATTTTACAAGGAAACTAAAGGAGGTGTAGGCAAATTGGACCAGATGTGTTTCCTTGCTTCTTGCAATAGAAAAACACACTGGTTATTGTGCCTTTTTTTATAGAATGCTAAACATTGCATTTATAAATAGTTACGTTATTTATGTAACTTATAATATATATAAGCTAATAAAAAGCCTTTATCGAGACGTGATTACCTAAAAGCTCTGTATCACAAGCTAATCGAATCACACATGTAAAAGAGATTGACAATATCAACTCTTTAAACTGATCTGCGGGACTAAAATACACAGATATTAAACATGTCAGGAAGGAGTACTTCGAATTCTACAATTGGGACCTCCGGTGTACCTCCTGTGCAAAAAGAAAGAAAAAGGTAAATATGTGCCTTTTGCCCGCAAAGCAAAGGATGTTGGATGACTGAAATTGCAATAAATCGTTGTGCGACGAGGACAAACTTGACATATGTCACAAATGTATTAATTGCTAGATTTTCACCATAATTTTTATTTTATTAGCTTATTACATTACTTATTTTTAATATTTAGAGATTATTTGTTAAATTTACTTTGTATAATACTTATATAACAACTTTAAATATGTTACTATTGTTGATTTTGTATAAAATATATGATCTTATTCTTAAGGCTGATGGTTAATAATTATGATATTTTGGTTCATGTAAACATAACAAATAGAAAGAAAAGATATAAATAATTAATAAAAAAAATAAAAACATACACGTTTCATTTAAATAAAACCTATTATCCCTTGTAGCAAACAGCGTAGTCGAAACGACGAAGGTTCGTAATAAGCGTCGAAAAATAAGGTTAGTAATCTAGGGTTAAACAAATTTCGAAAACTTACAAACTTGTCATGCAAAACGGTTTCAAAATTGATTTCGTATAAATAGATAAATAATCAATTAAAAGTAGGGATTCTAATCACAGTGATTAACAAAGAAATAACAGTCCTCATGCAGAACGAAATAAAGTAATGTTAGAAGATCATGCATAAGTAAAAATGCTAAAATATTAAACATGCAAAGCCCAAAAATTACCGAACAGCACTCACCAAACAAAATTATAACTCCCATCTACAAGACTTATGAAGAATTAGAAAACGTTAGGAAAAAAGGAAGGAAGAAAGAAAAAGACGGATTTTTTATTTAAGTCAAAAAAGTTTAAACTAGAAAAAAGGTTGCACACAACTACAAACTACAATAAATAATTTAGAAGTTTAAATGTATCAATAAATTGGAAAGTATCTTCGCCACTTAACACGAGCCTAAGTATCTTAAAAGGAACTGAAATATCAAAGCATTAGTTTCCCAGGTTTCCTTTGCCCATTCAACCGAAAATAATAAAAATAAATTTTGGGACTATTATATTTTTTTTCGTGTTTCAAATTGGAAATACAATGAACTCTACAAAATGAATGTTATTTATTTCATACTTATGAAAAAATAAATGTACTGAAATATTTTTAAGTAATACTTTCCAAATTTATTATATACAGTGTTTCTTACACTATAACTATATGGATATATGACGCTATGGAAACTATAAAAAAATTGAATCTTAAGCCTACAATACCACAGTATACTTTACGAAAAAAAAATTAACTTACATTAAGATTGAGCAAAAAAAGATCAAAATGCTTATAATCACTTTTCTAAACATGCAAAGCTACTAAGGCCCATTATTACACCGAAGTTAATAGTAAGAATAATATATGTATACATATGAACTAAAAAAATAATATAATAAAGATAAAGTTATCTTTTAATACAGTTAAATAATTCTTATATAATCTACAGATGTGATACATTCTTTTTCCCTGCTTATAAGTTAAAAAGAAATTAAACATTAAATTTATCAAATAATCATAATTCGCGACGGTTGTAGGTTCGATTGTCCCTCGAGCGAATTACTTATTTTTATTTCCTCGCTCCGGTAACAAGACAAAGCGCGTTGTTGATTTACTACTGATAACGCAATGTCTCGAAAAATTGGGCGAAAAGTTACAAACGAAATGTCTTAATAATAGGCTCTCTCTCTACCCTTCTATATCCGAGATAAAACTGAACCTAAGCATTTTTTTTTTAATCTTAAAATCCATTTACATATAACTTTTTTAATAATATTTTATTGACGATATTCCATATTCTTATTGTTAGCATAATTGAACACCGTTAACAAGTAAAAAAAAACAAGTTAACAAGTAATTTAACTAAAATGTATAGTTTATTTAGAATACACATTTATAATTCAAGTGTAAATTAATCAAACAAAATACATTTTTAACCTACTTCTTAAAATTGAAGAAGTCGGTTTTTTTTTAATAAAATTAAATATTAGTTTCATTAATAAAATATCATTCATCCTTTCAAATGATTCAAGAACTCTTAATTTAATTAAGTATTAATGATTTTGTTAAATTATGGTAGTATATTATTAATTTATAAAAAAACCGTAAAACCCTTCGATATCTAAGCATTTGCATATTAAAACTAGCATATTAAAATAATAAAGAGACTTGTATCAAACATAACAAATTATAAGAGCCCGAGTTTACTCTGACCGCTAATAACAGTGGGTTACATCGTAATATAGCCTAGAGCCTTCCTCGATGAAAAGACTATACTTAACAAAACTCTTCAGACTTTACAAAAAAAATATATTTTCAATTCGAACCAATAGTTAACGAGATTAGCGCGTTCAAACAAACAAAGCCTTCAGCTTCATAATATTAGCAAAGATAAACTATTACAAACACTTTAATAGCACTTTATATCCTCCATCTTATTTGTATTACATTCGAGCATTATTTTAATTTTATATATTATTTTTTCTTAAATCGCTATGTTTTGGTAAATTGGAGGAATGAGCTGTAGGTTGGTTGAATTTGTTTCTTAATTCTTTAACATTCAGTTGAATTTCACTGTTACCATTATGTCTAACTATACTTTCATTATTTTTAATGACACTTTTATTATTTTTAACTAAACTTTCATTATTTCTTAGTATTTGCACATTTGTAGTTGAAGAACCGGCTTTAACTATATTTAATTTATTTTCAATGTTTAATTTGGAATTTACAGGTTTATGTATATTTATACTTACATTTTTAGTTTTCGTTTGTAATTCATTGTTAGATATAATACTTAAAGGTTTTATATTTGATGAAGAACGATTGATAAATTCGTTAGTAGTAGATGCTAAGCCTGTATTTATTATTTCAATATTAACTTTCTTTTTACCGTCAGAATTATTATCACTTTTATTTTTTATATTTTTGACATCTAGTATTTCGTTGTTATCGGCCACTTTGATGTCGTCTTTATTTATTTTCCTATGAAACCTCTTTATTTCGCGTTTATTTTTATTTTTGTTAAGTAATTTCATAAATTTTTGATGCCAACTAGTTTTATTTAGATTATTATTGCTTTTTAGACTTTCATAATCATTTTCATGATCGCATATATTGGCATAAATATTTTCATTTTCTTTGATTTCTGTAATACACTTCTTACATACGCCTGGTTCTTTTGCTTGTTTGTCTTTACGTTTAAAACTTATTAGTTTAATAAAAGAACTAGTGCTTGAAAATGAAGAAAATATGTCATTAAAGTAACTTTTTTTGGATGGATTTACAGTAACTGCGCTACTTTTAGTAATATTTTTTTTGAATAAGTGCGATACGTACGTTTTTCTTGGTTTCTTCCACCAAACGAGTACATTGTGTCGAGAATAATACATTAGGAGTAGTATCAAGAGTATTGAAGGTACGATGCCGAGGAATATGACGTACATCGCCACCATGAAATTTCTTTGAACTGTAAAAAAAAAAAATCACTTAATAATTATATTGGAATTGACTTTGTTAATATATTCAGAAAAATAAACCATATTCATAGTTACAACTAAACATTGATAACTTTAAAATAATGATATTTATTATCTGTATATGCGATAGTTATGGGTTCAATCCACAGAAATTTTTATTTTAAAAACCATTTTGTTTTCTTTTAGATGATTAGACGAAATGCGGCATTCAGTTTAAATTACAAATATGTAGCATCTCTTATAGCGATGAGTCGAGCATAGAGTGCTGCATCGTCTGACTGTCTCTCATACATAATATAAAACAATCAACTCAACTGGGGAAAACGAATTATTTGCCTTTTCTCGGTCTTGCAAAAAAAAACGTGGCGTTGAGTTCTACAGTCCAATACGCACGCAGTCCAATACGTACTCTACAGTCACAAATTTGGTCTGAATATGGGGAACTGATTGTTTTGACAGTTCTCTTTGCCGAAGTTAAAAAAAACATATATAAAAGATTATCGTGGCGCAAGGGCACAAGCGTGCGACTGTAAGCGCGATGGTTGTGGGTTCGATTACATCGTAAGAGAAAAGATTTTATAATAATAAATAACTCACTGCTAGAGTCAGAAGCTGGCCCTGAATCGACAGATCCACCGGGACCCGGCAATGCACACAATGGCGGAGCAAAACCCGCTTCACAATGACAATGACCTGCGACAATTATAAAATAATTAAAAGCTCAAAACAGTATTTAATTGTTATTTTGGTTAAAGACTAAGCGCGCCGTTGAATTCCTTAACCAGCAATGTCTCAAAAATTGTGAAACGGACCGCAGCGGGAACCTAGTGTCTTAACACGCAGTTCCCGCTGCCTGCCCTACCCTTACCCTACTAAATGTGGAATACAGCGTGAACTTTTTAGACGTTTTTTCATGGTGTATTGTATTTTAAGAATCAATTTCCTTGATGTGATACTCATACTAGGTGGGTTGTGCAAAAATTTGCTATTTGTCGTTTTATTGCGTTCGCCATTTTGGATTAACGTTTATTTAAAGACCGGCGTTGAACTTCGCTTATTATGACCTATTCTGAAACTTGGGCAGTGCATGGAGAATGCAGTGTTTTAACAGTAGGTTCTCTCTACCCAACCTGCTCAATGCGAGTACAGCGGGAAGCTAAAACAACATTAAAAACATAAATTGTTACCTTCAGAATTACAAACACCGTGTCCGGAACAATTGGACGGACACACCGACGTATCTTGTCTCGCTATTTGTTCTCTGAAAGCCGCCACTGACACACATCTTTGGTTTAAACACATCTGTAAAAATTAAAAAAATAATAATATTATTACAATACAGCCAACGAATCATTGCCCCCCGAAGTAAGCTGTAGATGGTAGTGCAGATTTGATTTTTACTTTCAATCTTTTTTTTTAAATCTTAATCATTTTTGCCTCTGCTGAGTTTTGCCAAAATAGATTGAGTATTATTTATAGTCATTACATAAGGATTGTCTGTCTAAAAGAAGAAAAACTATGACTTTATTATTAATAATAATAATAGAACTTGATAATTTACGAGAAATTACATTAATTTACAAGTAAATATTTTTTTTAACAAAAATGGACTAATAGAAAGTGTCATTTACTCTATCATCTCCACATTTGGCTCCGTCTGGCACCATGCCGGGGTCTACATCGGACAGGCCCAAGTCTATCATGGCTGTACGACAAGTTAGTATTGTACCTGGAAATAACATAATGTAAGAATTATTTATTCCACATTGATATTACAAATATATATAAAAAAAGTGTTTTGTCTGAGTAAAAAGTTTAATTTCATAAATAAAAAAATTCAGTATTAAAATTTAATAGAAAAAGTATAAAAGTTGTTTGTTTCATTAATTTGAACCCGCACCTCTTTTTACCGTCCAAGCGCTCTGACCACTAAGTCGTACGTCGAAATTCTTATACGTGGGTTACATACTACTTATATCTACGCTGCTGGAACCTCTGTAAAGACTAACACTTTCGAAGTGTTAGAAACCTTTATTTTATATCAAACTTTCAAATAAGTAATATACCTTTGCATTAAGGTTCACCACTTATTTCGCAGTCTCAAAAATTGGTCAGTATGTTGGGTACGTAGTGTCTTAACAGTAGGTTCCCTCTGCCTATCCTGCTATATGCGGGATACAGTGTGCAAAAAAAAGCAACAGGCATATAACTTACCATTATTGTTAATAAATACAGCTTTTAAAACAGCTACTGATTCCATACCAAACTCTAAGCGTTCATTCAAATGTTTACATTGTAATAATCCACATAATGCATCCTCTTTAGAACATTTGTAGTAAACTGGTTGATCGCCCTTTTGATAGCCACAATTACCATTTCTGGATGAAACAAATATAAAATATTATTATTAAATATAAAGCTACTATTAAATAATAGTTTAAGATTTTCTATGTATTTTTTTAATAAATGTAAATTAGAAAGCCCTTTTAAAAGCATGCGTTCTAGATTTGTTATGGTATTTTACAAATTAAGCCCTTTTATTTGATACCCGTATCAGGTGACGCAACAAAATGGTGCATTATATAAAAATATATAATGCACCATTTTGTTGCGGCCGCCATTTTGGATTGACAACAATATTAAATATATATATTTTCATTGTCATCAAGTTAGGTTTCCTCTACCTCGGCACACGGGGGCACATGCGGCAGGGAAACAGCGTGAAACTTTAAGAAGAAGGATATACATATATATTTACGTCATGGCGGTGCTGTGGGAAAACATCTGACTGTAAAAACGATTGTTACGCGTTCAATCCTCACTCGAGGCAACAAATAAAGCCTAAGAAAATTATTAAAAAACTCACGAGTCCCCCTTTAAATTTGACGACATATAGCATCTAGTGTCTGACATTTCGCCCGTAGAGCCCCATAGTAGACGACATTGATCGGTGTGTGTACGACACGACCCTTTCACGCAGAATGCCTAGAAATAAATATTTAAAATATAATATACAAAAAATCATAATAACATTACAAATGTGAAAGTTTGTGGGGATGGATATTGGTTAGACTTTCATAAGGGATATAGATGTAACTTTATTGTAATATTGGGCTACAATATACATAAACATACTTATTTAGAAAACGTGTAAAAATTTGAACGCAGCGGGACTCGAACCCGCGCCTCCTGGAAACAGACCAGGCGCTCTGACCACTAAGCCATGCGTTCTCGCCAAGCTACGTCGAAATTTTTATACGCTTGTTACAACTTATTTATGTTGTTAGCATCTCTGCAGGGAGATTTTTACAAATTTCCGCTACCCAAAGATAATTACTAAGAATTATCGTTTGTGTAATTTTTATACGTTTTTTAAATAAGTATTTTTCTTTCCTAAGTGTGGAATAACACTTTAAAAATGTTTAAAAATATATAAACATTTTGTACAATTTGGCTTTTATATAGCGCAACCGATATGAGCCTAAAACTCTTCGATCGATCGGGTCGATCACAATGCTTATCTTTGAAATGCAGATAAGCAAACATAAATCATAACCACCCATTTGAAAGAAAACAATTTTTATTTTTTGAAAAAAAGAAAATAGTTGTATTAGGCTTTCATAGAGTAGTTTCATTTAAAGTGGTGTATTATTATAGCAACTTTACCTCATTGTTAGAACACGGCGTGGCATCCATCTTAAAAACATCTTTTGGACAAAACTCGGAATAACCACTACAGTATTCGGGCAAATCGCATTCTTTATCAGCCGATCGACACACTGTACCCGCTGATTTTGGCCGACACGTCTGATAATACAAAAAAATAAAACTTTATCATTACACACATTACAACTAAAAAAGAAAATTTGCTACTGATTTAAAGTCTAATAAATTCAAATGCAATCCTGTTTAAAAATAAGTATATCTATATAAAAAAGTATGAGTATAATTATTAATAATAATAAAGTATCATTATAAAATGTGATAGTATATATATCATGTTTTTTCCCGAATAGGAAAGTTGAAGTCAAAGTTAAATAATTCTGTTCAAAATAAGAAGTTACATGCTTCATTTCTTGAACGCCAAATAATTTACGACAGGTTCGTTTTCTTATTTTTTAAATCAATGTTATACAAATTCATATTTAATGATTTATGACAATGATACATTTGAAACAGACAGACTTCACTTTCAAGGCGTGTTATCATTTATAAAAATTATTAAGTCAACACTTCTTTTCACAACTTTTTAAAATCGTGATGAAGAACTGGGTACTTAGTACTCCGAGGGAACTTCGTGATAAGATATTCGGTTTCCCACGCTACGCAGACATTGCAACCAATTATGCTTTATAGGTAGGTATGCTCTCTTGGTCAGATATGAGGTCCCAGTACCTTGGAAGTGGGTTTTAGTAGAGATGTGCCTCACCGACTGATTGTTGCATGATTGCGAGTTAATTTATCCAATAGGGATATAAGTTATTTTAATTTTCTCCTTTGGATAAGATAAAGTACTATGTACGGGCACAAAATGAATGTATAACTAACACACAATAAATACAACAGTGTCAATGAGAGTGGTGTTAGTGAGTCCTGACCAGCGGGTCGCAGCAGTGCCCGGCGGCGCAGGTGGCGTTGGCGCGCAGCAGGCAGGCGCGCGGGCGGCAGCAGGCGGCGCAGGCGGCGCTGGGCGCGAGGCCGCAGTCGCACTGCTCGCCCGCCTCTATGAACCCGTTGCCGCACGTCGGGGATTCGAATAAGCGTTTGGGTTTGTTTCTGCAACGTTTATGTTTTGGATTTGTGTTGTGGGTTCAATCATTAATTAGTTATCAAATTTAATTATTTATAACATAATGCTCTAAAAATTTTATCAAATTAATTAAAAACAAATTGTCAATTTTTTGCAACTTCACACTTAATCCCATTTACACAGGATAGGTATAAATAATTAAGTGTCAAGACACTTCATTATGCACTTACACGAACACATTCCTTATTGAATGTCGAACCTCAATGCAACGCTTTATCATGCCAAAGTGAGAATATACAAATAATTCATTCTTTCGAGTGAGCAACTCACAATCATCGCATTTACATTTATGAATTGCCCAATGCGCCACGATAATACTATATAAGCAAAAATACTGAACAACAATAAAGAAATCAAAATAAAAAAAAAACCTTAAACATTAAGAAATTCAAAATCATAAAGTAATCCAAAAAACATACCGCAAGCAATAATCCATGCCCTTTTCAAACGACAAAGCCAAAGATCGCAAGCTACAAGACGACCAATGCGTTGGTGTCACTGACGTACTAGACGGACTCATAATACATTTCTCATCTGGGCACTGGCAGTCGGTTTCCGTGTCGTGTTCCATACCGAAGTTGTGGCCCATTTCGTGAGCTATAGTTGTGGCCACTAAGCCTATGACCTCTGAATGATTTGTAGCTACGCCACCGGAAAATTGGTACGTGCAAATTGGGCCTTTGAGCGCTTTACCTACGACGCCATCGTTGAATTTTTGACGTCTGTACAAAAGTGACATAGGTAGAATTATATAGTAACTTAGTAGAAGTAACTTAGTAGAAGTAACCTAGTAGAAGTAACTTAGTTAATAAATTTTATATTAATATGTAATATTCTGTTTTCTCAATCTTGTCCAGTAGTTTTTGTGTTATAAGACAGTCAGAGAAACAGACAAAAAAAATTAAATATTATATTTTTAGCATCTGACACTTGTATAAAGACTGGCAAAATAAAACTGCACATTTAATTTATTTATGTTTGTTAACAGAAATTATATTACATCTTATCTTACTGATATTATAATTTTATAGAGATGGGTGAATATTTGTCTCGCTTTCACGCAAAACTACGAACGGTTTAGATGAAAGCCTATACATATATCAAAATAACACATACGCTACAATTTAAAAGCGAATAATATAACAAAAAAATTATGAGGCCGGAGGGTCGGGAATTTACGTAAAAGAAATGTACTCTTCAATGATATCTTTACATATAAATAAAAAAAAATTGCTCACGTCAACAAATGTGCATTGTCATTAGGTATATCATGTACAAGTCTATTCCTTCTATAATGAAGAAAGTGAGTTAGAGTTTTATCACCATTCTCTTCTAATTGTATTTCATCTCTTTCACTCCATACTACAACACCTACGAGTGCTATAAAAATGTTCAATGGGGCATATACCTAAAAAAAAATTTTTATAATCTTATTACTTATTAATAATTATATGTATACCTAAAGTTATATGTCTCTACAAGTTATAAACGTTTAGCGCTGTTCCGTAATATCTGACTCTACTAAAAAAAAAGAAGAAAAATATATTTAAAATGTTTTTATATTTCGAGTTTGGTCTCATCATATAGACAAAAAGGAAAACAACATTTTGTATTGGCGTTGGAGTTTTTTTTTACTTATCACGAAAGAAAAGAAAAATAGTGGAATGGATGACAAAAGAGTGAAGGGAATGAAAAAGATGATTTAGTTTACTTTCAAATACATAATGTTGATAATTCTGATGGATCCTCCAAAAGAAGAGTTATATGATATAACTCTTTATGTTTGATATTTTTAATTTAACAAATTTAATGATTATTGATCAGCCTTGTAATCTTTTTGAATAAATATAAAAGTAAGTTAAAAGGCAGTCAAGACTCCTCTTGAATTCGAGACATTGTGTGTGGAGTGGGAATGAATGCCGCATTTTATATTATCAAAAAAGGGAAGTGGAAATAATTATTTGTCCTAAGTAAGATCTCAGATCTCTTCAAGAGGCAGCACGGCATTCAATTCTATCACACATACGTTATGCATCGAGAATTCGACGGAAAGTGTATAAGTGTCTTAACACGAGGTCTCCAGGTTCCATCTGCCTACCTTGCCTTGTGCAGGATGCAACATAAAGCTACAAAAGAATCGTTTTCCGTTTACGGCCAGACTATCCTAGCCCGCCACAATGGTCTTTACTTGCATGTACAAATAAAATCAACTTCACGCTGTATCTCGTACACTGCAGAGTAGGCAGAGGGAACCTAGTGTTAAGACATTCCGTTCACCACTTTCTGCCGAATTCTGGAGGCATTGCGTGTTGAGTGGCAGAACCCAACGCCGCGCTCGTCCTCGACTTGCATATACTTACAGAATTAATAATATTAGCCACATCCTTGAGCTGTCTGTGAACTGTATTAAGACTTTCACCATTGGCTCTGTATTCCCGATTATCCGCAACTAATACAAGCTCAACGTAACGCGAAAGCTTATTAGCATTAAACGGTCCCCGCAATTCTGTTTCATCGTAGACATCTCTTTTGTACTGAAATAGAAATGTTTTACAATTAGTGATAGAAGATATGCAGGAGAAACTCAGATAGTGTCAATTATTTATTTTGCCGCTATATTTCTTTAATAAATAACAATCCAGTGACAAATTCCGACAATATTCGAAATATTATTTAATTTAACTTGATGAACCAAGCTTGGGCACTTTAAGTTACAGTCAGTTAAGAAAAATACCAAAATAAGTTAACTTTTCTACTGCTGAAGTGAAATAGCTGTTCGAGTATTTTTTTAAGCCACTCCGTTTCTCAAAGATCCTTTAAAAGAAAGTTTTTCGAAACACTCAAGTGCTAAGACGATAGTATAATTTCTTACCTCAGTAGCTATAATAAAGCTGTTTTTGGAAGTAAGATAAAAATAAAACAAAATTTAGTTGATATTATGAAAAATAAATGATTTATAAAACAACAACTATAATTTAACATATTGATAGCATTTATTACCATACCCGACTAATTCTACTATTGTCTCTGTTTTTCTCCGCCCTATATTGTTTCATGAGATCTGGATCATACGCTGTATTATTTGTGACTCCTCCCACGTAACCGCAATGCAATTCATTACTTAAATCTGAGTGATCATAAATGTAATGTTTCGTATCTATTTCATTACCTGAAAAAGATTTTATCAATGATTTTTCGTTTTCTTTTTGTTATCTTCGTGCTGTATTTCGCATATCGCAGGTCAGGGAACCTAGTATTAAGACTCTGTACAGGCATTTCAAAGAATTTTCGAAATTTTGCGTATCTAATGACTCAACGCCGCGCTTTTGTCCTGTTACCAGAGCGAGATTGGATTCCAGCCGTTTATCAAGGCAGTGCACTAAGCCCTTTGCTGTTTAATACAGTTATGAATTATCTAACTGAAAAAAACCAAAAACTGATCCCGTGTATTTTTATGCTATTGATATAGTTCTTATATCAGATAATGTCCAGGGTCACTGAAAGACTTATAAAAATGTAGAGAGTCACTAGAACAAAATGGTAAACGTATTAGCAGGACAAACACCGAATATATGTTTTGTAACTTTAATCATAATGACTCACACGATACGGGTATAACTTTAAATGGCACAGCCCTTACAAGAGCTAAAACCTTCAAATACCTAGCTTAGTTCTCTTTGAGGATGACACTATAGAAAGAGACGTGATCCACCGACCTACATCTGGATGGATGAGGCATACGCTCGGTACGCTCACAAGAGTGCTTGTGACGCGAAAATACCTATAAAAACTAAAGGTATGTATTAAAAGGCAGTAAGACCTGCGTTACTTTACGGTAGCAAAGTTTGGCTAGTTAAACAGATCCACGAGCAGAAATTGCATACCACTGAATGCTTAGATGAGCTCGAGGAGTTACTCCAAAGACAGTGTACGCAATGACTACATAAAAGTTGGCCTCAAGGTTGCACCTATAATTGTTCGAGTGAAATTATCAGAATCAAGGCTCAGATGGTACGGACACGTCATGAGAAGATCCGAAAATTATGTTGTACAAAAGTACCTTTCCATGGCTATAAACACAAGGAGTAAGGGGAGGTCTCACACTATCTGGTTGGCCTCTTTATGTCCAAATGGACATAAAGAGGCTAAGTCTTATAACTGAAGACACTTGTCAACGAAATACTTGGCGCCACAAGATTAGGAAAGCCGACCGAAAGAAGAGAAGATGATAATAACTTTTCAATAGTTAAGAAGATTTTAATAGAGTATAATAATATAAGTAATATTAATATCGGTAGAAAAACATTTGTAAACACGTTAAAAAAATTCTTATTAGCTTAACAAAGTATTTTACCTTCAGCGGGCTCTATATATCGCATTTGCTTGCCGTCGTGTATGATGCCTCTAACGCCGTGGCAGGTCGACAGCGCCGCCCACGAGCCCTCCTTGCCTCTCACCTTACCGGAGTACTGGCATATGTCTAACTCCTAAAAATAAAACCATAGATTTTTTTGAGCTTCACGCTGTATCTCGGTATATGTAGCAGGGTAGAATGAAGCTAGTGTTAAGATACTCCATTCGTTCATTTCCTGGAGTGGAACTCACAACCACACTTTAATATAACAATAAGTGTAAGCGGGGGACGCCGCGAGTAGGTCAATATTATTTGGAATAGTCATAACTAACTTTTTTGGTAATTTAACATTACTAAACTATGTTTACATAATTATATTATAACTTAAATTGGACATTAGTAAGGTTGAGCGATATTCATGGTTAAACTTGTGTCCTCGTTCTGGACTCCCATATAAAGTAGACTTATTAAATAATTGCAAGGTTTTCTAAGTTATATGCAAAGTAAGAATGAAATTTTAAATTTGTACGATGAAGATATTACAAACTTTTATAATAGAAAAGATAATGGCAAAAGAGTCGTTAGACATATGAGATTAAAGAGGATGTACAATTGTGCATTATCTCAAGATAATGATTATAGTGCACGGTGTGTGATTCATAGATGTGCAATGCATTCGATAAAAGCAAGCTAACAGTGTGCCTTCAGGCGAAAATATCATTTATTTTAGTCTCATGCAGTATCATGCGGGCAGAAGTGACCATAATAAACGTAGTTCACACATTACGTTTTGAATGGTGAAACTCAATACCGAATTTTGCCTTCCCAGAGCGTACTATCAAAAATAATTAATTTCCCCGAATGAAGATCGAACCGACGACCATTACACTCGGGTGCTGTTTCATTGCAGTTGAAACATAGTTGAATAGTCGCGCTGATTACAATGTTTTTAATTACTTCAGTGTTATTAAATTGGACAGAAAATTGTTAAACGAGGGCTGTCTGTTTCCTGTAAAAGGAATTAAAAGAAAAATGACCCACCTCTATAGTAGGTTTATGTAGTATAGTCTGTCCATTCTTCTGATAGCTGAGGACATGGTCTCCGGCTACCAGGTCGGTGTTCAATCGCAGGTCTAGCACATGCGGCTCCCCGTCTATGTGTATCGTCATCGTCACCTCTGGATGATGCAAACCATCCTGGAAATAAAAACATATAGCTATACTTTTTTGGGTTTAACGCTGCGTCTCGCATATGGCAAGATAGATAGAATGGAGAGTTGAGACACTCTGTTCCCTACTTTCTGCCAAATTTGCCTTGTTCCGGTTTGTTTTGTTGCCAGAGCAAGGAAAAGTTTATATGTTTACAGTTACAGTCTGAACTATTGCACCACGACAGCCTCTTACCTATTCATTCTATATCTATGCAAAATGTATAGTAAAATAATAGATTTAGAAGTAAAGAGTGGCCGTCTTAGTGCAGTGGCGTTTGACTAAAAAGACGATGGTTATGGATTCGATTCCCATTCGGTTCACCGAATGGGAATCGAATAATTACATTTAAATTATTTTCATTTTCTGCTTTAGTATACTGTGTAGATACTTATTGTCAAATATATATACACAATTTCAATTAAAACTCTTCCTGACTCGTCTTTTCCTGAACCAATAATAATAATAATAATCTTAATAAAACCTGAAATAGTAAAAACCATTACTTCATTGAATCATAACTGATCAACTAAGTGAGCATTTAATATTTTTCTAGTATAATACTGGAAATTGGAACGGAAAGAAACATAAAATAAAAATTAAATAGTAAAAACCTAATAAGTCTAAAGCACATAATAATAAAGTATTAGCTCAGCTTCCTGTAACAATTTACCATGTCATGACGTTGGTATTACCACCGCCGGCGTATAATCGACACCATAATTATTTCAATTGCTCTTAGAAATGTTTCCGAAGTAGTTATATGAGCAAGAAATTTATAGAAGGATTGGATTTTTTTAGGTTCACGCTTTTTCCCGCAAATAGCAAGATAGGCATAGGAAACCTAGTGTCAATTCGATTTGTTTTCCATTTTTTGCCGAATTTAGTGATATTGCGTGTTGCGAAGCGACATTTAATCTCATTTTTATATGTCCAGAGTTTGGAAATGGAAATAACTTATTCCTCCAAGCTGGGAAAGGAACTCATAACCTGTGCGTTTACAGTCGCTGTACCACAGCGTCGGATTTTCAAAGCAGTAGTTACTTTAGTGATACCGTCGTGGCTCCGCAGGGGCCCAAGTGTGCGATGGTAGTGGGATCCATGCCAACTCGGAAGAAATAAATTATTTTATTTGAGAGAGGTAACGAAAAGATTAAATAATAGAAGGAATAAATTATTTAGCCAAATTATTATATTAATGGAGGCCGGTCGTGGCGCTGCGGCACGAAGTGTGACTGTAAAACCGACTGGTTGTGGGTTCGATCCCCACTCGAGGAGATGAAATATTTACTTAAATTTATATTTCCATTTCTTCGCTCTGGTGTCGAGGCTAAGCGCGGCGTTGAGTTCTGCCACTCATCACGCAATGCCTCCAGAATTCGGCAGAAAGTGGGGATCGGAGTGTCTTAACACTAGGTTCCCTCTGCCTACCCTGCTGTGCGGGATACAGCGTGAAGCTAATTTAAACTATTTTTTTGATAAATTATTTAATCTTTTCATTTTCTCTCTCAACCGGTGACAAGACACAGCGGAGTGTTCAGTTTCCGAACTTAAGAATACGGCGCAAAGTGGAAAACGGACTGTCTTAACATTATGTTCACTCTATCTACCCTACTATGTGCGGGATACAGTATGAAACTAAAAAAAGGTAGATAGATATCAACAAAAAGGTAAAAAAGGTAGAACAAAAAATTTCGACGTAGCTCGATGAGAACGTATGGCTCAGTGGTCAGAGCGCCTGGTCGGTTTCCAGGAGGCGCGGGTTCGAGTCCCGCTACGTTAAAATTTTTATACGTTTTCTAAAGTGTTGCCTACTTAAATTATATATAAATATTTATTGAAGGCAACACTAAAAAATATACTTAATACGTATTTCCAATCACGTCCGATGTTTTTTAACCGTGAACCCAACCACAAACGCGACTCGCGATTACAATGTGTCATACACGAGCAAAACACTTCCGCATTGTGCTAATATCTAAGGGTGAATATTATAATTTTTCTGCAAACAAATAGGATAGAAAATAATTTATTACAATATTTATAATATATTAATATTAATTAACTTAACTAACTGTTAAGTCAATCAATATTAATATATTAACTATATTTTTAATAATTATTGAAACGTAAAAGTGACGATTGTAGTTTTGATTCCCACTGCGGGATTGAATCATATTGGTTATGTTGTCAAATATTTAATGTTTTAATTTCCTCACTTTGGTAACAAGCGGCAAGGCGCGGCGTTGAGTTCCGTTACTCAACGCGTAAAGTCTTAAGAAGGGGCAGGTACGTGGAAACCGGAGTGTCTTAACGTTAGGTTCCCTCTACCTACCCTGCTATATGCAGAATATAATGTGAAGATAAAAAAAATATTATTTACTTTATCAGTTTAATCACACATATTGCTGATACGACAACTTGCTATATTAGTAAAGGAATGAAACTGGGATGCGTTTGATATAGGGAACTTGTGACTTGTGTTGTTGATCATTCCTTTTAGGGAAACGTGGCGAGCTCGTATATAGTGGAAATAACGTAACATATATAATGAGATAAAACTTGTTGACTTATGGCTAATAGTGATTTATAGTGTATAAACATTTTTTTTTCGTTAAATCGCACATATAGCGGGATAGGCAGAGAGAACCTGGTGTGAAAAAAAACCGTTCTTCACTTTCTTTTCTAATTTTAGTGGCGAAACTCAACGCCACGCCTCCTCTTTCCAGTACGACTAAATGATAACAATTCATTTCTAATAATCAAATGCAATGTTTTGAAAATATTTTATTGCATGAGGAACAGGTTGTCTTTTCTTCTCTGTCTCTACGTTATATTCAAATAAATATGATGAGATGAGATGATTTATTTATTTTCATTTTTTTTATCTTCCAGCTTTTTTCTTCATTATAATAGATCATGAGTCACGGCGCCATTACAGTCGCCCGAGATACCTAATACATATTTCGATTCAGAATCCCCAAAGGTTGTAAAACAAATTAAATCTGCTATTGTTCCATTAAAGGATTCTTTGTAAAAGGGACGCAGCATCCATTGTTGAGATTTTATTTACTCTTTTCTTAGTTTACGTGGAACGCTTTTTGTATTGTCGTGGTTTTTTTTTTCATATAAAAAAAATGGTTTCAAACGTTGGAAGGCATAATAATCAGTTATTAGATTTGTCATATCAAATATTATTCTTCACATAAAATAAAAAAAGAACATATTTGGCTTAATTAAGTTTTTTGCCGTTCGATAGTTTTTTGCTGTCCGTCTTGGCGCAGTGACATGCGACCGTACCCTGCTGCTATATGAGGGATACCGGATACAGCGCGAAGCTAAAAAAGTTTTTATTGAATTCGTGACATTATGTATTGAATTGCGGAACTTAATGCCGCATTTTCTCGCAGGGAATAAAAATATTTTTATATATAACTCCTGGTAATAGTAAACTGCCCAGTACGCCACGATGTCCCAATACAGTTTAAATTATTTTTAAGCAAAGACGAAAAATGTAGAGATAAATCACTAAACCATACTAAAATACAACACTAACGTATATATTCCTTTTCACACGGCAACGCAACGGTACTACTCCCATTAACAGCAAAATACCGATAAGAAGTGTTACAATTGCGATCGAACAATTTCTTAATACACGTGAAAGGTACTTACTTGGTGATATCTTTTTGCTTATAGAAATGGAATGAATTGTTTCCTTTAACATGACGTGTTAAATGTGACTGGTATTAACTACTTACACAAAGTTTATCTTAAAACTAATTTTCATATATTTCTTGCATAAAAGTTAGCTCAGTAATAAATCAGTTTTTCTCTTCTTTTCGCTAAAGAGCCATAATTCGTGTACTAAGGGATATATTTTTTTTTTTTAATTTATGTCCGTATCCCGCATAAAATAGGCTAGGCAGAGAGCCTAGTGTTAAGAAACTCCGTTCTCCACTTGCCTACGAGTTATGTAGACGCTTGTCACCAGTACAATGCGAAGAATTGAAAATGATGAACAAAATTATTCCCCCTAGTAGGAATCAAACACACAATCCTCGCGTGTACAGTAGCACTCTGTGCCACAGCGTCTCAAAACGGAATTGAACTAAAAAAATTATTATCTTTTAAAGGAAAAAGCTTTATTGCATCTGAAAGCACTTCTTCTTCTTCTTCTTCGTGTCAATGCTTGGAATTTCATATCATATTTTGCCAGTATTTAGCCACGTTGACTGCGATATCTGTTGCCCTGGTCAGGTCGTCATATGAACAGGTGAAAGCACTAACAATTTGATAAGTACTTTTTATTAGATCAGATTCTATAAATTATAGCCTTGAACTACGACTTCGGGCATTTATCTTGTATAAAGGAGGCCTTGCTTGCAAAATTTCTGCATTGACGATTGATTGTTGTCCTCATATAATTATCATCTGTCAGAAATTAACTTTTAACTTCAATTGAAATAATCCTACACAATTACTCAAAAATCAAATAAAATAATACTTGCTTTAACTGCGACCCGCGTGGTCAAATAAATCAAAATAACTAAGAGTTGTGTACGACGTATGACACGTTATGACTGCTCGAGATAACTCTAACAACATGTACCTACGGTGGGTTATATCGAAACGATAAACGAGATGCCATATAGCCTTTATACGTTCTTGTTATAGCTGTAGTATAAATACTAGTAGTTCTTGAGATTACAGCATTCAACCAAATAAACTCTTCAGATCTATAATATTAGTAGGTATATCTACATATATAATATAGATATCACGTTACTTTCAATGTCCTATACAGAAATAGCCCTATTGATTGTCAACATCCGGCAGGGTCTCAATGAGGTATTCTAACGTTTACTTTGCTCTTTATCTATAGATATCTTTAAGATTAAGATATTTCTATAATATTGAAATTATACTGTTATTATACTTTCCTTTTATAACGTAGTAAAGCAAGAACTCAATAAATAAATTAAATTAAATGAAAGAAATATTGTATGTAAGTTTTGTAAAATGATAAGGAAGGATTCTTCTTTCTATCATTTCACTAGTGGGCGCGCGCAGCTTCGCCTGCTTATTTGCACCCTTAGTGTTCAATAAAATATTTTTAACAGTTGAATTTAAATTTCTATAAAAGTCGGTGGCGATTTAAAGACTTTTCCATATAAACTTTCAACCCCTTAGGGGGTTAATTCTAAAAAACCATGAAACACGTGTTCAATGAAATATTTTTAAGAGTCTGATTTTAAATTTTATAAAAATCGGTGCCGATTTAAAAAAAAACATATAAACTTTCAACCCCTATTTCATCCCAGAAGGGTTAAAATTTTTCAAAATCCCTTCTAAGTGGATGTCCAGATTATGAAAATAAACATCTGTTCAAATTTCACGTTTCTACCATCAGCGGTTACGGCTGTGCATGCGTCTTACCTCAGTCAGTCAGGTACTTACATGTCTTTTTATATATATAGATAGAAGATAGATAATACCTGTTGTATCTATAAACATTGACAAAATCTCTAGAGTACTGTCACTTCTCTTTTGCTTGTACTCAAGTGTAGTCCATAGTAGTGGATAAAAAGCCCAGTGACACTTTTTGGTCTTCATATAGCTGACGATTCAACCTAACCTTTATTTAGTGATACTGCAACTGTGGAATAGTAACCATTTTTACTAGAAAGCAAAATCTCATCATAATTGAGCTACATGTCGACTCGCACTTGGCCGATAAAAGATGACCGAGTCCACAAACTTTTAAAAAAACTGGATCGTCTTAGCCAACGTTATTTAAGTATACAAAAAAAGGAAAATATATTCGCAGCAAACAAACTCGTTACCTGCGACATTGAACTATTTGAAATTGGAATTCCTTATCCAGATTATATTTTACGTACGCTTAATATATGTTTAATATCAGTGGCATCGTACGGATGATTACAACATCTTGTTTTGTAAGGCTAGACGAATGCTCTACAAAAATTAATGCCAAAATTAGTCTTGGCATAATGTTAAGTAACGTTTAAGGTCGCTGTAAACTTCCGGTGGCCACTCTAATTGTTTTATTTTTTAATGTTTCTGTTATTCCTTTGGGTATTCGCGAAAAAACAAACCAAATAAGCATTTTAATCAAGTAACAAAATTAGACTGTTATTGTACCGATTATTTATACGTACGTCCTAGTAAGAAATTTATTTATCTGGGTGTTATATTTATTTATAAATACACAAACTACTCGAGATAGGGATGGTCCTCTGGCTAACAGCTATAATATCAGGACATTATTAATATCAATTACCTTTCACATTTAGAAGGCCTCTTTTATATTTATAACTCTATGATTTATAGCATTAATGGGACAACTGTTGATTTGTGAGATTGTTCTATAACTTTTATTCAATTCAAATATGCAATAGCAAATAGATTCATAGTTTAAAGGCTTCATTCACAACGCAGTTTGAAGTTCTTCACTTTCACCAAAAGGAAAAATTACATGCCTTCAAGAATCATAAAGGTACATTTTATAGAGCTAAATTGTAAGTGAAATAAGGAGGAACTCAACGCCGCGAATCGTCTACCAGAGCGGGGAATTAAAAACATCTAATTCTTCCCAGTTCGTGTCGAACCCAAAACCATCGCGATTGCAGTAGGCGGACGTTGTGGCTAGCCTTAATATTAATATT
The DNA here is from genome assembly GCA_021202915.1 of Heliconius himera. Lineage (NCBI taxonomy): Eukaryota > Metazoa > Arthropoda > Insecta > Lepidoptera > Nymphalidae > Heliconius > Heliconius himera. The sequence goes on along the minus strand of JAJHJA010000789.1, from coordinate 16,657 downwards.
AAAAATATATATAATTTACGCTGTAATGATGCTTTCAGCCGTCGCGTTACAGTCACACTTTTGTGTGTGTTCCTGCGCCACGACGGCCTTTTTTTTGATTAAATGTATTTAGAATAAATGCAATTATATAATAAAATTTATTAAGACTTTAAAAAATTATATAAACGGTGGTAATATAAAAATTCAAAATATATGTGTATATATTTAAATAATATTGTGAGTATTCTTATCAGTTATATCATATAATTTTACATAAATATATCGTTTAATTGCTTGAAGTATTTTGAATTTAGGCCAACAGTTATTTTACCCAATTGTATTTAAATATACTCATTATAAATATAAGAAATTATTTAAATAAGTTTTATGCTGCTGTGGCGCTATCTGGCGTACATCTTTTAACATCTGGTAGTAAGAGCTTAACACTTCACTCTGATTTGCCCAAGTAAAGAAATGAAAATATTTTATTGGGGATCGAACCCACAACCATCGCATTTACAGTTAAATGCTGGTCCCACTGTATATACAACACACACTGCATAAAAAATATTTTACCATACAGTTACCATGTTTTATCTTAATATGACAAAATAAATAATAATGCAATTTTTATAGAAACAAATTTATAAAATATATATTTTTTTAGTACTTAGTAATAAAAGACAATCGAATTACCGTATGTTTTGTGGTAGAGATCTCCCTTTTCGTTCTCGCATGATGGACGGTGGGTTGCACGAGCCTGTATCGACTGAACTCATTTGCGGGACTACCTAAAATAATAGAAATTAAAAATTAATTGTGATAGTAAAGCAATTCAAATTGAATAATTGATGATTTAAATTGATCATCTTTCATAAAAAAAATCTCAAAGAAATATTACTAAAATCTATATTTATACAAACATTTTTACTGTACAATATATCAAGAGCTTTTAACAGTTTAGAAAAGTAAGAACATATACGAAAACCTTATTAAATGTGTTTATATTTATAAGATTTCATTTTTATTTTTTCTAATAATTGTATTTCTTTTTCTTACGCTATATTACATAGCAGGATAGTGTTGAGACACTCCGTTCCCATTTATAAATTTTCGTTTCCGACTTTCCGCCGTATTCTGGAAAAATTGCGTATTGAGTGCCGGAACTCATCGCCGCACTTTGCCTCGTTACCAGAGTGAAGAAATTAAAATATTAAAATATATCATTTCATTAAGTGGGTATCAAATAGTGTTGCCAAATTATCGATAGTTTCGCGATCGATAGTTTTAATCTAAAAAAGCCTATACGATCGATACAACAATCGATAGTATCGATCTTATCGATACTATCGATTCTATCGATAGTTTAGAAGAATACAATACAATCGGCTAAGTGCAATACTATCGATACTATCTGTAGTATCGTATCTCCTAATCGGAAATTAATCAATACAATCGATAGTATCGATACTATTAAATGTCTAGGATACAATAGTATCGATAAAATCTATAGTATCGATACCATCGATTATTTTGCACTATCGATTATATGCTAATTTACGATAGTATTGAGTATGATTCTTAAGCTTAATTACAAGATGAAATGAAAAGAACAAAATACGTTTTTATTATATTTATAATTACGTATGAATAAGCAATTAGTTACGTACTTCAACTAAGATGTTTCTAATATCATAATGATTGGTTACTCCACATGAAAATAGTAAGCAATACTATCGCAAATTAGCAAGCAATCGATAGTTCACAATAATCGATAGTATCGATACTATCGATACTGTCGATATTATCGTTTCCTAGAAATTCAATAGTATCGATACTATCGATAGTATCGATGTCTTTCTGATTTGGAGATACGATACTATCGATAATATCGATAGCATTGCATTTGTCCGATAGTATTGTACCCTTTTGAACTATCGATAGTTTCGATACTATCTCTTTAATCGATACTATCGATTTTAATATCGATAGTCCTTCTATCGGACTACTATCGATAGAATATCGAATTCCGATCGATAGTCCACTATCGATCGGCAACACTAGTATCAAACCATCAACGTACCCCTTACGCCTTGTCTGTTCTCATCTGATAATTATACCTTATTTATATATATTTATAAATATAAAAGTTTTCTGCTTATACATAATAGTATTTGAGGCCAGTCGTGGCGCAGCGGCACGAGGTGTGACTGTAAAAACCGACTGGTTGTGGGTTCGATCCCCACTCGAGGAGATGAAACATTTACTTAAACTTATATTTCCATTTCTTCGCTCTGGTGTCGAGGTCAAGCGCGACGTTGAGTTCTGCCACTCCACACGCAATGCCTCCAGAAATCGGCAGAAAGTGGGGAACGGAGTGTCTTAAAACTAGGTTCCCTCTGCCTACCCTCCTGTGTGCGGGATACAGCGTGAAGCTGATTTATTTTTTTATTTCATAGTAGTATTTTTCGCAATACCTGTATGGACAAGGGAAAACGGAGGGTATTTTGTGTTTTATAAACAACAAAAGTGAAGTTGCGGATTACAACTTAGGTTATATAGTAATAATATAGTAGATTGATCGTAAATCATAAAAGGATTTACGATCAATTTACATTAATTGATACATTAAAAATGTTACTGGTCATTTTTGAAATATTTCATACTGTTGTTTATTTATAAGTATATTTCTAAATAGCGTATTAAATTCCATACTGTTATAATGAGAATTTGTTTATATAGATAGTATTATTCCGCATAATTTGATCATGACTACAGGAAAATGTGCAGGAAATGCACTATAAAATATATGTATAACAAAGCAAATAAGCAGACCTTCGTTAATTATGATAAATGTTATAATTAAAATATAATGCGCAATAATATATAAATAAAAAAATCTGCTTCACGCTGTATCCCACACACAGCAGAGTAGGCAGAGGGAACCTACTGTTAAGACACTCCGTTCCCCACTTTCTGCCAAATTCTGGAGGCATAGCATTACAAGATACAACGTTTACATTGGCGGAACTCAACGCCGCGTTTTGCCTCGACACCAGAGCGAAGAAATGGAAAAATAAATTTAAATAAATATGTGAGTGGGGATCGAGCGTACAACCAGTCCCGTATACAGTCACACTTTATGCCTCTGCGCCACGACCGGCCTGTATAATAATATACAATGTACACGGCAATAATATTTAATATACACACTTTTTTGGCTTTACGCTGTAGCCCGCACATAGCACGGTAAGTAAAGGGAACCGGGGAACCTAGTATAAAGACATTTTGTTCACCACTAAGACACTACCGTTCGCCACTTTTTGCCGAATTCTTGAGGCATTGTGTGTTAAGTAGTGGCTCTCAACGCCGCGAAATCTCAAAAATCGAAAACGAACCCACAACCGTTGCGTTTACTGTCACACGCTTGCGCCACATAAATTAAATATTTAAAGTATTAACGGAAAATGAACCGAATCGTTTGATATATAAAACTAAAGCTAGAAGCAGTCAACAGATTAGAATTTGTTTAGAAAGCTATGTTTTACGTAAACTTCCGGTAAAGAAAGTATTTTAAATTCTGATATTAATGAAAATATTTAAATCTAAGATATATAAATTATTATTTACTAATTTTGAATATACAAATAAATGTGTTCTTTCAAAATGAGCGTTGACTGGCAATTAAAAGATGTTAAAAAATATGACTATTGATTTCACTAGCCATATTTTTTTAACATTTAACAATTTTAATTCTTCTTCTATTGAGTTATGATAATTTGGTATAAATAAATAATAAAAAAAATCTGCATCAGCTAAATACGATCAGAAATTATAAGCTACTATAGCTAATTAAAATTAAAATCAACATAAATAATAAATAAAAACATTATTATACAAATTTCTATATTAAAACGTTACATTGACTAAGGATCCTTTAAAACACTACTTCGCTAGGTGAATTCTATTGAAAATAACAAGAGATTTCCTCATCAACTGAACTGCGGACGAATGTGTGTCGCGCATTATCAACTAGGATGGCAACTAGATCTTCCTGGCATTAGTGTAGGTAGCGACTGACTTGTCACTCCTTTTTGTAATATTCAAGTGTTGATAACACGGCTTCTTCACGCGTTTTCCCGTATAGCAGAGGTGATGTCTTTCGGCCAATTTTCGAAATATGTACTGTTTTTTTTCTGTTTCACGGTTTATCGCGCACATAGTAGGCAAGCAGAGGTAATTTAGTGTTAATACACTTCGATCCCCACTTTACGACGAATTTTTTGAGGCATTGTTGTTGAGTGGCGAAACTCAGCGCCGCACTTTGTCTTGATACACGAGTGAAGATATGGAAATATAAATTTAAATAAATTTTTAATTTCCTCGAGTGGGCATGGAACTCACAACCAGTTTTGCGCGTTTACAGTCACACTTTGTGTCCCTGCGCCATAACGGCCTCTACACTATGAAATTTCAAAGATCTCATCAATATTTATTATAAGTTCATAATTATTACATACAAGTAGAAAACCTAATATTACTTTAAATAGAATTAGATTAGCCTTAAATATTTGTAAGCAAGGCCGTTAAAAGACTTCTTTTGATTGTTTGTGGACTAAGTGAACTCTACAGGCTATTCAATTCTTTTCTACTCTACTTTCCTAATTTTCCAATTTATGCTTTCGAAATCCGTTTAAAAAATAATAAAATTTATTATGCTTTGTAATACTGTTATAACTATAACAATACCACCGTTAGTTAATAGTTAGATCGATGACCGAGCAATTGCTTAATTTGTCTCATCAGCTCGCTCAGCCGTATAACCGCATGTGGCGAACATTTCGGACATTCCTTCATTTAGACATCGTATTACATAAAAATAGCTTATATTATTACATTATTCACTAAGAAACATGTGACAATGTAAAGATATAACAATAATAAAAGAAAAATTATTTCTTTCGGCTTCACGCTGTATCCCGCATATAGCAAGTTATATATAGAAAATAATGCCAAAACACTTCGTTCTTTACTTTCCGTTCAATCAAGACATTGTGTATTGAGTGGCGAAACTCAGCGCCGCATTTCTTCTTATCAGTATTGTGAAATGAGAACAGATCAATCCCTCGAGTGGAAATGGAACCTAAAACTATAGAATTTACACTCAAATGCACCACGGTTATCAATCACTTTATTATAAAACTTAAGTTAAAAAAAAACCCGATTTTAAAGCTATTAATATATTATTATAAATATTATAATAGTTTCGTTGTTTGAAATGTGAAATAAGGACGTTTAACACATAAATATAAGTGCATTGCCACACGCGTTGCTTTTCGGCGGTACAGTTATGAAGTGGCCCACTTAGTTATTTATAGCGAGTTTTTGCGTATCATTCTACCATTGTTTTAACTCCATATGTACTTATAAAGAAAAAAGAAAGTATATTAGTTATACTACAATATAATAAATAATAAGTAAACAAAATAGAGTGACTCCGAACTACTTTTTTAATCCTAAATAAATTAAATTGTATTACAAATTGTCACTCATCCACTTCCAAGTTGGTTGGAAGAGATCTCTTGTAGAGATAAATCCACAATGTTTTTTTATAAGTATATTTTGGTACTATATGAATATTACTATATGCTTTAAGACAAAAAAATTGAATAATAATGAAGTTTCACCAAAACATGTTTAGCATTTCTCATTCAGAATACAATAGAACGAATCAAAATTCTTTGAAACCAAATTCTCTGAACATCTATTTCATAGGAAACAGCGTGGACATGACTAGAACACTCAAGAACTATTGGCCTAAGATCCCATCGCTTAAAACTGTAGGGATCAGATTTTCTAATGAAACTTATATTTAAGAATGAAACATGATAGTAGAATAGATTACACTAGGGTTGCCCAAAAAAATCCTACCGCAATCACCTTTAATTAATGTTTTTCGTAACTCGTTTTTGGAGAAAATTGCACTCATATGTTTTTTATGTGAATCGCACATCATTTGAAAGAAAATCGCATAAGGAATTAGAAAAACAATGGTTGCCAGCTCTCAGTCTGCCGCAAGCCCAGGGTTGCCTGCTTTAAAGAGGTCAGTTAATGTTAATATTTGCACTCATGTGTTTTTTTAATGAATTATATATCAAATTAAAGCTTATTTTTTTCTCATCACTAAAACACATGGTTGCCTGGAAAATAACTGCCGCAAGCAAAGGTTGTCATCATTTGAAATATTTTATTCCGATTCCGTTTGACTTAGAATAGACGATGAAATACGCGGTTTGCCTTATGTTTTAAAGTAAAATATTATAAAATAGAAGGTCAATCTTAAAATTAATATTTATTCTAGCTGTTCACCTGTTAAATGATGATTTTAATTATATTAAGTACATACAAAAAACTATTTAATAATGAAATCATCCTTATTTTTCCATTGAAATAATGAATCTATGATATTAAGTCTTTGTTAAATCTGTTTTCTAGATATTAATACTCGTTTAAATCGTTATTTTAAAACGACTAAATTATCATCTATATATATATATAAAACAAGTACCTGACTGACTGAGGTAAGACGCACGCACAGCCGCTGATGGTAGAAACGTGAAATATGGACAGATGTTTTTTTTTCATAATCTGGACATCCACTAATAAGGGATTTTAAGAAAATTGAACCCTAAAGGGATAAAATAGGGGCTGAAAGTTTGTATGGTTTTTTTTTTTAATCGGCACCGATTTTTACAATATTTGAAATTCAGACTCCTAAATATATTTCATTGAACACATGTTTCATGCTTTTTTAGAATTCACCCCGTACGGGTTCAAATAAGCGGGCGAAGCTGCGCGCGCCCACTAGTATTAAATAAACGTTTACAAATATCGTTCTAATAATTACATAATGTTTTCATAATATAATGTAGGTTGACAATTATAGCAGATATTTTATTTATTAATCAAGAAAATATGGAAAATTACCTCGTTATAAACTCTCAATCTCTCTCTTCGTCCTCAGAGAAAAATATATAATATTAAACATTAAATTTAATTATACTTATCAAACATTAATTATACTTACGTTTTGCATTAGAAAATAATTGAAAAATAAAAATCAAATCAGATTCACGCTGTATCCCGCACGCAGCAGGGTAGGCAGAGGGAACCTAGTGTTAAGACACTCCGTTCCCCACTCTCTGCCGAATTCTGGAGGCATTGCGTGTTGAATGGCAGAACTCAACGCCGCGCTTTGCTTCGACACCAGAACGAAGAGATGGAAATATAAATTTAAGTGAATATTTCATGTTCTCGAGTGGAGTTCTTCTTTATATTTTTGTTTTACAACAATGAACTTTTTGTAACACTGTAAGTGATAACCGTGCATTGTGTTACTATTTAAGAAAATGTTACTGTATATAAAATTCATTTTTTGGCGAAACAACAACATAATTTTACACTTCAGACTCATTATTAAATTCCACACACATTTTCGCACAAAAAACAGATCTTCATTTTTGTCATGTTAATGTTGCACTGTTATTGCATTTAGAAACAATACATCTACGAAAATAAAATTATTGCATTTTGTTTGCTTTGTATACCGCCGCAAAATGTTTATCTATAGTAAAAAGTAGACAACTAATTGATATTTGTCGACTCCTGGTCATAAACCTTAAATAGCGTTTATTATTCGGCATTACTGTCGAAATTTCTTAGAATTTATTTTTGATAAATTAATTTTGTTTATTATAATTGTATCATATATATTTCTTTCAATGCAAATTCTTAAAAGTTGCGTGAGAAAAAAAAGATTGCGGCAACCGTTATCAAAAAAAAAAATGAGAAAAAAAAATCAAACGAGCAGAGGACAAAGAGAGAGAGAGAGTATATTGAAATGTTATTTTCCATATTTTCTTAATTAATAAAAAAACATACGCAATAATTGTCGCCCTTCATTATCTTAAGGAAACATGATGTAATTAATACCTTATAATAGATTGATATTTGTAAGCATTTATTTAATTAGATAATTTAGTCGTTTTAAAATGATAATTTAAATTAGTATTAGTATTTAGAAAACAGATTTAGCAAAGACTTAATATCATGGGTTCATTATTTCACTTGAAATATAAGGATGATTTCATAATTAAATAGTTTTTTGTATGTTCTTAATATGATTATAATCATCATTTAACAGGTAAATAGCTAGAATAAACATTAATTTTAAGATTGACCTTCTATTATATAATATTTTACTTTAAAACATAAGGCAAATCGCGTATTTCATCGTCTATTCTCAGTCAAACGGAATCAGAATAAAATATTTCAAATGATGGCAACCTTTGCTTGCGGCAGCCATTTTCCAGGCAACCATGTGTTTTAGTGATGAGAAAAAAATAAGCTTTAATTTGATATATAATTCATTAAAAAAACACATGAGTGCAAATATTCACATTAAGTAACCTCTTTAAACCAGGCAACCCTGGACTTGCGGCAGACTGAGAGCTGGCAACCATTGTTTTTCCAATTCCTTATGCGATTTTCTTTCAAATGATGTGCGATTCACATAAAAAACATATGAGTGCAATTTTCTCCAAAAACGAGTTACGAAAAACATTAATTAAAGGTGATTGCGGCAGGATTCTTTTAGGCAACCCTAGTGTAATCTATTCTGCTATCATATATCATTCTTAAATATAAGTTTCATTAGAAAATCTGATCCCTACAGTTTTAAGCGATGGGATCTCCACCTATATGCAAAGTACTTGCGAAAGGCGTCGTATGGAGCCGACAGGAAACAGGGCGGTGTGTCAAAACTAACCCGAATACTAGACTATTAATAGTTACGTTGTGTCGATATACACCAGCCAGTGAGATCTGTTGTAATATTAAATATTATTTATTAGCAAAAGAAAAAAAAATGTGATAATTTTTTCTCACTTTTTGTTTCACATTTGTTTAGATTTTTTTTTAGCTTCACGCTGTATCCCGCACACTGCAGGGTAGGCAGAGGGAACCTAGTGTTAAGTCTGTAATTCTGGAGGCATTGCGCGTTAAGTGGCGTAACTCAACGCCGCGCTGTTACCAGAACGAGTAAACAACAATAACGCCGCATCGTACGGGATCGGAACCTATAACCAATAAACATCATGTTCACAGTCAGCTGTACGTTGTAAGACATGCTAAATCTGGGCCACAACGGTGTCAATTTATTAATGTAGAGTGAAACGTAAAAATATGTAAATAAGACATTAGGATATAATAAAATAGACTATAAAACCGGTCAAGCGCAAGAATGGTTCGTTGACGGATTACAAAATGTATAATAACAATATTTGCATCAAATAACACTTAGATTTTAGTATTGAATTGTATTTTTTTAGCTTCAAGCTTATTTGCATAAAGCAGGATAAGTAAGGGAATTTAGGACGTTTTGATAAGCGAAATTCAACGCTGCGCCTTGTCTACCAGGGCAGAGTGAATAAATAAATCTAAAATAGCTCCGATTAAGAATCGAACCCGCAACCATCGCATTAACAGTTGGTCCCACTGCGCCACAAAGGTCTCATTATTATTTTTTATTATTGATTTTCAAACTATTATAACTAGAAATGTGAGAAAATATCAATATTTAAGTATGAATGCTTATTTCTAATTAGCAGTATCACGAAACTAAATATTATCACGCTTTATGATTGTGATGAAAACTTTACAGCTATTGTATGACACGTTATGCCGTATTGATAAATGGAATATTTAAATATTTGCTACTTAATATAACATATTTAAATATAATAATTAATATATAAATATTATTTTGAGGCCGTCATGGCGCAGGGGCACAAGGGTGTGACTGTATCGCGACGTTTGTGGGTTCCATCCCCACTCGAGAGAATGAATTATTATTTAATAATATTTTCATTTATTCGCCCCGGTGTAGATTCAAAAGCGCGGCGTTGAGTTCCGCCACTCAATACGCAATGTCTCCAGAGCTCGGCAGAAAATGGGGAACGGAGTGTCTTAATACTAGGCTCCCTCTGCCTACCCTAGTATGCGCGGGATACAGCGTGAAGCTGGGAAAAAATTGTAAAAATAAGAAAAGAAACACGATTTAAAAATTTTTATGATCTTATACAATTTCCCCACAGGTAGAGCTGATAACTTGTGATTTACGACTAACGGATTAAGCTTTATCTTAACGGGATTTCTAATGATAAAGAAACGGGACATGTTCTTAATCTTATTTCGTAGCTTATTGAAAACAATTATTATAATAGAGATATATATTAGTAATAGAAATATATATTAGTAATAGAATTACTAAAAAAGTAAAAAATGTACAAATTAATGATATAAAAAAGGCACCGTTAACTAAAAAAATATTAAATCATTATTATCACTCAAAATCTCCGAATTAGCCTTATAAATATGTTCTAAAATTCTAAGTCAAGTTTCAACAAATTACGTTTTTTGAAATAGACACATTCATTATGAGTTACATTTCTTTTTTAATTATCTCACCTGAGATACTTCCCTAATTATAAAATAGGTAAAAAAATAACCACCCAAAAAATAATAATATATAAGACTTATACTTATTTAGAAAACGTATAAAAATTTGAACATTTGGACTCGAACCCGCGTCTCCTGGAAACCGACCAGTTTCCAGGAGGCCTGGTTACGGGAGTATATTTCTTTCCTAAATGTGGATTAACACTTTAAAAATGTTTAAAATATATATAAGACTTGTTTTATAAATTACCTTTTCAATATTAATATACAAGCTTTTTTAATGATAACTTTAAATCCTTAAACAAATCAATTTCTCAACAATATATTATTATTCATAGTAGTGAAGCAAAATAACTCATGTTTTATAACGCAACACGTGTGACTCCTGGCTAATGTAAACAAATATAACCAGATTGAAATAAAATATTTTCTTTATATATATACACACGAGAAAGAAATATTTTGTAATAGAACTTCTAATTTTAAAATGTAAAGAGAGTAATGTATTATATACATTACATAAACATATTATGTACCTATATTAAAATAGAGGAATGCACGCAAATGATAGGTAATTTGATAGTATTCTACATATTGTAATGTAGGCAGATAGTACGTAGTGTTAAGATACTCCATTCCCCACTTGGACTTGGTGTCTAATAGAACGAGGAAATGAAAATAATTTGTTCCCTAGAATGGGAAACGAATCCATAACCGTTAGCAGCCGTATTTACAGTCAGTACGCTGTGTCAATGCGTCATGACAATATCTAACATATATCTACATATGTACATATATAAAAAATAAAGGTCAATTCAGTTTAACGCTGTATCTCGCACACAGCAGGGTAGGCAGAAGGAACCTAGTGTTACGACACTCAGTTCCCCACTTTCCGCCGAATTTTTAGAGGCACTGCGTGTTGAGTGGCGGAACTCAACTTACAACTCAACGCAACTCACTTTTGCCTTGGTGCCAGAGCTTAGAAATGAAAATTTATAATAATATAAATAATAATTCATTTATAAGAATAGCACCCACAACCGTCGCGTTACAGTCACACCCTTGTGCCCCTGCGTCACAACGCCCTCAAGTATAAAATACGTTATATATTAAAATTAAAAAGTAGTACCATTTACTATCTGTACTCATAACTTAAACCGTACCGTGTGAAGAACTAAATTAAAGCAAGCTAGATTCGTATTAAGATCGGAATGCGGTTTAAAAACAAAGAAAATATATTTTGATTAATAGTTATAACGCCACAAGATGATTTACGAGAAGTGTGTTAAAAACTTAAATTGATTATCTTATAAATTTTTCTACTAACTTATTAAGTTCCATATTGGAAAAGATCTCAAAGGTAAACAGGGAACACTGCATCAGAGAGAACCCGGTGTCAGGACATTCCTTTGCCCAGTTTCCACATAAATTTGAGATATTGGTAGGGCCGGATCTCAGCGCCGCACCTTGTCTTACCAGAACGAGGACATGAGAATAATTGACTCCCTTAAGTGGGGAAATTACAATCAATACTTATTTGTAATATGTAGCGTCGGCAATATTGTTTAACCGTAGTTTTAAACATAGAAATAAAAAAATACTTTTTAGAAATCATACAAAAAATTGAACGTAGCGTAATTTGAACCCACACCTTTTGGAAACCCAAGTTCAATTGAGTTTCCTAAATGTGAAATAAAACTTTAAAAACGTAAAAAAAATACATATAAAAGTTTATCCTACATGTTCATTCAGTTTTGACTCAAATGCATAAACAAAATACTCGTACTTTATTATAATAAATGTAAGTCATTCATAATACATGCAATGGCCAAGTTTTAACATTATAAAGCGAGGATGCACTGATCCGTGTCTGTGAAGAATAGGGTTGGCTAAAATTAAATTTAATTAATTATCGATTTAAAATATGAAATATGAAAAATATATGCAATAATTCAGTAAACATAAAAAATATACAAACGTCTCGATTTTGTTGTATTTCTCTACTAAATTATTTACTAATATGATTATAACAGAAAATCATATACATACATAAAAACAAAGCAATTGAGGAAAAAATATCGGAATTGTATCGAAATCTACTGTAGACGTTAGATATAAGAACATTTCTTAATTCGAGTTTCAGCCCTATCGTCCCTACTTTGGAGTATGCACATACATAATATACCTACTAAACTTTAGACGACCAGCCAACCTTATCAAATGCATTTTATCAATCGAACAATAAACCTACTTACTGTTCACATTATAAGCACTTAATTCGTATGGCATATGTTTTTTCGGTCTGGTAATTACGCTATCGATTTCACATGTGACTGTGACGAAAAACAAATTTGTTTATATAAGAGGCCCGCCCCTATTTCACACACCAAAAAATACAAAAAAATAAACAAATAAAGTTCGATAAAAGTTACCTTAGATATATACACGCAACTCTATTATATTATTAATATTTTTTTAAAATAAATAATGAAGTACACACTATTTTCAGTAATTCTAATATGTATTATTAATGCAGCTTACTCAGTAAAAGGTCACAGAAAAGAAGACATTAGTATAGCCTACAAATAGGATGTTAATAAATTTTCACAAACTTATTAACATCCTAAGCGGCTTCTAGTTTCTTATGGTGGAAACCATATAAAAATCCATATCAGGTAACGGAAAGCTCAGTGCGCTAAGTATATTTTTTTTAATTTATTTTTAACTTCACGCTATATCCCACACATAATAGGAGAGGGAACCTAGTGTGAAGACACTCCCGTTCCCAACATTCGGCCGAATTATGGAGTCACTGCATGTCGAGTGGCGTAACTCAACGCGGAGCTTCGACTTGTTATAAGAGCGAGGATATGAAAATATTAAATATTTCACTTCCTCGAGTGGGAATCGAACCCACATCCTGTGGCCTGTGACCACAACTGACGTCAACTTAAATTTGTTATAGGTATTATAGCAAACTAAAGCGTAATATATATTTTCCGTGTTTACTGTCATTACGCCCGAAGGAAAACCAAATGGTAAAAAGGTTGGCGACCTGCTTTATTTTTTATGATGAATCACAAAATGAAGAAAAAAAAAGCATAATACCTCTTTGCAACATACCTAAGATTAAAATATAATGAATATATTCTGTAGTTCGGAATATATAAAGAAACAACTTTGAGGGCTATTATATATGTATATATTAGATATAACGTTGTTCTAAAAAAATTGAGAAAAAAACATTTTTATTTAAATTTAGCTTTTATCTGCGTTCCCCCGTCAATTAGAAAAACTAACAGTAGTATTTTATATATAGCCTTTCCCAAAAAAAAACTGTAGTTCCTGATACTAGCGCGTTTAAACAAAAGGAATTCTTCGGCTTTATGACATACATATGCATAAACATAACTTTTGAGCTTAAAATTTGATATATATAATTTTAGTATAATACATTAAAATTAAATTTAATATCTACAATATACAGTTCAACACAATATAAAAAACTAACACAAAACAAACACAACCTTTCAGTTAGTTCTCGTCAAAGTGAAACGGACGTCATTTTTTCAACATGCCCCAAAGCGTCGAGGTAAAAAACGCATCAGATGCTCCTTTTTTTCTATAACGACGCCATGACGCACTGTGACTTCCTTCCATTGTGAGAATTTTATGTATTGTAGGCTCGACTTAGTAATATAAATGCGGTGAGTGTTCCCTCATTATGCCTGTTTGTTGGAGGTGATGAATGGTGGTGGAAGTGTTAAGTTAATGAAACGTTATTGAATACGGCTAGAAGTCAGTTTATAAAAAATTGTTATAAAATATTGTAAAAAATACCATGCTGTATACCTCACACAGCAGAGTAAGCAGAGAGAACCTAGTGTTAAGACACTTCGTTCCTCACTTTCCGCCGAATTCTGGAAGCATGGCGTGTTGAGTGGCGGAATTCAAGGCTGTGCTATGTCTCGACATAAGAGCGAAGAAATGGAAATATAAATTTAAATAAATAACAACATTGCATGCTGGTGGCGCTGCACCTGCCTGGTGCCTAGGATCTTTTAAGGGTTCCGTACCCAAAGGAGACCTACTACAGAGACTTTGCTGACTGTCTGGCTGTCTGTCCGTATCTCCTGTATAATAATATATTTCTGTTGCCGCTATTTCAACAGATGATAAAATACAGAAAAAATTAAGGGGGCCGACTTACACTTGGCCGGTTTTCTATACCTAAATTCAGTACAAGGAATTGGAACATAGATAATAGTAATTACAGTATACTTTTTTTACATACTACAAGGTCAGTCGGTTATAAGCTGCTTTCTCTTATAACGATTATGCAGTAAGTACCGACTATAGCTTACGCAAGGTAAAACTCGGTGATCGAGTTTTATATGGACTGTTTCTATAAATGTCTGAGTCCTTTATCTTATCTTTGTAATAAGGAATAGATTAATAAATCACTAGCTTATAAAGAAAATTAGTTAGCAGTCATTAGGTTAAGTTAAAATAAGTATGTATTTCGTACGCCTACGACTTTGTGGGGCAGGTAGAAAAATCTTTTTTATCTGAAGGTATTTACATTAAAAATGAGCTATACTGTCGTTTGGTCTCAATATATTTTTTAGTAAAAGCAAATACCACTATTTAACTCTGGCTTAATACATATATACATACGTATTACCAAAAGAGACTTCCTCAAATTCAAAAGAAACACCAGCTAACTGAATTTACCGTTTCTCCTCTTAGTAAAAAGAATTACTTTAACTTTAAATATTCTTAAACTTGAACATTGGTACCGACAGTTCCATTTAACTAAATTTCTATGACAGCATTACCAATTCCTCACAAACTGGACCATTGCTTAAGAGTCAGAGCACACAGGAGATAAAGGAACCGTTGTTGAACCCAAATGCAAATAGCAAACTCTACAATACGCGTGTCACAGCCTTAATCGGACTTAACGCTTTGTGACTTGGCATATTTAAATGACTGTTGAAGTGTAAAATTGAAATGTTGCCTTAATTTAAAGTTTGTGAAACAGCTATTATAGTTTATAAATAAGATAAATATCGTAAAAGAATTGGTATTTTTTTGTTTATTTTTATGTATCTCTCACATTATATTAGATAGAAAAACAAATATAAAATAATTTATTTAAGAAAGTACAACAAAATAAATAAATAAATCAACTTCACGCTGTATCCCGCACGCAGCATGGTAGGCAGAGGGAACCTAGTGTTAAGATAATAAATGGAAATGTAAATGTAAATAAAGATTTTATTACTAGTCACACTTTGGACCCCTGTACCATGACTGACCTCAGTATAAAGTAAATCACACAGGCAATGAAGTCTTTATTATATGTTATTTGTATAGACAAACGGAAATATGCTTATTTATATGTATATATAGAAACAATGAATAATTAAAGGCTAGTAAGTAATTCTTTCAATTTCTTAAGTCACGCGTTGTGGACACAACGGCTGAACTACTAAGGACAGTCACGTTCAATTAAAATGCTTTCTTTGTTTTCATTTTTTTTGTGTACATTATTCACTCAGATAAGTAAAGAAAATCGGGCTGTCATTAACTAAGGTTTGTTTATATTATATACTAGCCACACAGTCGCGGCTTCGCCCACTTGAACTACCATTTTTTATTTATAATCAGAATTGTGAAAAATTATGAACAGAAATTAATTAAGAATATTGCAATTATACTGAGAATTTGTACTTGTTGTTATATTAATTTATCCTACATTTTTTTACAAAATATCCCCCACGAATTCAAAGTAGAATAATTTATATAATTAAAAAAAATAAAAATTCAGCTTCACGCTGTATTCCGCACACAGCAGTGTAGGCAGAGGGACTCTAGTATTAAGACACTCCGTTCCTCACTTTCCGTCGAACTCTGGAGGCATTGCGTGTTAAGTGGCGGAACACAACGCCGTACTTTGCCTCGGCACCAGAGCGAAGAAATAGAAATATAAATTAAAATAAATATTTTACTTCCTGAATGGGGATCGAACCCACAACCAGTCGGTTTACAGTCACACTTTGTGCCCTGCACCACGACTAGCCTGACCTGAAATTAATATAATAATATACCTACTTAAATTCCTACCGAAGTTATATTCAAATTTAAATATAAAATA